>CM031239.1:170456558-171009058 GCA_018340775.1 Taxus wallichiana var. yunnanensis
CTAAAACAGAGCAGTCTCATTTGACAAATGTAATAATATCAAAATCCATCTAAATTGCAGTCTTTTATACCTTCTTAGAGGTCAATTATGCTATTGCAACAGATGAGAATAATTCAAATTGGATTAACTCACACATTTTCTTTATTGATTGCTTGACTGTACAGCGTTCCTTGAGAAAATAGTATGAAACCCAGCGAATCCAATCTCTTCTCTGACTGTTCTATCATTTTCATGCTATATTACCTCTGTTTTTCCATCTATGGAAGATGATAAACCTATGCAAGGCGGATTCCATGTTTAAACTTAGTTTATAGTTGAGATTTTCACTCAACTTCCTAGCAAGTTTATAGGAGATGACTGTTTCTCCTGTTTTGGATACAAATCACAAATTTATCTTGACTTTCCTAACTTAATTATAGACTAGAAACCACGTAATAATCCTCTAGAACCTATGACACCTCATTACATTTTGCAATTGCATAAGGTTTATACATATGAAATTACATGACAAGCACTCCATTTCAAATTGCTAATTTGGAGGGAAACCACCTAAAACTCAAAACCACTCAAAATATCACCACTAATGCCATAAATATGGCTTATTTCATTCTTGATGGATTCTTTCTACCTCTGCAAGCATAAATTGAGCCTCCCAAATAGTGATGCTCCTGCATTAATTTATTAATCTTTATGAAGTTAGCAATTAGATTGTAGAAATTATTTAGTTTTTTGTGCTTTGTTCTTAGTAAGATTGTCGTAGGCAGTTTTATGGTGTGTGTTTTTGTGCGAAGAGTTTGAAAGAGAACCTAGAAGAGTGAGGTCGAATATGGTCTGAAAGAATCCCGTGAGAAATTCATCACTCAACAGATACCCCTTCGTAAAATGGGTGTAATTTTCTCATCCGATATTGGATTGAGGCCATCGTTTATTGGTTGCAAAGCTTACAACAAAATCTAAAATTATGTTGTGTAAACTTTCTCCATATTCGGCATGAAAGTATGACGAGTAGCTATTTATTTCTGACCAATTTTTCTTTTGGTGAAAATAATTTGAATTGTTTTGCTCTCTGAGAGAAATTGCAGCAGATAGTATCATTGTCCAAAATGAGAGAGAAACAAACTCGAAGTAATGGTTTCGTGAATTTGTAGCACTGGGGTTGTGAGATCCATAAGAGTGGTTTATTTTAAGTACGGCCACACAGGCAAACAGCCGCTTGCAAAGGAAATAGGTGTTGCAGTAAAGCTGCATAATTTATTACCCAGCTGCATTATATAAATTTAGGGCACATTTTTCTTTTAAAAAACATATAAAATAAAAAAGAATTGTTAAAGTTTTTAAACTTTACAAACAGATTAAATATATCCCTAGACCAGTTTGAATCCTTCCACGAAAATTTGCCAGATTGTAACATATAATGTTTTCAAAAATTATGCTCCAGCTCCAATATTGTTTTGGATTTAATTGTTTTCATATTCTCATAGAGTAGTTTAGGCTATAAATCTTTCCCTAAGGATTCTATTAAATTCATACTTTTTAACCCAGAAGATGGATTCTGTGAAAAGTTTGTCAAATTGTTCAAAATTGTAAGCTTCGGTCTTTACAGTTTGTAAATTACAATTGTTTTCCCACAAAAATTTCATTGAAAGTCATTTATCAAAACCCTTGAGCTAAAACAATTTGTATACAGTGGCATTTTCAGTACAATCCAATGTTTGTTAGCTGAGATGGTCAATATGATTATCTTCTCTTGCTTCTCAATAATATAGATTAGGTTATAAATAAAAGACCGTTCTAATGTGTTGGTGAAATAATTTGTTGTAGTGCAAATTATTGGTTTTTACCAACGGTCACGAGGCTAAGCCCTTCCTTCTTGGGTATGGAGAGGCTCCCATTATTGAATGTAAACTAACTAAAACTGTGGGGTGGCCGTTAGGGCAAAGAGAACATAGGAATACTCCACTTAACTTGTGGCAAAGTGCTTGTACATGTAGGAATTTGCTTGGGAAAAGTAAAAGGGTGTAGGAGAAATGGGGAGAGAGGGTTAATATCTGTGAGTAGACTTACAGATTTCACACACATTAACTAGAGTAGGTCCACATTCAATAGGAAGAAATCAACTGTGTAAGCAATAATAAGACTAATAAATCAAAGACACAAAGTTCTATAGATCCATTAATCAAGGACAAAGTTCCTTCTTGGTTGTACAAGATTACAATGCTTGCAAAGTTGCAAAGTAGAGAGGATGGAGGAACGTAGACAAAGAGGTAAAGAAAATATAGCTCTTATTGCTTGAAGTAGTAGTGAAATCCAACAACTTACAACAATCAACAATTGTCAACCTTTTGGAATGGAGAAGCCATTCCAATTTATAGATTTACAATATGACTTTTCATCTTCTCCCCACATGACCTTTCACTTTCTCCTAAACTTGTGTCAATACATTCAATTGGGCACAAATACATCATTATAACATTAAATTATAAAATCCTCGAGTTTAGGACCCTTCATATTCCTCTTCTTGACTAAAATCTAGAAGTTATTGTGAAAATCAGCAAAACAATTGGCCTTGTCAGATGCGGAGAATTGGAGGAATAGAGAAGCAGTTCCTCCTGGGCCTTCAATCACCGACTTGAGTAAAATGCCTTTGTTTTGCGAATGTGGCAATAAATCGAGCAATATGACCAAAAATAGCCAATTTAGTGCTTCATAATCAACTTAGATTCATTCCCCTGCACATGAAACACACTTGAAAACCATGTTAGCACTTTCCTCTCGGCCGGAATGAGGGTGACACAAACTTGGAGGGGTTACGTGAGCTAATAGGTTGGCTAGAGGAAGGGTTCACAATGACCGGGAAAAAGGTTTTCAAAGGGTGGGCTTAGTTGTCATGGCAAAAATTTTAATTTTGCATGCTAGACATTTAGCATGACAACATAATGCCAACACACAAGCCAAGTATAACACCAACGGGCGTAATAGTTGTGGATCTAAAAGAGAGTAATCCACACTCATATGGAAGGCATAGGCTTCTCTTTGGATAAGGGGATGGGATCTAATTGATGATTTGGTACGAGCTTCATAGAAAATACTACAATAATAAAAATCTCTAATTGATTTCATACAGACTAATAAACAAATAAATAGGGATGTGGTTTCTTATAATATAGGAACCACTTACAATAATATATCCTAATATATCTCTTATTCTATGGTTAGTGAGTTGTTAACAACTCACATAGCCACACACTAAATATTAGAAAACATATTTGTAATATTCCAAATATATAATATAATTACTCACAATAATAATTTACCACACGTAAATTATTAATGACCATGTGAGTACTAACCCATGATTTCCTAACATTCACCCCTTAGTGCGAACATGGGAGACACATAGTCCGGTACTTGCAGCGTGTCGCCCGCTTTGCTCATGATTTGGATGGTTTTTCAGACAGCAACAACCTCAAAGATAGTTTTACAAGTGGTTTACCAATAACCAGAAAGATGGTTTTAAAAGTGGTTTACCAACAACCAAACAAAATGGTTTTACTAGGACAGCCAACAACCTAAATACATAAGAATAGCTCACATACAAATGGTTTTGCAGGACAACCAACAACCTAAATATCATGATGTTGCAGTACTTTTCTCAGTTCTCATCACTTTCTTACATTAGGGGAAAATACATAAGAATTGCTCACTCATTACAATTGAACAGGTATTCACCTTTGTTCTTATTTTCTACCACATTACAATAGAAAGCAAACACACAACTAAAAGCACACAAAAACACATGCCACAACATCACTGTGCGGCCCCGTCGCTTGTGGCTGGCGAGAGGACGTTGATTGTCCTCCAACCTCCGTTGCCTCCATCTTCCACTAGATGTGTTGCATACTCAAAGCAAGTTTGGCCTTGAGGCTCAATGGTTTCCACATTGTGCTTATTCTTATCTTCTCCCCGCAATGTGAAACACTATTTTCCAAGACATCAAGTTACACCGAAAATGCGTCCGTAAGGCAAAAAAATTAGTTTTTGGACTTTTGACAATGCAACTATGACAAGGACAAAATTGACAGACTAATGACTCTATATTGAAAACAACTTTAATATTAGATTGCAAAATCCAATTAAATACTATTTGACACCAACATCCAAATACTAATACAGCCAAAGGCTAGAATTGGAAATTATATTGACGCACAACACAAAAGACTAACTTAGTAACTTTTTTTTAACAATATAATGAAACTTTTTTATTCCACTTAACACTATAAAAGGCTAACACAACCTATTAATAAAGAGAGTATACCACTTTTACTATTTTCCGAATAAGAATATAAGAGGCTAGACTATTCGAACCATTCTATAAGCATATCTAATATAGCTTTAATATTAGTCTAAAACAATTAGCAAACTTTCCGTAAACCAATTGATCAAAGGACTATGTCAATGTGAAGCCAATCTTGTGTGCATTTGAGCCGATGCTACAAAAAAATATTTGATCCTTGAGTTGTCATATCCTCTCGAATCTAAGACTACCTTGCCATTTTGCACACGTGAAACTTTATCGGGTTCACCCACATTCGCCAGAATCTAGATGCACTTCGCACCTGAATTCCATTTTCTAATAAGAAATTTGATGACATTTACAATGTTCTTTCACATAAATTGAGCACCGGAACTCATCATTGAAGAACTCAATCTCTTTGTCATCGGAGAGGACGCCATCAATCCACTGTATCAACAGAGATTTTTCAATAGGAATGATTGGTTAGGGCCCATAAATCGCTCCTATAAGTAGAGCAAGAGAATGTATCATTCAATATCAATCAGATGCGAAGCCAAATCTAATATAAGACTAAGTCAACAAGGTGCCAAAACTGAGTTTTCTTGCTATGTTTCCTGTGCGAAGGAACTTGTAACAGGGTTGCAGGTCAACCAAGCTCTCAAAGACTGTGTGAATGCTTCAATGACACCAAATGTGACGCTAGAGCCAAGTCTGAGCACTAACGCCAACCAGATGCAATAGAATTCACAGGTAGAAAAGAAAACCTTTCTAATTTATTCACCCATTGAAACTTCTTTTCTGGTAATCTTTCAAGAACCAAATACGCGTTAGAGAGAGTTCACTGGTCAAAAATGAAGTCTCGTTTTCCAACACTTCCAACGGATTACCTCCAATCTTGCCACTCTCTGCCTGCAACTCAACAACCTACACAATATACTGATCTCACCTTTGAAAGATGCAAAAATGTGTTGAGGGCTATAATAAAATGAATGATGATGGCGTAGAACTAATCTGTTGGTATGAGTACTTGACTACGCAGAAGTAGAGTAGATTTGGATGCACCACTATATGGATAGAAGAAAAGTTGATGCTAAAGAATGCACATAGATGAAGCAAAATAATCCTGAGTAAATGGAACACCACAGAAGACTTATGCAGAAATATTTCCATGACTAAACAACAACATACCTTACACAAATATTGCTTACAAAACTATTATTCACAAGGACAATGATCATTTGATTGCCCCTTTCAAATCATTAAGGTTCCAATAACATTGCTCTAATACCAAATGATGATTTGGTACAAGCTGCACAAAAAATAATACAATAATTAAAACTCTCTAATTGATTTCATACGGGACTAGTACACAAATAAATAGGGATGTGGTTTCCTATAATATACGAACCAATTACAGCAATATATCCCTAATATAGTTCATATTCTATGGTTAGTGATTTGTTAACAACTCTTGTAACCACACGCTAAATATTACAAACCATATTTGTAATATTCCAAATATATAATATAATTACTCACAATAATAATTTACCACACATAAATTATTAATAACCATGTGAGTACTAACCCGTGATTTCCTAACACTAACTAGAATCCTGGTTGTAAGTGCAAGGTAATAAACAAGAGCTAAGATATCTAGCCTAAGGGTTGTAATGTCATTTAGCAATCAAGCAAGGCTGCAAGAGATAAAGCAAAAGACAAATATATGATACTCTATCCTAGTCTAATACATGATACATCAAACATAATCAATCATACCAACATAAAGGAAAGAAAAGGGTTAGGGATATTTACCTATGTGAAGAAACTATTGGCATATTAAATCCTACCACCCCCTCCCCCAACCCCCAAGGGTTTAGTAACTTAGTAACACCACATAAGGGAGTTGTTGTGGGTGGATCACAAGAGGGATAGGTAGAAGACCTAAGTAAACTAAAGCTGGGGACTACAAAGATTTAGTAGACCTTGTTGGTGCAACTCCTATTCTTGATGCTCCTAGTAACTCAATGCTCCAAAGTAGACTTCCAAGTATAAGCTCCACTAAAACCCTAAACCTCTTAAACCTTTAAGGAAAAAAATTTAGTGAAAGCAGAGCAGACTTTGCGATGATGATATAGAGAAATGACAACAATGATGCCTATTTATACAAGAACATAACCTAAAGTCACTATCTGTCTTAGCTGACCCTATCAATCATGGTCGATGCAATCAACTAGAAAAAGGGTTCTACCAGACAAAATCGATCATGGATAATGTCGTCAGCCACAAATTGTACAACATTAAAGGAGAGGAGAGAAAATGGAAGTAGATAAAACACTTGTAGTGGGTATGAAGGTGATCTGATGGGGATTTGAACATGATTTGAAGGTGTTATAGATAGATGTGAAGGTGATAATACTAAGGATATCAAGTGGTCATAAATTGATAGAAAGGAAGTAGTAGGAAGGTAGTAACGAGGCATGTTGGGGCAATGCCACGCATGACTACTAGGTACTGAAAACCAGCCCAACACTTGTCTTGGGAATTTTACTCCCATCAAAGTGACAAGTACAAGAAAAACATTGCTAGAGTGGTCAAAGAGATTCATGCAACCGTTTGTGGTCCAATTCTATAGGACCCTCAAGATCAACCTAGCTGATTGTGCCAAGTTGTAGAGGAGGATGGAGGAAAACCTCTAGTCTGGAACTCTCTAGTAGCTCAAAGATTGGTTTATTGCTTTAGTAATAATCAAAAGCCAAAAAAAACTACTAAATCTGAAGAAATGAAATCACTACTGAACATGATTATTCATACCATTCTCCTGCTACACAAGAGAAAGCATAGTGAGGACCTTGCCCCACTATTATTTATTTGTAATAGCTCAGTGAGGCCCAATCAAACCAAAGGAGTAGTTGAGTTGAGACCCAGTTCCACCTGAGTATGAGCATTGTGAGATTAATTTCTCACTAAAGATGAAATAGTATGGCCCAATCCCATTATTCTTGGGTTGGGTGTGTTCCTATTCACATAAGAGAAAGTGTATGAATTATTGTGTGTGCATCCATGTTCATACTTATGTTGGTGTTTCTTGATGAATGATGTGTTTGTCCTCATTCACCGATCGTTTGTAAGTGTAGTCAGGGCATTCCCACTATTGTCTGTATGTTGTAAAAGTATGTTCCACTTCACATAGAAGTATGTATTCTCTCCCAGTCTTTAAGCCATGTTGTAATAAGCAGGGAATATTGGGAATTATTGCACCATGGTATAGGTTATACTATTTATGGTGTATTATAGATTAGATATAGTTGATGATAGGATATGATATATAGTTTGGTTTTAATTTTTATTGGTGGGTTGTGAACAAGTTGTAACACCCGTAGAATAAAGTTAGGAATTAGAAAGGGTTGAGGAATGAAAAAATGATGATATGATTTAAATCCTAGAAAATAGGATAAAACCAATGTATAGATACCACCCTATTTGCTTGAATGAATTAAGTTATGGCGGTTGTTCAGTATTTCAAAGGGTAATTAAATTTTGTTTAGCAATTGCTTATGCTCGGACCAAAATTAAATATGGGCCTCTTCCATTGGTAAATGGAAGACTATGAGTTGTTCCAACCAAACAGCAATTTTATTGAAGTTATCAAACTAAAAGAATTCTTGCAAATAGATGAACAGAAACAGAAGTCAATGATGTCAAGTTCTTCCAAACTGTCAACGTCACATTTGACTTACCCTCCTTAAGTTGGTGATCAATGTTGGATGATAAGCCTGCTCGCCAATTTGGAAGCATGGCAGATATGAAGTACAAAGATCCCAGCAGCGTCAAGGCAAGGGCATCATAGATGATGTGCATGTAGGTGGAGGTGCAAAAGAGCACAGAGGTGCTGATTGTTGAATGCAGTGCTTAATAAGAGATGGAGCACGTCAGACAAAGGCACAAGACAGAGGGTCGAGATGTGCAACCCGAATGAAGAAAGGATAGAATGAAAATACTCTCTATGAGCCCTTTTGCTGAAAGCTAGACTGTTTCGCACGGGTACAGGTACGGTATGCTGAAAAAGTTTTTAAAAACCTCGGATATGGTACGTTGTGGGTATGTTTATATATATAATATATATATTTAAAGAAGCATTTGCATACTGAAATTTAATACTCATACAATCATTCATGGAACATGAAAACAGATTTCAAATACTTTGAGAATTGAGACTTGAGTTTGTATTGATTCATAAAGTTCAAAACATAATAGTTAATAACTTAATACATTCAAGTTCTCAACTTGCTTCACTTTCAGTTTCCTAGGGCTAAAAGCCTAGAACATATCATCTAGATGATCCTCAAAATCATCTTCATGGATGGCACTTGCAGTCTCTCTCTCTCCTTCAAGCTCTCTTTCTCTCCTTCAAGCTCAGAATTAGCAAAATGCCAAAATATGAGTGTGTGAATTAACAAGAGGGGCTGGGTGTATAAATAGGTTTTTGGGGGTGTCTTTTAGGGTGAAATTAGGGTTAGGTTATGTTTTTTTAGTTAGGGGCTTTTTTATAATTTTTTAATGATTTTAAGTTGAAAATGGCAGAACTTTGGAGCGGGTACGCTGCAGGTACATACCTGCAGGCCCCAGGTATGTCTTGGGTACGGATTTCCGTACCCAAAGCCTGCAGGTGTGTACCTGCAGTGTACCCAGACTGTACCCGTACCAGGTATGTATCAGGCCTGGTACAGGGGGTACCATGCATTTCTGGGCAATCTAGGCTGAAAGTGATATATGTGAACTTTTTCCTTCTTTACTGTGAAAGAATCATAAGCCAACAAAAATTTAAAACAGAGACAAATGCCTAGTGTTGTACCAGCAATCTAGCATGTGGAATGTCTTTTCAAAAAAAAAAATCAACTGAATTCTGCTCTCCAATAGTAGAATTTTTTTAACAAATATACTTCAATCTTTTTCCTCCTTCCTGGACTTCCCAATTCAGAAAAGAATTCTTCTTGGTTCGGATTCATGCAATCTCTGATACTAATTTCACGCTCCAAGCACACAAATACAATAAAAGATAGCAAATGGCAAGAATAATAGCACAGAGTCAATATAATTGATTGCAGAAGCAAGTTATTTCCCAATAAATATTCTGGAGCACATACTATCATTATAAAGAATAAGTAGTAATAAGAACAACGAAATGTGTATGATGGATGACGCTGGTAGGTTAGCTATACCATCCTCTTGAACCCGGGATGTGACCTGAGAGCAACAATCTTTTCAGGATCATAAGCTTTCAATTTTTATTTTGCTTAATGTCTCTTCCCTTTATCAGCAGCTTTGCAATTGAACTCACAATGTGTGTGGGGGTTTTCATCTTTAATAAAATGACGATATAGACTTTGGCGGATGAACCATCTTCATTGATCACCACTAACCCATGGCAAAATTGTCAACCCACTAGCCATCTTAATCATCATTAAATTTTAACATTGTCCTATTCCCTCAATTAGAATTCAGAGGGGTATTCCTAGTATTTTTCATGTCATCCAGCAATGCAAAGGACTAGACTTAGCTCTTTTTGCAGATGATGTGACGCAGCCAAATTGAAAGTAGAATAAATCAAGTTGTGGACTAAGATTTGGAAACACAAATTAATATGAAACACTGTCTTTATTATTAAGGAGTGGAGCCAGTATGAACACCGTGGCCTATCTAAAAGAAATCACTGCAGAAGAAGTACAATTGAAGACGTGGAAGTCATCTGTTAGAACTAGAAATTTGTTGGAGGGGAAAAGAAGAATTAGCGCAAGGAAATGGATTAAAATGTGGATGGATTTCGCATGGTGTGATGACAAAGGTTAGTGCTAAGGTGTAAGAGAGGACTTCGGATAACATGTCTAAGAATATAATCGAAAAGACCATGTGGAGTCAGGTGGCCATAAGTTACAATGTTTCTGGTCGAAAGAGCATTGTGTGGGAAAGAGTGGGGATGTAGGAAAAATACATTAAAAGAATAGTATTGAAAATGAAAAGGACCAGAACAAAAGTAGAAGGACCAGAAAGTGTGATAACAAGGGTTAGTGCTAAGGTACAAGTGAGGACTTGGAATAAAATGTCTAGGAATATGATCGAAAAGACCATGGGGATTCATGTGCCTATTAGCTACAATAATTCTAGTCGAAAAAGCAGTGTGTGGAAAATAGTTGGGATGCAGGAAAAAGAAACAAAAATGGAAATGGAAAGGATCTCAACAAAAGGTATGAAGACCAGAAAGGTGAATTTGAATAGGCAAAAATAGAAATAATTTTGACTTCAACCCTTAATTTAAGGAATGGAGTGTCCCACATCAGCATGGACAATCATTGACTAATGCAATGATTGCTAAGCACTGTGAACCTGCAGCTGTGATTGAGCGTGAATCCGTGCTTGTTGAGGCATCAACTTTGAAAAATGGTGTTGAGAGCTCCAAAAGCCATCAAAACAAGAATATATGCTACCTTGATCTTTCTCCTCCACTCGTGATTGATCTAATGTGAGTGAACTTATGCAATTGACTGAGTGTGTTGTCATGTGTTTGGTTGTGGAGCCTATTTTCATGTGTGAACGTGTTGAAGACTGTACACTAAGAGTACTGTACATTTTTCATGTATACTCGCTTGTGCCCGATATATCGGAAAACGTGATTTTCTCATATGGGCAAGATTTTGACCCATAGGTTTATGGGACGGTTTTTGCCCATGGTTTTGATACCCACGGTTTTGTAAAACTACTTAAGCAGTTGTCTATTTATATGGTTTTATGCATATGATAGATGTATGAAAAACATTGCAGATGTGCTTTGAATTCGGGTGTGAATTTTGTAGAGTTTGTTGAGCATAGCTCCAAACAGATCTAGGTATTGTATTGAGAGAGTGGTGGCTTGTAATAAAATATGAGCAAGTGATTCTTGGTGGACGTAGCCCAAATTGGGTGAACCACGTTAAATATTGTCTCTTTGTGTTGTGTTATTTTATTCTGCACTTTTATTTGAGATCTGTAATATTTTTTTGCATATTAGTTTCTACTATTGCGATTCGTGAGGATTTTTCCACATATTTTATCTCTTATTTCGACAATTGGTATCGAGTCCGGTTTGGTTT
This sequence comes from Taxus wallichiana var. yunnanensis, assembly GCA_018340775.1. Taxonomy (NCBI): domain Eukaryota; kingdom Viridiplantae; phylum Streptophyta; class Pinopsida; order Cupressales; family Taxaceae; genus Taxus; species Taxus wallichiana. Next base: position 170,467,980 of record CM031239.1, read on the forward strand.
TTGAAGTGTTGAATCGCAAGAAAGTTTTATCTTGAGTGGGAGCTATGGTAGATGATGGAAGATCTAGGGTTGATAAATTCAATGGGCAGAATTTCAGTCTTTGGAAGATGCAGATGGAAGATTACCTTTATCAAAAGGATCTTTATACTCCGTTGTCTGAGAAGGTGAACAAACCCTCGAGCATGACAAATGCGGAATGGGATTTGCTAGATAGGAAGGCACTTGGGACAATCCGGCTGTGTCTTGCATCTTCGGTATTATTTAATGTTTCAAAGGAAAAGACTACAAAAGAATTGATGGATGCATTAGGGAAGTTGTATGAAAAACCCTCTGCCTCTAATAAGATATTTTTAATGAAAAAGTTGTTTAATATGAAGATGTCTGAGAATGGTTCAAGAGTGAGATCATCTAAATGATTTTAATACTGATTGTAAATATGCTAGCTTGGTTACTGATAGAATTTGATGAAGAAGTTAGGGCTTTATTAGTTCGTGCTCTTTACCCGAGAGTTGGAATAGCACAGTAATGGCGGTAAGCAACTCGGTTCCCGCTAACTCAAAGTTGAAGTTTGAGGATGTTGTAGGGGTGATTCTAAGCGAGGAAATGCGAAGAAAAGCTCGTGAATCTTCTACTTCAGAGAATGCTTTGACAAAGTGGAAACTAGAGGGAGACAGAAGAATAGAGGAAACCGTGGAAAATCAAAGGATCGGGCAAGGTCAAAATCAAAAAGCAAGATAGTATGTTGGCACTTTGTAGAAAGTTTGGGCATGCAAAAATTTGTTGGGAGCTTGAACAAGAAAAAACAATGAGAAAGAAAACAAGGACGCAAATGTGGCAACGGGTAATGTATGTCGGGATGCTTTGATTCTTTCTTTGCACAATATTATCGAATCTTGGGTTTTAAATTCGGGGCTTCTTTCCATGCTTCTCCACATAGGCATTATTTTGTTGATTGTGTTCAAGGAGATTTTGGGCATGTTTTTCTTGGTGATGATGAGCCTCAGAAAGCATAGTTGGAAAAGGTCTGCATTGTGCTAAGATGCGGGATGGGAATACTTGGCTATCAAGGATGTCGGACATGTGCCTACATTAAGACAAAATTTGATATTGACAAGGCGGTTGGGAAGTGATGGTTGTCCGTGATATTTACAAGTGGACTCTTGGAAGATTACCAAGGGTGCTCTTGTGGTGATAAGAGGTAAGAAGGTTGGAACCTTGTATTTAACCACTTATAGCACTAATGTTTGTAATCTTATGGCTTGTAAGTAGATACAACATTGTGGCACTATACGCTCGGTCATATGAGTCATAAGGGCATGGAGATCATAAAGAAAGATTTGTCCTGGATATCTAAACTGGTTTGGAGTTCTATGAGGACTGCATATATGGGAAACAAAAGCGAGTAAGGTTTCTCAAGGTTGGACCTACAAAGAAAGAGAGTAAATTAGAGTTGGTGCATTCGATGTGTGGGAGCCGGCTCGGGGATCATCTCTTGGGGTTCAAGTTATTATGTTACTTTTATGATGATGCAACAAGAAAAGTTTGAGTTTATCAGTATTAGAAACAAATCGATGTATTTGACACTTGTTAAATGGAAAGCCTTGGTAGAGAATGAAACAGTCTTAAGCTAAAATGTCTCAGTCGGATAATGGAGGAGAGTATCGAGCAATGAATTTGATGATTAATGTTCTAAGAATGGTATCCGCAGCAAAAGACGGTTTCAAGAACTCCGCAGTTGAGAATGGGGTGTGAGAAAGGATGAACAGAACAATAATGGAGCGTCTTTAGGAGCATGAGGTTACATACGGGACTGTCTCTCTTTGTTTTTGGGCGTAAACGGTGAGCACGGTTGTGTACTTGATAAACAGAGGACCCTCAAGTGCCTTGGATGGAGGCATACCCGAGGAGGCTTGGTATGGTAAGAAAGTTGATTATTCATTTCTTAGTCTTTGGATGTGAGGTGTTTGTTCATATAGACAAGGATGATAGGACCAAGCTAGAGGCTAAATCGAAAATGTACCTTCATTGGTTATGGTGGTAATGACTTTGGATATAAATGTTGGAGTATTAAAGGTAAGAAAATCATTCGATCTAGGGATGTGGTCTTTAATGAGAAAGTCATGTATAGCAAAGCGGTTGCGGGAAAATAAGGAAGAATCCAAGAAAGAATATACAACGGTAGAGGATCTTCCGAATGGGAAAGCGACACATAAATCGAGTTCAGAACCTCCTCAACAGAACCCCAAACTCCTATATTGAGGAGGTCTTCTAGGGTAAGAAGAGAACCTTAACGTTTTTCTCCTTCTCTTTATTATTTATTGCTCACCGATAGTGGAGAACCAAAGAGCTTTGATGAAGCAATGATGGGTAAATGCCGAGAAAGAAGTGGGAGAGGCCATGGATGAGGAGCATCGAGGCTCATGGAGAACCAAACATGGGATTTGGTGAAGCTACCCGAAGGCAAAAGAGCATTACAGGAACAAGTGGGTGTTCAAAGTCAAAGAGGAAGGAGGCAAGAAAAGATACAAGGCCCGATTGGTGGTCAAGAGGGTTTCTTGTTTGAAAAAAGGTATAGATTTTGATGAGATTTTTTCTCCGTAGTAAAAATGACTTCTATTAGAAGCGCATTCTAGGAATAGTTGCAGCAGAAGACTTGCGCACTTAGAACACTTGATGTAAAGACCGCATTTCTCCATGGTGATTTGGAGGAGAAACTATATATACAGCACAATGAGAGGGCTATAAGGTCAAAGGTAAAGAGAAAATGGTGTGCAAATGAAAAGAGCTTGTATGGCTTCAAACAAGCTCCACGTCAATGGTATAAGAAATTTGATAGCTTTCATGATGGAGCAATGTTATATTAGATGTCATTCGACCATTGCGTGTATACAAAGAAATTTGAGGATGATAGTTATATTATTCGTGTTTGTATGTGGATGACATGTTGATGCGGGTAAAAACATGCGGGAAATAAAAGTACTCAAGAAGCATTAAGTGAATCCTTTCTTTATGAAGGATTTGGGGCAGCCAAATAAATCCTTGGTATGAGAATATCTCGAGATAGGAAGGAAGGCAGGTGACTTTATCTCGGGAAGAGTACATTAAGAAAGTCTTGGAGAGGTTTAATATGCGGGATGCTAAACCGGTTGGGACTCCTTTGGCGAGCCATTTCAAGTTATCAAAGGAGCAAAGTGTCCCAAGATAGAGCAGAGAGAAACCAAATGTCCAAGGTACCTTACTCATCAAAGAATTGGCGCGGTTTGATGTATGTCATGGTGTGTACCAAGCCGATATTGCCCATGCGGTGGGAGCGGTGAGTAGATTTATGAGTGATCTAGAGAGATCACCGACAAGCAAGAAAGTGGATCCTTCGGTATTTGAGAGGGACCATGGAGACAGTTTTGTGCTACAGTGGATCAGACACCACTTTGTGTGGTTATGTAGATTCAGATATGGCTGGAGATGTAGACAACAAGAGGAGCACGACAGGTTATGTTTACATTGTAGGTGGGACAGCAGTGAGTGGATTTCACAACTACGTAAGTGGTGGCTTTCATCAACCACAGAGGTGAGTATGTCACTTTGCCATAGAGGCAAGCAAAGAAATGATTTGGTTACAACAATTGCTTGAGGAGTTGGGGCATAAGCAGGAGGAAGGAAAGCTACATAGTGATAGTCAAAGTGCTATACACCTAGCTAAGAACTCTGCTTTCCACTCTAGGACGAAGCATATACTGATTAAGGTACACTTTTCATGTATCCTACTTTGTGCCCGATATATCGGGAAACGTGATTTTCTCATATGGGCGGGATTTTGACCCATAGGTTTATGGGACGGTTTTTGCCCATGGTTTTGATACCCACGGTTTTGTAAAATTGCTTAAGCAGTTGTCTATTTATATGGTTTTATGCATATGATAGATGTATGAAAAACATTGCAGATGTGCTTTGAATTCGGGTGTGAATTCTATAGAGTTTGTTGAGCATAGCTCCAAACAGATCTGGGTATTGTATTGAGAGAGTGGTGGCTTGTAATAAAATCGAGCAAGTGATTCTTTGTTGGACGTAGCCCAAATTGGGTGAACCACGTTAAATATTGTCTCTTTGTGTTGTGTTATTTTATTCTGCACTTTTATTTGAGATCTGTAATATTTTTTGCATATTAGTTTCTACTATTGCGATTTTGTGAGGGATTTTTCCGCATATTTTATCTCTTATTTCGACATCATGGACCGATTGAAGTTTCCAATGGTGTTGAAGAACTTTAAGAGTTTTATAATGTGATTGTTGCTTTAGTGATTACTCCATGTGTGAAATCCTCTGCAAATTTCACATCGATAAATCGTGAACCAAGATTACGGTTAAGACCATCAACTATGTGAAGGTTAAAGTCGACGATGCGCTTTCCGTTTGAGTTATGGATGGTATTGAGATCTCCCCACAAAACAAGTTTATTGTTGCCATGATTCTTAATCCAATGTGTTAGTTCTATGTAATCTATTCGATATTTTCAAAAGGTGGTATATATACACACAAAAACACTAAAAACTTCTTCATATTCATAAATGATAAAGTCGGCACAAATCCCCGAGTTAAAAAAATTGGTGTGTAAGAAGTACCTTATGGAGTTCCAATGAATTGATTTTTTTTGTAACCAAGTGATTTGGGCCCTACATGCCTCTCATTTTGAAGCGTTGCTATTTTTTCTTTCATGCTTTTGTCCCCAAGGAACGAGGCATTTATTGGGGGTACAGAGACAACATATATTCCATGATAGATTATGCATTAACCAAAACATGGGTGTGGTGATACTTTGCTGGATATATTTTATATTGTTAGAATCGTAATTTGCAAACTCAAGCGAGTACTCGCCATATTTTTAGTTGGCAAGTAAACTCCCCAAACACTTGCCAAACCTGCCAGCCGAGTATTTGTTGAATATTCGCGAGTTTTTGGCGATTACTCATGAAGTTTTCAGCAATTAATCGCAACTTTTCAGCGATTATTCACGACTTTTGGCGATTTTCTTTCCATTTTATCAGTTTCAGTTATTATTTTGATGAGTTTTTGGAAATCATAAATTATTGTAATTTGTAACTTGCATAGATATGCAATTTATGATGATAATTTTCAATGACAATCATCATAAATTCATAAGACTTATCAGTTGGTTGTTGTATTTACATGATGATGCGATTTTGTACTCTATTTGTATTCAAATCTAATAGAAAACACTTCCCCAACATTTTACAGACTCGTTTGATACATTTTGTAACTATATTTTGCATAAATTTTATGTTTTTAAAGAAATTTAGGTATTTTTTAAGTTTCCAAGTATTGCCAAGTTTTTGCCAAGTCAAATTTTTTAGGGTCTTGTTACCATATTTTTCATGCAAGAATGAACAAAGCTATTTTTGGCAAAATGGCTGTTTTTCGAAATTTGGCTATTTTTAGCGTTCGCTAAAAATAACATATGCTAAAAATAGGAATTGGATGAGTGAAGAGGAGTGGCTAAAAATAGCAAGTGTCTAAAAATAGAGATACTAAATATTAGAGACATGGCGCCAAAAGTAAGGAGAAAACATGCTAAAAATAGCAGCTGACTGTGTTATTTTTAATTAATTAAATTAGCAGCAGTCTGAGTTAGGTGGGACGCCAAAGATGGGGTCAAAAAAGCATGCATATAAAAGCTAAAATTAGCAGCTAATCCTAAACAGAAGTTGGCGCCAAAGTTGATGAGTGGAGGATAAAATATTATAATAGTCAGCTAGAAAAGCATGTGGCTAGCAGAGTTGAACGCAGCAGTTAAATAGCTAAGAAAAGCATGCAAAAAGACAAAAAAGAAAAGCAAAAAGCATGCAAAAAGAAAAAAATAAAAATAAAAGGTAGTATGGACAAAAACACTAAGCGTGCAACAGCATGCCTAAATTCCCACGCAGCGCCTTTGAAGACAGTTTTAACTGTTTTCCAACACACTTGCATGCCTAATTTCAACGTAACTAGCCCAATTTTCAACGCAGCAAGGTTAAGGAGGGGATTTTGTATTATTTCAGGGCACTTGCATGCTTCCAAGGCAGTCAAAGGTGAATAAAATAATATATTTTATTCTTGCATGCACAACAGGGGTCTGAAATAGATGGCAACAGTCTTTAAAGGCTGATTTTTATGAAGAAATCAAATATACACACTCTTCCAGTTGTTTTGCTATGGTAATCCTAGCTTGTACTTGCATCTCTGAATAAAAGTTCCATTTTTGCCTTCTCATATCGCTGGTTTTCTGAGTATTCATCGTGTTTATCAGGGTATTGTATTGCTTTGTTGTGGAATTTCTTCCCTATATTGTTGTCCCTTACCTAAACCTTTGAATTAATTTTGCAAATTAGCCTAGAGTTGTGCATGTGTGTGGATCTCTAAATTTTTGTATGCAATAGTACATGTGTGTGTCAAATCATTGGTGTATCACCTCAATTTTATATTTCCCGCATTCCTTCTCCTTTTTCCTTGTCAATTTTATTAGTTTTAGGTGATTCACAAGGGGAACCAGCCCACTCTGAAGGTTCACCTCAGTCATAGGTTACCCACAACCTTGAAGTGTTCCAATTTTGTCAACAGGTCTGCCATTCTCTATCGGGATGCACTTTTGGGTGACAACAAGTCTGCCAAGTATTGGCTGAGTACAAGTATGTGAACTATGGTTAGAATATTGTTAGCACATAGTCAGCAGATTGTTATCTTGCTGTTAGTTTGTTACATCTAGGCTATTTGAATATTTGGGTTGTTCTCGTGATATGAGAAGGATCCCATGATGTACTATTTTCCTACTTCTAGATAAAGCCAATGATTTAATCTTAAATGGTATCAGAGCAGACTCTGAGACTTCATGTCTCAGAGACCTGTGTCTGGGATGTTTGGATTAATTTGAATGTGAAGGCAAAAGTTTTGCCTTCTTAATTTCCATGAAACTGGATGAAGTGGATCGGATAGTGTATGGAGAGACTGTATGGCCGGGATATTAACATATTGTTGAAGACTCGCTTTCTATTAAAAGTATCGCGATCTAGTCTTGTGATTCCATTACTTGCAGCATTCAATGTTAATCTGTTTAGGGTGGTATGGCAAACTTGATTGTGAATTAAATGGATTGCAAACACTGGAAACTAACAGAGCCTGTGAGTGCCTGTGAGGGAGAGAGTTCGCGTGCTTTTGTTGCGGAAGGAAAGCATGACGAAGCATTTGTGTTTTCCTGTAGCAATTCTAAACAGTATGACCTAAGTGTGGTGGAAGGAAGATCAGATAGGGGTGTGATGCTGAAACAAGGCACCTGAGCATGAACAAAAGCATGATATGTTTTGCTTTGGGCACAGCAGAAGAAATTCAAAACGCAGCCAAGGCCCGACACGCTTGAACAAATTTCTGCAGAACCATATGACTTGGGTGCGATCTGTATAAAGAAGTGCAGCCTGTGTGTTTTTGCACCTAGTAAATCTGAAACAGTGAGAGCGCAAACTGAAGCATGGCGTATTGAAAAGTTTGATTCACATGGTATGTGGCAGAAGCACAGTATGCAGGCTGTCATGAACAGTAAGAAGTTTTATTTAATTTTAACACATAGTTTTAAAACTAAAAAAATCTAAGTCAAAACAGTTTTTTTACGTCTGCCTTTTTTTTAAGTTAATAATTTATATGAACTTTATAAATATTTAAATGTTTGCCTTAGATATGCTTGGGAGGGAATTAATTCAAAGACTTCTGAATGGAGTGGTAGGGTTAGGCGAGGGAAGTGAAGGTAATTTTTGCATAAAAATTTGCCAATTTGTTCCCACTGGAGTGTCCAAGATAGTAGTGGTGAAAATTTGGTCTAAAGAGTTTTAGTTTTCCGGATTTGATTATTTCTGTGGTCTAACATACAACATTATATGTGCCACAAATACTGATATGTAAATTTCATTTAAGATAGGACTAGCAGCACATCTATTTCGCTGGGTGATGGTTGGAATCATTATGGTAGAGGATGCGGAGATGTTCTTGTGACAGTGAACAATACTATAAATTATATTTTTCAAGAATGTTTGATGAGTCCCTAACATGAACAAAAATCCTTTGTCTATTACTAAGATAGCTAAAAATACTGCCCTTTGTGTAAAATTTCACGGAAGAAAATATATGGTCACTGCTCTTCATGATAACAAACCGATAAGGGAACGTATGAACTGGTTGATCCCAAAATAGCAAAAGCACATGCACTAGCAGCAGTTGAGAATACTAGTGTACTTTGGCATGGGAGGTATGGACATCTGAATTATCAGTATTTATTTGTACTTAGTAAGACCAACACGGTAGGTGGACTTCCATCCACTCAGGAAAGTCAGAATGTATTCAAAGGATGTCAAATGGAAAATCAAAGCCAATACCCATTCGATACTGATAAAGCATGGCAGACCAAAGGAGTCTTAGATCTAGTACATGCTGATATTCATGGTGCTACGAAAACATGTACAGTGATTGGAGCAAAATATTTCTTACTGTTGATTGATGACTTTTCTAGGAAAATAATGGTTTATTTTCTGAATAATAAGTCAGTTTGTTAACCTAAGTTTGTAGCATGGAAAGTTTTTGTAGAGAAGCAAACAAGTAAATGGATCAAACCTCTAAGATCTGATGTAGGCGAGAATAAGTTCTGGTGTTGAAATACAAGAAGGCTTGGAGCCGGAAACATCAGAGGGGTAAGTTCTAGAGAAGGATCTGCAGAAGAATAAAATGATACTCAAGTTTCATAGACAAATCAAGAAATCCAATGACAGAGACAAAAGTGGTATTTTACCACCATAAAAGAGTGTCAAAAGGATGAATTGCCACTAGTAATGGAAAGCCAGTCAGGGAAACAGAGGGGCGAGGTGATGAGCAGGTAAAATTTTCATGTATGCTCAAAATGGAAAAAGTAAGTACAGGAATATGGGTGATGTTGGATATTTTGCTTGATTGTATCATAAAAATGTGTCAAACTGTGGTTCATCTAAAGTTTGTCATGTCATCAATGCAATTCATTGTAACCCTTTTAAGTTATATAACAACATCAAGTTGTCTACTTAATAGATTCGTGGGATTGATGGATATATTTTTCCTAACAAATAATGTTGTGTCCTTGCAAGCTTGTAATAGTTTTCTTGTAAACTGGTAAATTGATCTCAGGTAGCAGAAAGAGGAAAGTCTCACATCATGTAGATGGATCGTACCAGGCCAAGGTCAGGGAGTTGAGGAGAATACTTTGATGCTAACGTGCATCAAAGTGTTCCAATGACAAGGTGTTATGACGAGGAAGAGGTGAATCAGACGAGGTATTCATCTGACAAGGTGTTCTAATATGGAAGAGGTGCCATTAGACAGAGGGTTTGAGTGACAAGGTGTTTAGATGTGGTAGCACTCTACAATGAGTAGATGCTAGTGATGTCCAATAACGGACAAGGGCCTGAAGCTTGTCTTTGAAAAGGACATAAGTAATAGGCACTTCAAAAAGTGTTTCTTGTTACAATGATGATACATTCATCACTAGAAAAGACAGGTACCAAGCACCTAATTGGTACTTGTCAGGTCATTAGTGAGGGGACTTCCGTCACTGGAAATGTTTAGGAGATTGATCATGCTGCAAAGAATGAAAGGTACAACAGCTGGGGACGAATTGTCTTATCTATGGAAAAGCGCTCTTCAAAGGTGTACCTCCAAACATTCAAGGTTGGAGTGGGTGGTAGAGTCATCTAGATAGGACACCATAGTTTTGTGTGCAGTACATATTCCACAACACTTCAAGGTTGGAAAACGTTAGGCGTCGAACGTTCATCAGATCGACACAAGAATATCCCTTAGAGGTTATAACATGACATTGTATTGTTGTTCAATCTAGGATATATTATGATAATATAATTTATGTTAAAATCAATCACTTAAACAAAAAACAAGTGAAGAATGAAACATTCAAGTCAAAACGACACATTAGGGTACAGCAAAGTGAACACGTTATTCAGCACCACTTCCAAGATTACTCGGTGGTTGCAGCGTCTAGTTGCTCATGTACTCTGGTGAGATGGAAAGGCAACCATAGGGGCACTTCGCAATATTTGTTGCATTGGCAGAAATTATAACAAATTGATTAGGATCATGTCTAGACTTAATTAGATTCTTTTGAGCCCCATATTCTACAAAAGATCATATTATTGATGTAATGACTAAACCATTAAGATTTTCGTCATTAAGTGGTGCTGGATATATCACAAATTTTTAGAATATCTTTAGCATATAGTTAACATATTGCTAGGTTGTTGTTAGTTTGTTACAGCTAGGCTATATGAGGATTTGGATTGGTCCCGTGATATGAGAAGGATCTCATGATGTACTCTTTACCTAATTGAATCTCATAATGTACTATTTGCCTGGTTATAAATGCAGGTCTTTTTAAGGTAATAGGTACAGCCCACAATGTTATCAGATGCATGAAGAAGAAAAACAAGTTATGTGTTGAAGACACTGTCTCGTAGCAGAGTTTATTTATTAAAGAGAGGCGGTTACATTCAGTTAGAGGCAGTTTCCAACTGCATAACCGATGGCTTTTAATATAAATATTCAACACCCCCTCTTAATGACTAACCCAGAAACAACATTAAGTTTGTCTTGAAACTTTACAAATAATAAAGGACCAAGGGGTTTAGTCATTATATCGGCAGGCTGCTCCTTAGAAGGACAAAAATGAAGAGAAACATCACCCAAATCAACCAACTGTCGGATATAGTGATGATGGATTTCAATATGCTTAGTGCAAGCATGTATATAGGATTCTTTACCATTTTTAAGACACCTTGATTATCACAAAAAAGTGAAAGAGGTGTAGCAGTAGCTTGAGGAAGATGAAAATCAATCAGAATCCTACGAAGCCATACTGCTTTGCAACTAGCACTAACATTGCCTTGTATTCTGCTTCAATGGAAGAGATGGCTACAGTGGGTTGAAGCTTACTCTGCCAAGAAACAACTCCTAAACCAAAAGAGAAGATATATCCAGTGGTGGATCTCCAAGTATCCATTGATCCTCCCCAATTAGAGTCGATATAGCCAATCAATCTAAAATCTACAACTCTCTAATACAAAATGTCGAAGTCAAGAGTTCCTTTCACATATCTTAGAACTCGTTTTGTTGATCCCGATGAATGAGTTTTGATTTAGACAACAACCAAGAAAGATAGCTAACAGCAAAACATAGATTTGGTCATGTAGTTGTGAGGTAGATCAAGCTACCCACCAACTGTCTAGTATAGTGATTCATCAACCGGTGGTGAATCATCATTAGCTGAAAGTTTCAGCCCGACCTCCATAGGTGTAGAAGAAGAGTTATAATCATACATCTGAAATTTTTGTAAAAGGTTCGCAGCATACTTAACTTAAGAAATGAAAATCAAATGAGCACGTTTCCACATTTCTACACAAAGACAATAGTAAAGGAGGCCTAATCAATCTGTCAAAAGCAGCACATAAATTTGATGTTACCTTATGAATCGCAACATCTCCACTTCATGTGATGGCAAGGTCATCAGCATAAACAATAAGAATCACATTGTCAACACCATCACTTTTGACATAGAGATTTGGATCAAAATGACTTTGTTTTAAGCCCAAATCTCTCGAGAGTTTATCTATCTTAATATACCAAGCTCGAGGAGCTTGCTTAATTCCATACAAGGACTTAATCAACCTACATACCATATGCTATCGACCACAAGCCCGAAAACCCTCAAAGTTGTCTCATAGACACCTCTTCCTCCGTATTGCCATTCAGAAAGCACTTTTGACATCCATTAATATATTTTCATACCAAACCGAGCTGCAAAGGAAAGAAGTAACCATCTTCACAAGTATGGGAAAGACCAGACTCATCAATGGGCAAGGAAAGAGAACCAATCTCCATTACTACCCCTTGTTGATTGTTGCCCCCTTGTTGGTCCCCTTATTGATTACAACCAAAGAAAGACTTTGTTTCTTTTACATCAACATCCCGACTATCAATGATTTTATTAATATAAGTATCAATCAATCTATAGGCTTTAGAATGATCACTATAACCAACAAAGAAATATTTAGAACATTTGGAATCTAACTTACTCCTCTTACAATTAGGAACCAAAGTATATGCAGCTAAACAAAAACACAAAATGTTAATACCTCAGGTTTTATTTTGGACCAAGCCTCTTCCGATGTGATCTCTTGCAAGGCTTTGCAAAGACTCTGATTGAGAATATATAATGTTGTATTAACGGCTTCTCCCCAATACTTATATGGCACTCCTTGACTATGCATCATGCACCTTGCCTTCTCCATGATGGTTTTATTCCGCCTCTCTACTACCTCATCATGTTGTGGGGTATATGGGATTGTCAATTGTTGTTGAATCCCTTCTTTACGGCAGAAATCTATGAACTACTTAGAGGTGAACTCGCCCCCACTATCGGATCTCAAAGTCTCTACCAAGGCCTTGAACTTGACAAAAGAAGCAAGCAATCAAACTTCAAAAAATAGACCCACATCCACCGGGAATGGTCATCGACCAGCAAGAGAAAATAATGTGCAACAAGGACCATGGGAGTCTTCCACGATGGCTCACACAGATCTGCATGCACAAGATCCAAGAGCCCCTTTACACGCCAAGCACCTTCAAGTGGGAAAAGGCTTCTACTTTTGCTTTCTGCAAAACAGCCAACACACATATCTTGTTTTTCCTAGATAGGAGGTAAACCAACAACCATGTTGGCTCTATGAAGGCGGGCTAGATATTGAAGGTTGAGATGTCCATATCTCTCATGCCACAAAACGCTAGTATTGCCTTCCACAACTAAGGCATGCAAGTTGACCATGGCAGGATCAACAAGCCTATATAGACCACCATGCCCAATCCCCAAGGCAACAACCTTATTTTGCTTGATATCAAACACAATACATTGTTTTCCAGAAAAGTTTACAGAGATATTAGGATTATCAATTAGTTGACTGATAGATAACAAATTCTTATTCATGTTAGGCACATATCTAACATTTTTCACAAGCAGTTTGGTGTTATCATTCAACATAATACGGACATCCCCAATCCCTTCTACAGCATGTGATCTCCCATCCCCTAAAGTAATTGAATCAAAAGAACATAAATTAGCATGAAAATTGACATACCAATCTCTCTGACACATGAAGTGTCGTGATGCTCGGAATAAAAAAACCAGCACCAAGTAGGGCTGCCACCATCCGAGCAAGATGCCATGAGGGCATACTCATCTTCTAACTCGTGTTCAATTGTTGCCACATGTGCCTGCCCCTTCTGCTTCTTCAGGGCATTTTGTCGCTTCCGACAATCCTTCACATGACCAAGTTTGTGACAATAGTAACACTTCACTTGAAATTTAGGAGAGGAAGTAGATGTATCTAGCCTGTCGCTTCCACTTTCCTTTGGACCGAGCAGCACAAGCGCTCTCGGTTGTCCAAAATCTGGACTCTTGAGCTTGTGTTTGTCTTCGTTCCTTTCGCAACAAGTAGGAACTCACCTTGTCAAACATAAGAGTTTGACTCTCAACCATTAAATGGAGAGCCTCCACAAAAGATTCATACGAGAAAGGTAGATTGTTTAGAACTAGGGCCATCATATCATCGTCGTCCTCCTTTTTGTTGATGGAAGATAACTGGTCTCAGAGGTCTTTCATCTGAAGTAGGTGCTCAGACAGCGATCCACCTGATAACTTCAAAGAAAACAACATATTCTTCGGATGTAAAACTCGACTCCTTTTTGACATTTGATATTTATCCCTCAAACTAGCTCATAGCATACTAGCCCTAGTGGCATTCAGGACCTCAAGTATCAAATCATCTGATACTAACAATTTTAAAAGTAGGAGAGCCTACTTATGACACTTATCATAATCCGCAAAGTTTGTTGCGGGTCTGCCTTCGCTGCCTGTGATTATTTTATCGCAATCTCAAAACTCGCAAGTGTTAGAATTTTATGACTCTCATAAATTAAATTGTGTGTTGATCAACTTTTGCGAGTCGGAAAAATCTGGTTCGATATATTTGCCATTTATTACTTCAAAACAATGGAAATATTTTGCCCGCTCAAACAATGAGTTTATTATTCAAATGTAACAAACAACTGAGTATCATGAAAAAGAGATGAGAGGGAAACTGCTTTGTCCCCTAGTCACAACTGGTAAAAAAATAGATAGAAAATGTCCTTGAAACTGGATTTTCGCGACTGTGCCCTTGAAATTGGAATTCGCAACTGTGAGAAACGTATAAATAAAATGTCCTCTACCCTCGCGACTATGGAAAATGATCTCTGCCTTCGTCTTTGCCCTTGCCACTATAGAAAAAGACCTTTGCCTTCGTCTTTTCCCTCACGAATGTAGAAAAAGACAGCACTTCTGCCCTCGCGACTGTAAACTCCGCGAAAAATCCCGCATGGTACACAGCGTGCCCTAGATTCCTGCAAATCACGACCTCCACAAGCCTCATTCTTCCCTAACTGCAAATCTCACTCTGATACCAATGTTATCAGATGCATGAAGAAGAAAAACTTGTGTGGGGCAGACTTGCTAAGTGTCCATGTTCGTGACAAATTTTACTAAGAAAAGGTATGTATTTGTAGTAAATGGGCTGCTCCCATCCACTTCCCCCATTTCAAGCAAGATCCCATCAGGCAGATATTTTTCCACGTTGATATTGACATAGAATCCGGCATAGCTAAGCACTCCAATCCGCCTAGTAAATTCTGTGTCGGTGAGGTTTTCTCCAAATTCATTCCCAATCCTTTGATATGATTATTCTTGCCAATATTCATTAGCAACAGAGGTAATCTAACCCACACTGAGACTGTGTTCAGTGAAGCCTCTGTGAAATTGAGGGTTGGTGACCATGGTTTCATTAAAAATCCTGAATTCTTCATGAACTAGGGTCCACTTCGGAAGATCTGATTCTTCTCTTGTCTTGTGGAGAATATGGCCATAAAATATCCTTTGGGCATCATGAAATGGTCAACTGAACCAGAAAGTTTCAAGAAATTATCCTTTGGGCATCATGAGATGGTCAACTGAACCAGAAAGTTTCCAAATTTCTTGAACCCATACTCTCGCAATTTTTGGGCCTGGGTAAGCTTCCATGAATTTGCAGATCAATGCCTTTTCCTTAGCAAGCCATACGCTGTTCTCCATTTCTTCAAGGAAAAATTGCGACTGAGGCACATCCTAAGTTAGCAACCACTTTCCTTCATTGTGGGATAGGTTGCCTTGATAACAGTTTTTGGTCATGATTGTGCATTAATTTGACTGGCTCATCTCTAGAGATTGGGCTGTCTCATGTAACTGTTCTGCAGATGGGAGAACGAGTACTGTAGAGGAGGCCATGCCCTCAACAATAGCAACCATTTTCCCTCTTTGTGGAAAAGGTTGGCTTGACAACAGATTTTTGGGTATGATTGTACATATATTTGACCAGATCATCTCTGGAGATTGGTTTTGTCTCATATGATATTACTAATCTGAAGTTGGGAAAAGGAGTATCTATAGAGGAGGTCATGACCTCCTCTTGGAGGCACACCTAGCTCCAACCAGATGTGCAATCATATGCTGGTTCAGATAGAATTTTTAGCGGGAGTAAGGTAAAGACTAGGGATAAGTGCAGCACGGGGACAAAGGAGCAGCCCTCTGTTTTTAGTTGTCTTTTTATTTGAATTCGTTTACAGCTATTTTCGTATTTTCTTCATTACGGCTACCCATCATAACCATGAGTTACTTTGGTTAAGTTAGTGGTTACTCAAACAGCATAATATCTTAAAATGATCTGGCACACCTTAAATGGAGTATTGGAGGAATATGAAAGAGCGGGATCCTGCTTCAAATCTGTAGCCAATCAGCATTTGCCGTTGTTGAACTGGAGACTTCCCTTTCAATGAATTTTAGCATTTCGGAGGTTGGTGCCAATTTGACTTTAAGGTTGATGATCTGGGTACCTCGGGTTTCTCTGCTAGTAAAATTATGCCTCTGGCCCGATCTGGTATGTTGAAATTTACTCAGATGTAGTCTTATGCGTGGCTTCATAAGGTATTTTGGGTGCATCATTTTCTGCAGGGGTGGCAAATGGAGCTTCTAGATCACTTTAAATCCTGTAAATTCTAGGCAAATGACTGAACCCTAAATAATGTAAAATTTATTTATTTGTTGATCAGAATCTTCTAGAAAACTTCCAAAATAGAAACAAAACCATGGCTCCAAAAGTCAACATAGCAATTGATACTGACCTTCATGAAGTCATAGACGTAATACTCTGAAAGGTCATAATGCACCAAGTACTTCTCTGCTAGAAAAGCATTCAAGGAATTGAGAAAGCTGCCAAGAACTGGTAATACAAGTATCAGGCCATGTGGAGTTTGACAGTTTGAGGAAAAGCAATTGTGCTACAAAAGAATAACCAAATAAATTTTCATCCTCGGAAAAAGTGATCAGTTTTTGCAAAAAAAAAAACTCTTTAACAATCAGTGTCACTGCACCTAACTCTTGAGTTCTGGTTTACTTAAATCAAAATAAAGGGGAAAATTGCAGTCCCATTTTATTAGCTTCCTATAATGACTTCTATAGTACCGTTTTAGTTCTACTTCTCTTGACCATTCATTATTTTAAACCACTTTAGTCAATCCACACTTGATTAAAGCAATGAATACATCTCAGGATAACGTAAGCCCTCTTAATGTTGATTCTTCCATTTAAGAAGCTTATAATCTGTCCACTAATATACTATAAATTAACTTAAGAAATCAATTTCCTAAAGCTGCCCCACAAAAAAACAGCAAATGATAAAAGATTATCTGCAACACTATCTTTCTTGACATCTCAAAAATACAAGCAAACTACTTTGAGTTGTGTTCTTAGAACCCAATACCATGTTGCCTATTCCGTTTACATCAAAATTGTATAAAAACATTTTTAACTTTTAAGTAAAAGAAATGCATATTTTCACCTTTTTCCTTAAATGTTTTACATGCACAAAAATATTTAATTGGTTAATGATTATCAACTTAAGCAATTTCAACCTAATTATCTCTTCCTCTTTTTATTCCTTCTGTTTTTTGGATGTGAGTGTTCATTCTACTAACATAATATCTCGATTCTCGATGTTTCAGAATCCCTCAAGCACAAATATTTTTTTATGTTATTTTATAATCAAATTACCCAAACAGAATTACAAAACAAAAACTTTGAAAAATACAAATAGTGCTGGCTAAAAGAAAATATAAAACCATTTAGTAGTAATATATGGACCATCTCAAATATTTTTGCTAGAGTAATTATTATAAAATAAGAAAAATTTAAAAGTTTTTGTATGCCGTCCAAGGGGTTGTGTTGTGACAGTAAAGTGGTGCATTCGTAAAGAGAGTGACTCAAGTTTAAACCTACACGTCGCAACAAGGCAATCCACAGCTCAGTGGACATGGGCATGAATTTTGTTTCCCTATAAACTGGGTCTAGGTCAGGTGATATTTCTAACTACCCTAACCCAAAAACCAAATGTTTTTGACATTTTGTATTGAATCCATATTTTGGATTATTTGCATTCTTTTTCTTCTGAGAAATATCTAATCTGACTCATCGGCAATCAGTATATAAAGTTCAAAATGAATGTTTTTTCTGTTTTGCACAAATTTTATGGTTGAAATCCCATTGTAAATGTGAGAGCGTACCAAGTTTAAAACATTATATAAATGTTATTTTTAAGACTGTCTAATACTACTATATAGTAATATACATATAGTTAACAATTCTTGAAGAATGTGTTAATCATCAAGAGAAAAATCCAGGCTGGTGAATTTTTGCTTTTTGCTTCTAAAAAGTATCTAATCTAACTCATCAGAAATCTTGTGTATAAAGTTCAAAAATTATATGAATGTTATTTTTAATGCAATCTAATACTATGTACATATAGTTAACAATTCTTGAAGAATGTGTTAAACTTCAAGAGAAAAATCCATAGCTCCGCAGAGTCTCGAAACAGGGGAATGGGGAGACCCAGAGATTTGATTTTCCTGAACTAGAACAGTCCAGTTATTCAGATCAGCTCAAGGGCAAGCGCCGTCTTCGGGGATCGCCCCTCAACTCCAGGTTCAAGCCTGGTAGAGTGACCACTAGTGGGACTTGGCCTTCGTAGCTCCCCCTTGCTCAGGGGACCGAGCAACAGAAACCAACTACTGATAGCTCCAGCAATACCGATCTCACCACTTAAGGTTAGAATCTCCAAGGAATACTCCTAGTGGAAGCCGTTGGACTCCACTCAGCCATACGAAGGCCTTACGGTGAACTCCCTATTGCTGAGAACATAGACCGAGAGAAGGAGAAACTCTTCCAACAGTGCTCTTGACAAGAAGGCTTTGTCCTACGCAATATACAACTCACCCCGAAATATATTCTTTACCATTCCTGATTTGCATGCATCCCCCTCTCCACTCGTAGAAGTTACTATAAATTCCTTTCACCTTAAATCTAGCGTCCTTACATGTTGTATGTTGGAATCATGTATTTCTAGCTTCTACCCACTTTTTCCTTTTTTTCTTCCTTCCTCTAGAATATCTTGTCTACACCATCAACATCATAGCAGAGGTTTGAACAAACCAAATTTTTAGCGGCTACGAATATTCCATCGCCAAGCAATCTGACATGCACAATTGTGCAAGGTATTGGAATGCTTTACCCACTTAACACAATGCCCCTAAATTTGGTTGCAGGGATTCTACCCCTCTATTGGCACTTCCCTCCTTCCTCCATTCTAATGCTTCAAATAAATATTCATAAATTTCAATGTCATCCACCGCAAATCTCAATCTCAATCACACCACACCATGTAGAGAGGATTTAATTGAAGGAGGTACATACCAAAACTACAGACCTCCATCCTCCCATTATCGTCACTAATGTTTCACCCAATCACTCCCCTTAACACGTTCTTGACAAGTGCATAAGTTTAGTGCATGTCCGCAATGTGCAAGACCAAGGGTTGAGAACTTGAGTGTGATGCCTTCCCAACAGACATTAGGTTACAGCCAATAGAAAATACTCCACAAGTCATTTTGTCAAACAGGTCACTTGCCTTTCACCTAAGGGGCAACCCAAAGGAAAAGTTGTTCATACTTTCGGTAATTTTGGTGCCATTAGGCCCTCTATAGATTTCACCTGGACGGCAAGAAAGCAGGCCCAACCCAGCTGTTCAAATAAGGCTCTCGCCTATGGTTTGTGCATTTCTCGCAATCATGGTTGTCCATGAGACCACATTTCTTCCAGGCATTTAGTCAACAAGTTCGCATTGCTTGTGCACGCTTCCACAATTTGCATACATATCTCTCAAGGCACCTGCAACTACACCATATGACAAAATTAGCTTCTCCATTATGCATCAGCGAATGTTCACACCTTCTTTTAAACATCCTATTTCGGCACAAGCAGGGAATAGCTAGCAAAGGTGAACCAATCAGGTTGGAGTCCCAAAGTTGCATGGATATGGATATGGATATAGATGTGGATATGGATACGAAATCAGATAAGGATACAGTATTAGATACGGATACAATATCAGACACAGATACGGCTAGGTTTTACACGCACCCTGATATGGATATGGTTGGATATCACACACACACACACACATGTGTGTGTGTGTGTGTATCCGTGTGTGTGTGTGTCATTATGTGTGTGTGTGTATAATCTAGATTATAAATAAAAAATATAATCTTAATAATGATTATTGATTTTAAATAAACAAATTTATACATTAGACTAAATTACATACTCACATCCCATGCGAGGGTAGGAAGTTAGGTATTTAATAGACTAAAAAAATTGTAGGTTGTTTAGGCCAACGGAAAATACATGAAATGAAAGAAAAGAAGAATAGGCCAAAAGAATTCGGGTTGATCAAAGTCAATGCAAAAGTTTAAAGTAAATTTTAGAATAGCAAATCAACACTCTCGCCTCCATGTCCTCAATTGTTGTTGCCAATGCATCATAAAAGATCATTTGTAATTTTTTGGCATCTTTTTACCCTATTGAAGGGGTTCTTTTGTTAATTTTAACCTTTTAAATCAGATACACCTATAATTGCCCTAACATACCGTATCTAGGTGTATCTGATACGGTCAAATTACAGGTTTCTATCTGGATACGGCTGGGTAAGTATTCAAGTTGCATCCAAGGTGCACCATATCCGGCAACCCTAGGTTGGACACCTACTGGTTGAATTCACCACAACAGCGTCAATGCTTCGTGAGGATGCCTGTGTCCTCTGTCTGGCTGCAATTGGTGAAACAATGTCGATGCTTTGTGAGGATGCCCATGTCTTCTGTTAGCTGCAGCATGAGGGGAAAGAGGCCACTGGTAAAAGTTACCAGGAAAACGTCCATAGGAATTCAGATCTTTCCGGAAAATGGCACCTCAAAGTTGGATGCCTCCAGTGTAATTATTTAGTAATATGCACAAAAATTGTCCAGCGGGCCATGGTACAGTGACAAGGCGCAACCTTGAAGAAAATTTAATATATGCAAAAAAAAAAAGTTATAGTTCTTAAGAAAACATCCAGTCAAAATTTATCACAATCAAGATGGCGCCCCCCTTCTCAGCCTAGAGGAGCTGTAAACTATCAGAAAGAAACAGCAATGCTTATCAAAGTAAAATCCAGGAGTATCACTAAAATTTCTGATTCAAAACCTCTTGGGGATAAGGCACGTGTTCGTTGGCCTGGCGTCTATTTTAGGAAGAAAATCATAGCTTTTCAGTATATAATGTAAGATGCGTTTCAAAAAGAAAAAACAAGTTCACCACGATGTAGCATAGCAAGGCAGAAATTCAAAACAATATTAAATTTAAAATGTGCAACAAAAGAAAAACTATATTCTTAAGGATACATCTAACTAAAATTAGCACAATCATTTTTATTTCGATTACGTGGCCTGGATAGACTGGTTTTTTTAATCTTTTTCTGTGTTACCTTAAAACTTTCATTGGGAAAAAGTTCCACCAAATTAACTTAAATGTTTAATTCAGACTTGATTTGACTTCTAGGTTATGATCCCATTCCACCCTTTTTTTTGGTACAATCAGGGATATATTTTGATGTATTATTAATAGAAACATGTCATCTGTATGTTTAGATTTATACGTGCCCGAAGAGCTAAAGACACTTCTACTTCGACCAGCAGGCAAGGTTTTCTTTTTCTGTATTGTGTTAAAACTTCCATTGAGGAAAAGTTCGAGCAAAATTAACTCAACTACGTAGATTCATAAACTGCTTAAATAGCTACTTTGAGAATGCCGTTTTAATCTATCTCGCCTCAACCAAGAGCTGCAGAAAAGCAATCCTTACGGTTTAAACAATAATAACCTCAGATATTTTCACGATCACTACTATCTAAAGCCTTTCTGACAGAATCCCCGTATAATTTTAAAAATCTGAATTGTAACATCTTTCTTCCCGATAATATTTGGAACTTAGGTCAAGTTGATAAGGCAAATTTCCAGAGGGAAACATACCTTCGTCAATATCCACCGCAACCTTGGGCAAATTAATCCGAGTGTGCGGAACAGGCATTCCATTTTCTCCCCGATCCGACTTCGAACACGGCAAAGGATTGGTTGCACTCTTAGATCGGCTGAGCAATGAATCGTCAATGCCAATGTCCACATTTCCCCGGTCGCCAATGTGCATAGCTCTCGTTGAATATAGACAATAATGTAATGAAGTATGGTCATAAATTCTCACGTTTCTTGAAAAATTCAACTGTTTCACATCCCTGATGCTTGACCGAGTCAGTGAATAACCGAAATGGCGGTGATTCAAAAATGCATAGGACCTTGTACCAGTAATGGACGATGTGCAGCAGGCCATCCTGAATAGGAACCTGATTTACACTATATTTAGTGCTTCTATACTATTTTTCAAATGGGGTTCCTGCGAATCGTTCCGCAGATATTGCGTACAAGGGAAAACACACTTCTTCAAAGTTCTGCCGCGCGGCTCCGTGTACTTCAGTATTCATGAACCCAAGTATTGGAAGGAGGAAAATATTTATAGACGAAATAATTTAGCACAATGCATTTGTTTATATAAGTAATAGAGTTAAAAATTAGTTCAGAACCTATGTCCCGAAATCAATTGGGATTTAATACTATTATAGTTGTAAGAAGGCGGAACAAAATATCCCCATTTGAATGTGTCTTCGTACCTAGGGACGCGAGGGTTGAGATCACATTGTTGAATCGTTAGCTCCAAAGGAATATCCCTTTTCTAATCCGAAGTTGGTCGGACAGGGATTTGGCGTACACGTTGGGGTTCGAATCAGTGACGCTTGTTCTTCACTTCTTTTCCTTTAAAAATAAGGTTTCTCCCAATAACTAATAATACATAAAAGCAAGATGTAGGTTAAGAAAAATACTTAGTAGGGCTTACATTGAGTTTATATAATACTAGTAATCGTATGTGAGCATTGCAATGTGAACGCCGAAAGGGGGGTGGAGGTGGAGTGTGCAAGGGAGAATGGACAATACGAGGATGGAAAGATGGTGTTCGGTGGAGGGGCAATTACTAAGGGGATTTTTTTGGAAATTGTTAATATGGAGAGGATGATGGACCCATGAATTATGAGGAAAGGTGGAAGAAGGGAGCGAAGAGATGGTATTAAGGTTTGCAAGTTGCGGGGTGATTAACTAAAATAAAACTATTATGCTACAAAATAGTGAACCTAGTTAATCTAATTAGGAGGACTAAAAATGTTGTATAAATGCATTAGATAATATAAAATGAACCTAAATAATTATATTAAATGAAATGAAACCCTAACTATGTCAAAGGAAGTAGAAGAATGACTTAGTTGATTGTTGTAGATGGTCGCACAAAGTGTCGCATGTCATGATGTGAAGTTCCAGAAAGGCCTGAGCACTCACTCGGAGGTCCTACGAAGGGCAAATCCGGAGGTTTTGAACCGACCAAGCGCCCTGGAAGGTACTAGGGCGCCCAGCAGCACCCCGGGTCTCGCAATTTAGGCGCCCTAGTCTCTCAAATGCTCGAAATTAGTTTAGGCAAGGTTGTAAGTTGATCCAAACTTTGTCATGCTGCATCTGTGACTTGGATTCACCGAGTGAGTTAAATGATAACATGCAATACATAAGGAAGTATCAAACCCTAGAAAAATAAAAGATGCAAATGAATGGGTTGGAATGATCAACCGCCAAAATTGTGGTCTTATCATCGAGTGTTGCACTACATTTCGAACACGGACGTAGTTCTAATATGTGTGTGTGTGCATGTGCATGTCGTGCCCTAGGTGCTCTCGTGTCATTGCACTTTGTGAAGTAATGAGCAATAAGTAACTATAGAAAATGTAGATAACATATGTGCATGGAATATAATAGAATCCCTCCCCTATGCAAAGTGTGTGTGATGCGAGATATCCTAGCCTTGATGCATGACACTATGTGGATGCAAGTGATGCAATTAATGCAACTCTAGATGGAGTGATAGTAATATATGATGTTATGGCCTAGGACCCTCATTATGGTCTTATAACTTTATATTTATAGGGCTCTCGAACTTAATTTCAGTAATTGATCCGACAAGATCGACTTAGAAAAGATAAAGACAATAAACGGCTAGAAATGCCCCAAAAAGAAGCGGTAAAGGATGTGCATAGACCTAGGCACCCAAAGTAGGACCCAGGTGCCCTGGGCGCCCAAAATACAATTTGGACACCCTGATTTTGGGCTAGAATGACTGGTGTAGTTGCGAAATGGGCGGATAAGTGCAATAAAATATGTGGGAATGACGAAATAAAATATAAAATAAAGATAGCCAAAAGGTGGGATTAATTAATACTTTATCCACTTGAGAACCTTCTAAATAGTAGTATAAGACCTAACATAAATTAGATAGAGATGCGTACTTGATATCCATGTAGAGTGTAGAAGAAGATGTGTCGATGGACTAGACTCAAGTGTGGAATGAAAAAAAGAAAAATGTGGAGGAGTGTGGATTCTAAAGATGAAAAATGTGCATAAAAAGTGATGAGAGTGAACCTAGGGCGGAACGCGTGTGTAGTTGTTGTTGTGTGTAGTGTACCTACATGGTTAGTAAAGGCAAATGCCTATAGCAGGTGTGTTATCGTTGTCGTTGTTGTTGTTGTTCCCCCAATTCGATTGTTTGTTTCTCATACGGCGGACTTGCAAGGAGAAAATGATCAAGTAGTCAAATATATATATGTAAAAACATTGTGTAAAATACGCATGTGTAAAGTACACAAATGTAAAATACGCTAGAAAAAGTGTAAATGGAACATGTGCACCTAATCCATGTCGAGAAAAAGGGTGTAGAAGGATATCTTGTATTGTCGCGAGTTTTTTGGGTGATCTCACACCATCCCTGGTGAAGAAGTATAGGGAGGAAATGTGTTGTGTCCTCCAAATTTAACCACTTCTGCTGAAATGTGTGAAGAGATCTTTATATTGTCCTAGTTTTTTTGGGTGATCTGATGCCACTAGACTTAGTAGTGTAGAGAGACACACCCATTATAACCCCCAAGCCTCGTAACTACTACTTGAAATTGCGAAGGACACCATGTCCTGTTAAGGCCATTGTTTATGGATTTAGTAGACTGGTTTGAACTCACTTGTTGTTATGCAGAACCAATGTAACTACATTGTGTTAGTAGAAAACCTTCAATGATGCCCCCCTCTTTGGGAGCACATGCGATGACCCTAGAAGAAGAATGTGTCCCCAAAAGAGGACTAACCGCACTCGACTGTAGTAGAACTTTGCCCTGCAGGGGAAAGGGAAATGCTTGGTAGATACCAAGGCATGCACAAAAGGGGATGGCTAGCTAATACAAGTGTTAGTCCGAAAACACATGCATGCAATAAGACAAGTGTAAAATACGCAAACAATGTAGTAACTATCAAACAAAGTAATGTAAACACACAAGAAAACAAGCAAACTACACAAAATGGGTTTCAAACATGGCACATCACTCACGATGTTGTAAGAGACGCAAGGCCATCATGGCGCAAACAAAAGACAAGTGTGCACACAAGCAAAGGGAAAAGCCCATATACAATGGCAAACAAAGTAGACAAGTAGAAACAAATAAGTAGTCATGGAAACATGTAATCCTGCAAAACAAGTGTTGCACATGAAACACCTATTAGCATGTTAGAATGATAACCAATATGTCAAAGCATGTATGAGCAAGTAATATAAGATGTTAAGTACAAAATGAAACAATAGCACCTAGATAAGATGATGTGGATGCCCATGACCGATATAGGAAGGGTATAAGGCAAGCATCCATGGCGCGTGTAGAGACCTGTACCTATGATCACACTAAACAAAGATGTGAACATGCATTTTTCTATGATAATGACATATAAGAAAGCAAGCTAACATGTGTAGTAAAGTGAGCATGCAAAACACTAGTAAGCAAAAGTAAATGCCCCCAAAACAATGTAGTATGTCGTGGATGGATGGAATGGAATGTAAGATGGATTGATAGGAGCATTGTGCCCCGAGTGGATGGAAGTTTATACAATGAGGTTCATTTTGTTTTCCCCCTCAATAGTCAAGAATGAACCGTAAACAAGAGTGCGTCATCGGGAAATGGTCGAGTAGTGTTGGTTGCATCTCTTTGCATTGTGATGAGTGTGTATGTGTAGTGGTGATGAAATGTGACATGGGAAGAAGATGTGCGTGAACCCTATAGCCAAGCGTATATCACGACTTTGTTGAACGAAGGAGTGATGATTTATCCCTAAGTGTATATCACTATAGGATGAGTGTATGGGGATGAGACATATGGAAAGATGTGCATGGACCCTATAGCCTAAGCGTATACCACAACTTGTTTGAATGGCGGAGTGATGATTTAGCCCTAAGCGTATATCATTATGAAATGAAAAGGTGAGAATGGGTGACGATTTAGCCTAAAGCGTATGTCACTATGGGATGGACAAGAAGGGAGTGGTGATGTACCCTAAGGTGTAGGCCACTACCAAATGATAGAATGGGGGTGGTGATTTAGCCTAAAGCATATACCACTACAAGATGAGAAGAAGGGGTGAAAATTTAACCTAAGGTGTATGTCACTAACGCGAGAAATGGTGGATGAGGAAAATGTCGCATTGGTGAATGTAAGGTCCATTTGATTGGTAAACCCTTGGCAGTCAAGTATGGATTGAGGAACTAGAGTGCGTCATAGGGTGGTGAGTGCAACGCGTAGAAGACAACGTAGGGTAAACGACCAAGTGAGGAATACAAGATGTAAATGTGCGGTGTAAACAATGCAATGTAGGATGTGTAGCATGTGTAATGTAGGAAAGGCACTAATAGGTGTATATAGAAATGGAATATGTAAAGATGATAGATGGAACTAGACCCATATACAATGGAAGCTAGTGTAGTATGTAGAATGTATATGACGGAGAGATGCTATGTGAATCATACAATGTAGTGAATGTAGGGTGTGTAGATGGAATGTATAGTGATGATAGGTAAAACTAGACCCATATATAATGTAACCTAGATGAAATATAGAATGTAAGGAAGGGATGCAAAACTATAAACAGATAATATGATGGCTAGTGTAGCATGTATGATATAGATGATGTATGAATGACAAATGGATTTAGGGTGTAGGTTATGTATAGAAATGATGATAAAGTGTAAATTTGTATAACCTAGCGTGTATTGTGTGGGGTTCAGTGTAATGGTAATCCCTCAACAGTCTAGTGTAAACCGAAACACAAGAGTGCGTCATCAGGTAACTGGGGATGCTAAAATGTGTATGAAATATACATATATAGGAAGAATAATGTAAAGAGGAGAGGTGCAACTATGTTAATATGAAGAAGGGGGATTGGGTAATGACGATGCCCCCAAGCGGTCCCGAGAGAGAAATCACCTAACGAGGTCGAAGGACGATGGTCCGTCGACCAGGTGCCTGGTATGATGAAAGGGAGGGTGATGCTCGAGTAATGGTGGTATGGTAGACAAACACTACATGAGGTAATGAATTCGATATGGATGTGATGGGTGCACATAAGACGAAAGTTGTGGCATAGTAAAGTGTGTGGGTGATGGAGATCGAGGAGGTGTTGTGCGTAAGGGGAGGACGAGCTATGTGGATTAAAACAAGGTGGTGATTGGCGACGAGATACGGTAGTAGTCCTAGGAATGGGCCTATGCCGATGTGTAGGACTAATGGAATGGAGTGGTTACATAGGGGCCAATCGAGGTGGTAAAGTAGGAATAGGACACATATGCGGTGACAGTAAAGGAGTTGTGTGAGTAAGAGGGGGAGACACACGAGTATCGAAACAAGAAGGTGGTGATAATGGAGGTGAAGGTGGAACATCGTTAATGGAAATAACTTGGTTGTCGTAAACAAATTTAAGGCGTAAATGGTTCATGGAAATAATATCTTGGGATTGACGAATCCAATTGAGGCCAAGAAGTAAGTTGCATCCTTTGATGGTTTGACTTACAAGACAAGGCAGGAGGAGAGTGAGAGGACCAACTGTGATAGGTAACTTAACAACACCATAGGGTCGTTAAACAGAAAGTCAATTTGTGAGAGGGTAGCCAATAGATCGCAAGAAAGACAAGGAACATGCATTAATAGGAGAAGATGGATCAACCTTGGTGTGGTTGATAACAATTGAGCCAATAGATGTCTGAATGTATAAATGATCAGATGTGAACGTGGCATGGTAGTCGGTGTTATAAAAAGAGATAACAGGTGGGGTCGTGTGAAGATTAGCAACTAAGAAGTCGAGCATGCCCACATCGGGAGATGGTGCGGCGTGGTATGTATGATTATTCAAGAATCATGCGGTCTTTTTGTCACGTTGATGGGAATCATTATTAAAAAAATTGATTTTACCCTTATCTTTAGAGGGAGGAGAGCTAGTAGGTTTTAGAAATTCACGTTGGTCATTATCAAGTAGATCTTGGATAATTGTGCAAAGTTTCAAACATCGGTTGGTAGAGTGTCCTACACAATGATGATAATAACAACGAAATTTTTCATTGTAATTGCATCCTTTGGGTTGCGATGGATCTAATTCGAGTGGTGGCAGAAGGGTAATGACGTTGTTGTCGAGTCTAGTTGTTTTAATATAATATGTGGTGCCATAGGAAGGTTGGTAAATGTATGCCTAGGTGTTTGGGACTGAAGTTCCTTAGAAGGGGTAATGACGCGTTGACAATAAGTTTAGTGTCGATGGGCTTAGATGTAGAGGGTTTAAATGACGTCTTGTTTTGAAAACAAGTAGAGGAAGAAGGTTTTTCTTGATACTTAAGTTTTCTAATAGAGAGAAGCTTAGATTCATGGAGTTTTGAAGCTTAGGTTCACCAAAATGATTAACTAAAATAGACTATATGCTAGGAAATAGTAAACCTAGTTAATCTAATTAGGAGGACTAAAACGTTGTATAAATGTAGATAATATAAAATGATTCTAAATAATTATATTAAATGAAATGAAACCCTAACTATGCCAAAGGAAGTAGAAGAATGACTTAGTTGATTGTTGTAGATGGTTGCACAATGTCAGAGTCTTAAAAGAGGTTAGAACCCAAAATAGTCACTCATAGGTCCCTGTGAAGGGTAGATCCGGAGGTTTCAAACCGACCGAGGCACCCTGGAAGGTATTGGGGCACCTCGGGGTGCCCTAGTCTGCATTTAGGCGCACTTGGTCTTTGCAAATGCTTAGAAACCTGGTTTCGTAGGGTCACAAGTTGATCGAAAATCTACATGTCTACATGAGCTGGATTGGCGTCGAGTGAGTTGAATGATGACCTGCAATACAAAAAGGAAGTATCAAACCCTAGAAAAATAAAAGATGAAAATGAATGGGTCAGACTGACCTCAACCACCAAACTTGTGGTCTTATCATTGAGCGTTGCACTACATTTTGGACCCGGATGTAGTTTAGTGTGTGTGTGCATGTCGTGCCCTAAGTTTTTTCGTGTCAGTTGCACTTTATGAAGTAGCGAGCAATAGTAACTATAGAAAATGTAAATAGCATGTGTGCATGGAATAGAATAGAATCCCTCCCCTATGCAAAGTGTGTGTGATGCATATCTCCTAACCTTGATGCATGGCACTATGTGGATGCAAGTGATGCAACTCTATATGGATTGATAGTAATATGTGATGTTATGACCTATGACCCTCATTATGGTCTTATAACTTTATATTTATAGGGCTCTCAAGCTTAATTTCATAATTAATCCCAACAAGGCCAACTGGGCAAAAGATAAAGACAATAAATGGCTAAAAAGGCCCCAAAAAGAAGTGGGAAAGGATGTGCATAGACCAAGGGGTGCCCAAGGTAGGACGGGCGCCCAAGATAGGAGTGGGGTGCCCTAATTTTGGGCTAGAATGATGGGGTAGTTGTGAAATGGGTGGATAAGTGTAATAAAATATGTGGGAATGACAAAATAAAATATAAAATAAAGATGGCCAAAAGGTGGGATTAATTAATACTTTATCCACTTGAGAACCTTCTAAATAGTAGTATAAGATCGGGCTAAATAATGCCTAAAGTACATGATTTTGTGTCTACACATGGAAAAAAAGTAATATAGTGTATATAATGAGAAGGGATATTGTGCAGAATTATACACAAAGAAGTATATATTATATACCAAGTAATAGAATGATATCATATGCCAAGAAATATCTATTTATGCAAAAATGCAGAGGGAGGGGGTTACATCATGTGTATGTATGTGGTGGGGACATATTTTGAAGTGAGCCTCTTCTTTGTTGTGAACATGCAGGAGGGGGCATGCAAACATTTTACAAAACCGCTCGAAGAGAAAGGTGGGGAGATGCGCAGATTGTTCAAGGATGGCACTCTAGAGAAGGCAGTGAACGTAAGTCCTTGTCTTTTTGTTTCAGCAATATCAACAGTTGCCTTCTGCAGAGTAAGACCTTGTGCCTTGTGGATAGTCAATGCCCACGCCATTTTGATTGGTAGTTGTCAGTGATTGCCTCTGGAAATTGGAGGAACTGGAACATGTGATGGATTAAGTGGATCCCAACATGGGCCGATGTATTTTTCAAACTTAATGACAATAAATAGAGGCAAGTCATGCGGCGCGGAGGAATTGTCATAAACTATGTCAACTATTTTCCTTGTTGAACCATTTATAAGCCCTGTGTCAACCCACACGGGTTAGATGTTAAGATGACGCTCTAGTTTCGCATAGAAGAACTCTAAATTCTAGTTCATCATTTTGGTGATGGTAAATTCCCTCCTCTGGTGTTTTGTGTAATGCAACGAGCTATTGGGACATTCAAAGATTTTAGCATATGGAAATTGTGGTGATTGGTGATGGGTATAATAAATTGTGTGGACGATTGAAATCATTTGGTTCTACACAACCGCTTGATAATCCTAGAGACAACAATTATCTAGGAACATTTGTCTCATATCAGGTTTTATATTTTATAGTTAGTTTCTTTTTTATGTGCCATGAATTTAGGTTCCCTGTCGATGAACATCTTTTTTATCTTATTGGACTTCCAAGCTCTTCTTTAGCATATTTTATTAATCCTAAGCTTTTTTTATTCCAAAGCAGGAAGTGTCGGTTTATTTTCATGTTTGAAGGGGAAAATAACATACATGTGCCTCTTAGAATCCAAGGAAATAAGGATTTCTTTATTTTTAATGTGGGTTTTCAAGTATTTAACTAGTCTACTGACAATAACATCAAATGTCGAGAAACATAGCTTAGCTCACAATGTTATTTTTCCTATTTTTTTCTTAGTATTATAGTATTCAATTTATGGTTCCACCACATATTTGATTGTTTGAATTGTTTGTGAAGTAGGCATTTCTATAATTTTGTGGTATAAATATCCTAATGTGTTGTAGATCCGCACATACTGAATTGGATTCCTTTTCTTCAACATAGATAACTTTATTACTTTCCTAAAAAATTGCACTTGAACGAATGCAATTTTTCCTTAATAAAATTTAATTAGGTGTTTTTAATCTTAGTTGCCATTCTATCTAGAACATTTCACTTTGTTTTGTGGATGTACTCGTTGTTAGACACGTATCACATTAATATTAGTCTTGAAATGCTTACTTGATAGATACACCATATGAAAATAAGTGAAACATCAAATAAAATACAAGTTTGAAATAGTTACATCCTTAATACATGTATTCTTTAGTAATTGTAATTTGAGTTATAATATTATCTCATTAGTTTGATACACTTCCTCTTTGAACTTCTTTCAGTGTAAAGACAACATTTGATAACATTTGATATAACATGTCTTATATATCCTTGTATCAATGTACTCATTAAAAAATTTTGATACAATTGCTTGTAATTGAATTAAAATCAATGGTGCATGTTTAAAGAATCTCAACGGCAATGGTATGCCCAAAAACATCGCTATGATGAAAAATACTACTACTTGAACACCTCCTACAAGTAAATATGAAACAAATTTGGTTGGATGCTTTTGAAGACCACCCAATGAATAATTGACTTCAAAATAACATAAACATAGCTAATCGACTTAATATGTAGCAAACCCTGAGTGTAGAGTTTTTTCTATGCAACACTTTCACATAATTTGGAAGGCCTTTTTATTGATATTAATGTTTATATAATTAATTAATTTAAAATTATAGAATAACAAAGACATAACAACATTTTTGAAAATGTGTTTTATACAATAAATTTATTTTTATTATGAATAAATAATCAGCGTGCATGTGACAAAATTTACGTCGATGTTTGTTAATAACTAAGATGAGTAAAAATATACACATTTTTACAATAGCGTATACAGTTTGAATGTATACAATACAATCTCATCACAAATTTACTCCACTTTTTTAATTAGGCTGCAAGTGGAGCAGATAATACGTTCACCGGCTTAGCCATTGCCCCCGCAGAGCATTTGCAGTAATTTGTTGCAACTCAGATCTGCTCTTTGCGTCCTCCCTTCTCTCACTTGATCTGAAATCAAGGGATTCATCATTGTATATCTCCCACCACTTGCTCACCAATTTCTTGATGTCTTCTCTCTCCATATTCTCCTCCTTACCAGTGAACCTCTACGGTTTCGAACCCTGCACATCCATCAATATATAAATCAATCAATTGCAGAGAAAACAAACCCCGTTATGTTGCATCAATAAAACGGGCAGAATAAAAAAACTTACGGCTGCACAATAGTGCATGACTTTGAATCTGTCCAGATCCATGTTCTCTGGATGACGCCACAACATAGCCAAGACCAAATTGTACACCAAGGGAATGGGTTTGTACATCTTTTGGAAATGCATTCTATTTGTAAGAGGATATTAATACACAAACAGCTAAGATGCGGATCTTGATATTTCCTTCAGTGCACTACATGGGGGATTAAATTGATATATTTATTAAATTATTATGCACTTACCATCAAATTTACTAATTTCTAGAAGGGGATTTAGTTAATATACTTACAAAATTGTTATGCTCTTAGATATTTCTATTTTTTTTTTATTTTTTAATTCGCAGGATTTGGAGGCTTACTTTCTCCTAAATTAAAAATTATTGGTGCTATAAATGCAAAAAAACTGCAAAGTATCTGGACAGTTACGAATGACTTGATAAAGTAAATTCAGTCAAATTTCTATAAAGATAGTTAAGATGATCTGTGATCAGGAGAAAAATTGTTCAGTAATTACCTCTTTCTCTGTTGGGTATCATTTAAAACTGCCTCTGCTCTCTGCTGGAGGGACATCCTTCATACAACAACCTGCCACACAAGTAACAAAAAATAGATGATCCATTAGCAGCCGTTAACAAATGCAAAAGAAATATGAAATATAAATTTTGCAGTGGTTATCCATTAACCAAGATCAATTTTCCAGTGGTTATACATTGGAACAGGGGACAAATCTCAATACGATCTCAATACGATGGAACAAGGGACAAAGCTTCTTCATCTCATCTCTGTTATTGCGGGCTTGAAAATGCCTATGAACCGAAAAAAACGCCCAACAAAATGAGGGAAAACTATACTTATCAGGAAAATGCCCCAAAAAATAAAAAATAACAGAAAACCCATAAAATACTGAAAATCGATTCCAACACAAGAATATACGAAATCAAAATGGTTTGAACCCAATAAAAATAAAATATAAAGCACAGTCGTGCAATAATTAATGAAACAAAATAAAAATACAGAGGCAAAACAATAAAACAAAAATTAAAAGAGAAAGAATAAAAACCATGAAAAAGGAGTCTCGCATGGGGTTTTCTAATTATCTGTGAGCATTTGCCAAATTCCATCCATGTCATCAACATTCAAGAAATAAAAATGCTTCTCCACTCTTGACTCTAAATACTTTCACACTCTTCAAATGTCATTTAATATTAGTAATTATCCTCTCAAAACTCCACAGTACCTTCCCACAAATTCAACCTTGACTAATTGGTTTCATTCCTATAATAATACTACTAACTTCTTAATTGTCACAGTTTGCCCTTAAGACTACATTTTTGGACATTTCTTCTTTCTAACATACTTAGTGCACCTGAACCATGACTTTTTATGCGTCCAAAATCTCACCTAATCCAATCTTCCACTATTTAAGAATTCAATAGTTTATTCGAGGCATGGATTATGACTATTTCTCAAACATGCTTCCAACAAGCCCTCTAAACCGAGTAATGCACAATCATGTCCGAGTTTTAGTAACTTCATGTCCTGGGAAATATACAAGCCCTCTAAACTTTGTAAGCATGATTACCGACTAATATGCTCATATTCCCTTGTTTTTCACTTCATGATCTCCTTATCTCGCCCTAATTTCATCAATAATTCATTTGCATTGAGTATCAATGGCTTCATCTTGTCAACGCACCTGTTCTTCCTCTCTAAACACTTGTGATAGGGTATCTTGGATTGTGACAGCAGTTTCTAGTTTGTTCTCACGCTATTGGGTTCTCAAGCCTCTACAAACCTTAATTACACTCTTCCACCCTTCTCACTCTTTGACATATGTTCTCAACCATTAATCAAACATTCAAAGGATTTATCAAAACCGAGGCTACGGTTTATGGTACTTCTAAACCATTTACAAGATCATTACTTGAAACGAAAAATACAAAAAATGAGAAAACCCATAAAATATTGAAAATCGATTCCCAACACAAGAATACACCAAAATCAAAATGGTTCAAACCCATAAAAACTAAAATATAAAGCACAACCGAGTAATAATTAATGACACAAAATAAAATTACAGAGGTAAAACAACAAAACAAAAATTAAAACAATTAGAAAAACATTAAAAAGGAGGCTCACATGGGGTTTCCTCATTCTTTGTGCTCATTTGCCTAATTTAATCCATTTCATCAACATTCAGGAAATAAAAATATGCAAACCAATGACTGGGTGTACACTTTTACCAGAGAGAAAATAGAGTGAAAAAGTGCGTCTACATAGTTTTGTAAAGTCCCCAGAGCCCTTCTCTGGCGAGTGAGAGAATTTGCAAGATGCTTCTTTAGGGTTTCAATCAAAATTTACCTTTATTTTCCTTAGGGTTTTAGATCCTCTCCGCCCTCAAAAACATAACTGAAATTAATTGCAAACAAAAACAGAGTGAAGAACTAAATTATTACCTTATAAAATGGAATTCAGTCATTTAAATAAATAGATCGAAGCCTAGCACTCTAAATGACTATAAAAAATCAGAAAATGTGTTTAAACCCCACAGAACAAGATGCAACTTCTCCAATTGAAAGCGAGACCAACAGACCTTGTCGGGGCACTACCGACAAGTACCCAATCTTGTATTGTGGCGTGTGACTCCATGTTTTCTCACAAAAGTAGTCCTTCATAGCATTTTGGGAAATTTAAGATGGTCTTCCACGCATCCACGCATCTATGAACCAACCATGTCAAACGCAATGTCAGCTAGAACTCCCCCACGTGAAGCTTGCAAAACAGGTTTGCGTATAGGCATCACAAAATTGAAAATACTACTAACTGTTGAGCTGATGGAATACAACTTAAGTATGGAAGCGTAGAAGGATTGGGTGTGTGGACACAGAGCACGTAAGAGCACATAAAAGTATATCAAAACAAGGCGCACCTAAAAGCAGTTTGAAATCAAGACTTAGCCATTTTACAGATCGGGGCTAATTATGGACGTGGAGTGAGGAGCACGTCTTCTAGGAGACTTGAAGACCACACAAAGGCTATTTTGGGACTAGTAGAAGATTGAGCACCATGTAGAGTTTTGGAGCTAATAATAGGATTATACTACAATTGTATTATTAGGTAATCTATTATTAGCGCTTGCATGCTTTTGTATTCTCATGTAAGAGCGCATGGCTATTATCAACATGTATTCTCATGTAAGAGCACATGGCTATTATTAACATGTAGCCTATTTTTGGAAGGTGCATTGGTGGTGAAGGGAAAGTCCCCACCCCTATAAATATGTATTGATTTACACAGTTTAGGGATCCGATGTTATTGTAGTGTTATGTTACAAATTTATGAGCACACATGACCATGGAGACTATATGATGTATGAAGCTTTTGTGTTTTGCAGTATTTAATATAATGGGACTTATTGGTTGGATATTGGTGTTGGATGTAACTGAGCATGGATCTTGTATGGTAAATCTTATTATAGTAATTGTTTAAGTATTCTTTACATGGTTAAGATCTAGATCGGTTTATGCATTGTGGTTTAATTGATTATTTGTTATGGATCTGAAATATATATTCAATCATGCTAACATCTTGAACAAGCTTCTCTAAAGAGGGACCTGGTACCCTTGCGCGACTTTGAGTGAGCACTCAGTTCAGGCTGAGTGATGTGCAAGCATGCCTTGGGCTATTGGTGGTAAAATCTAGGCTACATCTTGGTTCCGTTGTTGGGACCTCTTTTAAAAAAATTGGTAGGATTCTGCATGATGAAGATGTATCAGTTGACTCTAGCTAGTATCAAGAGTGGTTAAACGATTTAGAAGAAGAGTATACTCACGATTTAACACTTTGGACCTGGATTTAACGAATGCGTGTGGGTTGAACAAAATCAGTATAACGAGTTGTATGAGATTTTCTTTGTTATTTTCCTATAGAGCTATACGAGTGGCTGGTTGCTTACGCATCTAAGAGGAATTGGAGGTTTCGCACGCTTGTTTGGTTGTAGAAAGAATTCCAAGTATTGTATGATGTAAATTTGATTTGGACGCGAGTGTGGATCATTGGTTTCGTGGCATTTTGAATAGCTATATTTTGGAGTACACAGTTTCTACTTCCTCTTGTGCCAGAGGTTGTTAAGTTCCAGTTCTTGCACGAGCCCAGAGGATCATATTTGCGTGGTATTCCTTTGGCAATTAAGATCCCGATCGTGACCCAGATTTGGATGAGAAACCTATGGCTATTGAACCCCACCACATGTGAGGGCAAGAGTAGGTGTGGTGAAAGATGACAGACTAATGCGAGAAAAAAGAGAGAGAAGAAATGTGGCTTAAGTTTAATGAAGCATACAAGAGGGATTTGGAGAAACAACGAGAGATCACAAAAAGAATGGTGTTGCAGAGGGAGATGACTCATGAAGGATTTGGAGCTCACGCAGAGGATGTGGAGCTAGAGCATATGGAACTCCCCCATTTGGGAAAGCATGGCTAGAGAACCCTCTTTAGCTTTAGATAAGGGCGTGTCGAAGAAATATTGAGAGCTGTGGGCATGCATCGATCCTACCTTACGACCTAGCCTCGTGCTTGGTTTTATAGATTCTACAGAGTTAATAGTAAGCAAGCTAGTGTGGGTAGTAGAGTTGCAGTAGATAGAGTTAATTTGCAATCAAGTTCAGGAGTTAATCAGGTAGCATATTCATCTATGGCGGCGTAATTGTCATCTATGTTATTTGGAGGTCCAGCTGGAGGTATCTTTTCTGGTGCATTATCGGTACATAATGTAGGTGCACATAATGTTAGTATAATGTCTTGAAGTAGCACAACTTCATAGACTATGGGAGTCCAATTTAGCATGACCGTTAGAACATAAGGTAGTGCATCCTCTGGTCCATTACCTACTTTAGGAGGAGGATCAGGAGGGTTAGGTGGCTTAGGCACTTTGGTGGATCTGGTGGCTTTGAAGGCTGAGGAAACACAGGAGGAAATACAAGTTCTAGATCTAGTGGGCACGGTCCGCACTAGCCCCAAAATATTTATATAGAGATGTCTCTTCATCTTCTAGAATATAGAGGGATAGAAGATGCAACTGAGCATGTACATATGTGTGAGATACTATGGCACGCGAAGGGAATTACAACTCCAGTGCAAGGCAAATTAGTTTGCAACTACATTACAAGGGCACGTGCATAGTTGGTACAAAAAAATTGATCTGGACCAGACTTGTGTAGATTATATCGTGTCGCGAGATGATTTCTTGAAAGAATTTTCTATCCCCGAGTTTGAGAAGAAAAGCATAAGCGCACCGAAAGATATTAAGCAAGGCACTACCGAGAGTGTTCGGGAATATGATTCACAGTCCATGAGTGATACTACAAGTGTTGCATGTGACAATTGGGCTCATGACACTTATGAAATGGTTGGGCGTGAGGTGAGAAGTGCAACTACATGCATAAGTACGTCACTCTATGTTAGGCGTTTGGGCAACAACTAGGTACTAAGGTATCTTGGTGAGGAGAATCCCGAGGTATTCATGCTTCTTTATAGAAGTTCAAGTGGGAATGTCGGTGGAGAGAAGGAATATTCTAGTCTATACCTGCGTAGGATGACATCGCGTTGGTGGATGGTTCACAAGGATAATATTTTGGAGTGGCGATAAGTGAGGATCACTTTATTTGCTAGATTTCTAAGGAGCAATGTGCCTACTCAGATATGTTCATTTCATGGTAATGATCATGATCAACACCACGCTCAACAGTGTGAGAGAATCGCACGAGAGGGCATGAAGCTTTACCACCTTTATTGTGGGTGCATAAGCTCTATTTCACCTTATGAGGTTGCGCGTGCACATGGTATATCTATACAGAATTGAATAGAGAGACTGAAAATTAGCAAGAACTAACTACATGTATGATTCAGACCTTTGACTACTTTTCCACTAAAACTCAGGCGAATGAGGCGTTACAGGTTATGAAGCGCTTAACTATGGGAGATAGTGCAAAGGCTGAAGAGCTCCTTTAAGAGTTGTTAGGTGAGTCAGACACGGAGGCACGCCTTGAAGAGGAAGATATATATTTGAATAGCTTTGGCGCGTCTGCTAGAAAGAGAAAAGGCTAAGATGGTATATATAGTTAATGATGAAGAGGTGGAGAGCCCGGATACTCAAAGCATACAAAGGGTATGCACAAGGTCTTAGACAATGTAGATGAGAAGGTGCATGCCTACTGCGAACCTATGAAGACCAATAAATCAAACATTGGAATGGATTTTGAACCTAAAGAGGCCATCATTGGAGATTATTGGTCTGACTCAAGTTGCTAAGATCATTGAGCTACTACATGACTTTCAAGATTTTTTTCCTAGAGGCTATCATGAATTGAAATGGGTACATGAATCTTTGGGTGAGATGAGAATCAAGCTAAAGAAAGGTGCACACTCGGTTAGGAAGAGGTCTTATAGGATGAATCCTAACTTGCACGTCAAGGTGAAAGAAGAAATTGACAAAATGCTAAATTCTAGAATCATTGAGCCCATCGAGGAGTTAAAATGGGTGAGCCCTATGATGATGAGTATAAAGAAAGATGGCAGAATCATAATTTTTGCAAATTACATGGAGGTAAATGTTGTATGTGTAATTGACCCCTTTCCCACACCTTTTATCGAAGAAATCTTGGAAGGCGTTGCAGGGCGTGAGATCTACTCCTTCATTGATGGATTATATGGATAACATCAGGTAAGGATAACTAAAGAGGATCAAAAGAAGACAAATTTCACCACTGAGTGGGGAATTTTTACATACACGATTATGCCTTTTGGATTAAAGAATGCACTTGCAATATTTTCACACATAGTAGTTCAAGAGTTCCAAGACTTTATCCATAAGTTATTGCAAGTGTACCTTGATTATTGGACAATCTACGAGCTTATGAAGAACCACTTTGTGATAACTTAACGCTCATGTTTGAGAGATGTCGGTGAGTTGAGCATCCGGTTAAACATCAAGAAGGAAATATTTTCCATAACCTTTGGAATATTTCTAGGACATATCGTTTGTAAGGAAGCTTACTAGTGGATTCGCTAAGGTTGTTGTTATTTTGGGTTTAGAGGAACCTATTAGCCAAATCGAGGTATGCAGATTCTTGGGGCACATAGGATACTATAGAAAGTTTATCAAAGGTTATGCCAAGATCATTGCGCCCTTAGAGGAATTATTAAAAGGAAAAGGAAAGTTCTATTGGGATGAGGTGTAACACCGCACATTTGAAACACTAAAGTAAATGCTTATCTATGCAATGCCTATTATGCACTTTCCTTCATGGACCAATCCTTTTCATCTTCATGTGTAGACGCCTTTGACATGGCCATTGCTGCAATATTAGCCCAACATGAAGAAGGGATTATCGATCATCCTATTTTTTTTGAGTAGGAAGTTAACTCTAGCATAACAAAATTACACAAATATAGAGCGTGAGGCCTTGTCTACATGATATACGTGCTCTATAAGTTTTGATAGTAATCATTGGCAAAAACTTTCATCTTTTATACATACCACATAACACTTTGAAGTACTTAGTAAACAAGCCCATTTTATAGGGCGCATATGTCGTTGGATTTTGTCATTTCAGAATTTAACATTGTGGTGGTTAATCCAGGCAAGAGGAATTCTGGTCTAGACCATTTATATAGGATTCAATCAGGAGAGGATGTGCGGAGCATTGAGGATACAATGTCATATGCACAATTATTCAGGTTAAACTGCACACCCTCAGACTTAGAGGATATTGTTGTCTTTTTGAGAACGAGTGTGGTGCCATAATGGATGAAGGCTTTGGAGAAGAAATAAATTGCCATTCGTGTTATGCCTTATATGTTGATCAGTGAAGACTTATACAAACTAGGTTGGGATGAAGTTTTACGCGGTGTGTACCCTAGCATGAGAGCGAGGCCATTATGGAAGAGGCTTATGGTGGCATTGCAAGTGGACACTATCTGAGGATGCCACCATGCGCAGGATTTTATTGGTTGGTCTATGGTGGGAAATGATATACAAAGATTGCAAGGAATATTGTAAGGCATGTGACCATTTTCAACACCTTGGAAAGGTTGGGCATAAAGATGAAATGCCTTTGAGTCCCATTACTAGCGCAAAACCTTTTTAGAAGTGGGCAATTGAATTTGTGGGTCTTATTTCCCCACCCACGCATAGGACTGGATCACATTATATTATAACTTGTACAAACTATCTTACAAGGTGGGCAGAAGTGACACCTACAAAGGATTGCATAGTAGTTACGACAACAAGGTTTCGTGGGAAAATATTATTAGTAGGTATGGATGTCCTTTAATTTTAACAAGTGATAGGGGTATTCATTTTCTTAATGAGACCATCAGAATACTATTGGATGAATTTATGGTTACACACCATAAAACAACACCTTATCACCCTTAGGAAAATGGAACTACTAAGGCCTTCAACAAGATATTGAGCCATAACTTGACCAAAATTTGTGATGTTGGAAGGAAAGACTAGGATGATAAAGTCTCTGTTATACTTTAGGCATACAGGAAAACCTACAAGAGGTTAAATAAAGAAACATCCTTTCAATTGGTGTTTGATGCGGAGGAGTTCTACCAATGGAATTCATGTTACCTTCTCTGCGTATTGCACACGCAAGAGGTTTGGCTAATGAGTAAGCACTTGAAGAATGTATTGAAAAAATGATGCATCCGGATGAAAGGTGCGTTATAACAAGATGGAGTTAGAAGCAAGAAAAATCCAGGTAGAAGGCATGACATGATAGGCACATTAAGGATAAGAATCTTGAAGTTGGAAAAATGGTACTTCGTATGATTCAAAGTTTTTGTGCCACCTTGGAAATCTTAAGGTGCATTGGTTAGGACCATATGTTATAACTTATATACTTGATTCAGGCACTTTCCAGTTAGAGGCATTGGATGGAACACGGTTTCCCAGTTACTTCAATGGGAGTAGGTGAAGCCCTACTATAAATAAGTCTTCTTGGTGTTTATAATAAGGCAATATTTCCATTTAGATTAGATTTCCTTAATGCATTCCCTTTATATGTGTTTCCTTTCATCATTGTTATGCTTTGTCAATTTAGTTCAATATTTTGTGTAATAAGCACGCTTGCACAAGAAGCTGATTACTATCTAAGTGTTTTCATGCATAGAGGACCATGCATACCCTTAGTGTGGGGTGGAGTATATATAGGGTTCATGGCCCAATTTTGAATATTGTCTAAAGATGGGTATGCATAGTAGAGAGATATTGTGCAGTGCTTGAAGTAAAGGTGCGAGATAGAGAAAAATTGCTCATGGATAAAGACCACGTATGGATAAATGGACGCATAGTGTAACGTGAAGTAGGTTGCAAGAATAGTGAAAACTACTTTGTAAAAGATGCATTGGCGAAGTACTTCGGTGCATGAGGGTGCGCAAAAGGAGGTATGTGGCCAAAAAGTAGAAGGCATGCCAGAAGGTTATGATTGTGGCATGGAAACAAACAACGCGAAGAATTGAAGAAACACCAAATCAATGCTGAGTACAGTGGTAGGTGGAGAGAAATAAATGCATTTAAAAAAACTATATAAGGACATGTTGTGAAATCATTTCTACCTTTGCATACAAGAGCATTCGAGCGAGTTGAAGTTGAGCGAGCTAGCAAGAGAGTTTGTGAAGTGCAGAGAGTTGTGAACTAGTCAAATTTTTCATATTTATGCACAAGATTGCGTGACATTCCATTAGAGAGGGTGTTTGAGCGATATAAAGGCGTGTGGGAAGGGGAAATCGACTTTTACGGTTTGGATTTGAGCTAGGGCACGCAGCAGGTGTGACTTTAGAGAGCTCAAAGAAGGTAAAAGATCACACCTTTATAGTTACTATGGAACCAAGGAGAGCACCTAGAGAGGCCTTAAGGGGAAAGAATCTGAAGGAAGTCGAGGTTGAAGTGGAAGATGCCCCTGAAAGCTGTTTTTTAGAAATGTGGTACCTAGAAGGGGTTTACATGGGTTGTGATTGGGACTCGCATGTTAGCGTCAGGAGACAAGGTTAGTGATTACAACCATATGACGAAAAATAACAAGGATGAACTAGATAAATTGTTGGTAAAGAAGAGAAATAAGAGAACAATTAATGATATAGCCATATATGATTATGCAGGTGAGAAGATGTTGAGAAAGGTGGGATTTTTATAGTTATATGAACTGCCCTACTTTAGAAAACCAAAAAAACTATACCAGTGGATGATGAGCAAAGTCCACGAGGACTTCTTTTATTTTGATGGGCGACGTATGAGGCTCACCACACCCTTGATTGGGACTTTGACAGGATTGAGGAGTTCGGACACTGAAGTAAGTAGCGAATTGTCAGAAAAAGTAAGGTATGATGGTGACAAGGAAGGCATTGGGTTACCTAAAGGGAGGGTGCGGGATGGATATAGGAAAGCTACAAAAGTATCATGTGGTTCAGGTGGTAGTGCACCTCCTCACAAAGCTTAATGACCAAGAGCGGTGGTCACAGGTAAATACCTTGTGGCTACACATAACAAAGAAAATGAGTGAAGGGGTAACTTATAACTTGGTGGGTTTCATTGCTGAAACCATCATTGAGGAAGCGCATGGAGGTGATAAGATAAGTTTTGGCGTGATCTTATTATCCCTAGTTTTTGTAGAAATTGGAGTGCCCGATGGGCCAAAGGACAAAATATGGTAGTATCATGTAGAGAAGAAATCTCTTGCAGAGAGATTTGAGGAGTATACATGTGATGGGACCATGAGTGGACCATTTAAACATGTGGTATGAGTGACTCTGCACCGTGTTTGAGGAGGAATGGAGAATACCCAAGGAGTTACCTTCGGTATTAGGTAAGTAAGTACAGTTTATAGTTTATCAACACTTTTGTATTGCGCACTTTGGGATGAAGGACAAGAAGTGGAGCCCTTGGTGTAAGCTTCCTTATGCCTTCACTACACGTTACTTCCAAGCATCTATACATAGGTTTTTAGACACACGCCACTTGAGGTTGATTTTCAATGTTAATAAGGTAGACTGTGACTACCACACCTTCTGTAGGACTTATGTTTATCCAAGTAATTCTGTATATATTTAGAGGTTAATTTTAGATGACATTAACATGAAGGCCATGCATTTAACAATTGGCGAGATTGGGGAAGCCCAGATATATATCCAACTCAATCCCAAGTTGGAAAATGGGAAATATGTGGAGAATGAGTTCAAAATTCTGGCCCACTCAAGGGGAAGCATACAGTTGGCACTTTGCAGATGAGGAACCAACCTTGCCCCTTGTGGAAGAAGAAGGGGAGGAAGAAACAAAAGAAGAAAGTGGTGGTTTGGAGCATAGGGGTAGAAGATATCCCACTGTTGAAAAGAAAAGTGAGTGCGTGGTAACCCCTCCAATGCAACAAGAGGATGAAGTGTTGGAGATAGGCACGATGGAGGTGGACTGGACCAGAATCCGAGAAACCTTAGTATAAGAGGGTACAACAAAGAATAAAAACTCAGTGCGGGACCTTCACAACCCCTAAGAGATCACCAGGACTTTGGCAATGAAGTTAGAACCTGCAAAGAAGAAGAGGTGCATGTATATCCCCAAGAAGGAGGAAGAATAAGAAAATTTCAAGACAAAGCACCAAACACTCGGTTCGGACAAAGGATATAGATGAGCCTCAAGAAGAGGAGATGAAAAGAGATGAAGAGAAGCTGAAGGAACAAAACATATAAAGTGGGAACATTGGCTTAGAGATAGGCAAAGATAAGGGCAAGCCATTTGGCGTGCCCCTACATCACGGGCAAGTGAAGAACCTGTATTGGATTTAGGCGTCGGGATTCCTAAGGGAAAGCACTCTAGAAAGGAGAAGGAGGATGAGACATATGAGACTCCATCTATTGGGTACATTGATGACCCAAGAAAAATCATACGCGCACGGTTCCAAAGTACTTTGGAGCCCAAGGATTTGTATGGATGGGAACTCATGGATGTGGAGATGAAAAACACATGCACAAGGAAACAATTATCATGGATGATGTAGACTCATATGGATGATCTTGACTTCAAAGCATATGTGAAGAATCTTGTGTGTCGCATGCATTTAAGAAGGCATTCGCACCATATGACCATCAACCCTATGGT
This sequence comes from Taxus wallichiana var. yunnanensis, assembly GCA_018340775.1. NCBI lineage: Eukaryota > Viridiplantae > Streptophyta > Pinopsida > Cupressales > Taxaceae > Taxus > Taxus wallichiana. The sequence continues at coordinate 170,512,421 of CM031239.1, forward strand.
GATGTCAGATGAACAGGTGAGCAACACCCTCATTAAGGTATCTGCGGAAGTTGTGCGCCATAATATTGATAAAGTGAAAATTATTTGAGTGTTTTTAGATGATAAGAAGGATGCATCTATTGAGATAAAGCGCCTTACAAAAGAGAAGGAAAAAATCGAGGCAAAAGTGCAGAAATTCCTTAAGATGGCAGAGAAAATTGGTGATGAGATCATAGAAAAGAGGCCACACTTTTAGGATAAGGTTCTGAATGAGTTTGAGTCTACTTTGCATTATTTACGCATAACAATTCAATTACTACTAGAGGAAGGGCCCATGCATATGCCAACACCAAAGGATGCTACAGAGGAGGCAACAAGGGCCAAGGCCACAATTGCAAGAAAAATTATAGGTTATGAGTCCATTTTGTATACTTTAAAGGATGAGCTAAAGAAAGCAAACTTGGCATTGACTATGTGTGTGACACCGAACGTCATAATAAAAAAATGACTATGTTAGAAGAAGATGAAGTCCTTCAGAAACCAATAATTAAACACTTGGATGCGTAGAGAGAATTACACTTTGGTAAAAGCAAAGCACGATGCACTTGAAGCTTCTTGAGTCCCACACAAGGAAAGAATGAAAGAAATTGGGAAACTCATCGTAAAAAGGATGGATGTAATGGAGGGAATGGTCTCAAGCATGGCTAATGTTCTCAGGGTCTTGCAGAAACGAAGGTGAAAAGATGACTCTTGATGAAATGGAAGCCATAGTTGTAGACATTCCAGATAAGACAAATAAAGCACTAAGTGATTGGAATGTCTTTGGCAAAGGAAGAGATTGAGATTGAATATCAGAGTTGATCCCGCTCGTATAAGAGAGAAGAGCGCTAAATAGTTTCTCATTCTTTATGTGCTGATAATTCCTTTATTCTTTCATTCATTATTCATTATTATTATTCATGGAGAGATAATTTGGTTACCCATTTTGGGGAGGCAATGAAATTAGTGTGGGGTAATGTTGAGCTGATGGAATACATCTTAAGTATGGAAGCGCATAAGGATTGGGTGCAGAGACACATGGCACGTAGGAGCACACAAAAGTATAACAAAATAGGGTGCGCCTAGAATAGTTTGAAATCAAGACGTAGCCGTTTTGTAGATCAAGGCTAATTATGGACGTGGAGTGAGGATAACGTCTTCAGGAGACTTGAAGACCATGTAAAGGCTATTTTGGGACTAGTAGAAGATCGAGCGCCATGTAGAGTTTTGGAGCTAATAATAGGATTATACTTTAGTTGTATTATTAGGTGATCTATTATTAGCGCTTGCATGCTTTTGTATTCTCATGTAAGGGTGCATGGTTATTATCAACATGTAGCCTATTTTGGAAGGTGCATTGGAGATGAAGAGCAAGACCCCACCCCTATAAATATGTATTGAATTACACGATTTAGGGATTTAATGTTATTGTAGTGTTATGCTATAAATTTATGAGCGCGCATGACCATAGAGACTGTATGATGTATGTGAACAACTTTTGTGTTTTGCATTATTTAATATAATGGGACTTATTGGCTAAATATTGGTGTTGGATGTAACTGAGCATGGATCTTATATTGTAAATATTATTATAGTAATTGTTTAAGTATTCTTTATATGGTTAAAATCTAGATCTGGTTTATGCACTGTGGTTTACTTGATTAGGCGTTATGGATCTGAGATATATATTCAAACATGCTAACATCTTGAACAAGTTTCTCTAAAGAGGGACTTGGTACCCTTGGGCACTTCAGGTGAGCGCTCAGTTCAGGTTGAGTGATGTGCTAGCACACCTTGGGTTATTGGTGGTAAAATCTAGGCTACACTAGCTCTGTTTTTCTTTATCACTGCCGAGATCGACACATTTCTGACAAACATGCTACGCGTACGGTGTAGATTCACGCATACATCAACACCATCTACACCAATTTTCTAGGCGTAAGATGGCTTGCACCATGTCGAAACATGACATACAAGTTTATTTAAGGCACGCCTTTCAAAGCAAAATTACATATGGAAACAAATAATATACACTACCCATTGTCGAGACTACTGTTAAACCATTAAAAAAATTAAACATCAAAACTTATTTTCTTTTGATGTTTACTTGGTGAGACTCGTAAAAGGAGGCGAATGACAATATGAAGGTCTTCTAATTTTTTTAGACAAGAGAAGGTGTTTTTCATGGACAAATATTATATGTATACATGAAATGCCATCACATAAGAAAGTAAAACTTAATCACTGATTTCAAGAACCCATTGCATATGAAATTTACAAACGAATCGCAACACGTTATAGACTACTAAAATTATCAAGAGTTTGAAATTATTTTCTTTTAATGTTCACTTGGTGAGACTCATAAAAGGAAGAGGATGTCAATATCAAGGACTTGTAATTTTTTTGGATAAGAGAAGGAGTTTTTCGTGGAAAAATGTCATATGAATATGGAAATTGCAATCACATAACATAAAAAAATGAGACTCAATCACTTATTTAAATAATTCATTACATAAAAAAATTACCAATGGATCGCGACACGTTATATACTACTAAAATTATCACGAGTTTGATTGGGAAAATATTAGAGTCCAAGTAGAATTGACTCACTACAACTATTGAAGGAACCATAAAACCCTTAAAGAAATATAATTACATTACCAATTAATGAGATGTTAATGAAACTATTTTTTTAAAATGCATATTTAACATGTTTGATAGTTAATTAACAAATTATACATACAGATTTCATTATACTAAGAATAAGAAAATCATAAACATAGGGTCAATAAGCTGAAGTTGTTAGTACAAAGTTGTGTTAGTTTAATATACATTTTTGGTTGTATATAGGTTGTGTGGTATGTGCATTGACAGTGGAAAAAGAGATATTAAAATTTATTTGTAGACACAAAATCTATGCACTTGGGTACATTTCTAGGTCCTAAAGCATACTAATGTATACATGATTCCTAAGCAAGAAAACTAGTGGTTGACAACTCTTTTTGGCCTTTTGGTTGCTTTATCTCTTGTACTTTATTGGCTTTACACATCTTACAGTTCTGTCAACACTTGAATGATTTATCTTTTAATGGCCTTAGACACTAGCGCCCAATTAGGACAGAAGCACTCAGGCGCTCCTATCCCTCCTAGGCACTCCTATCCCTCTCTTTCTTCTTCTTACCCTTTTGGGTCCTTTTCGCTTCTTGGTCACCTTTTAACACTTTGGGTCGGCCTTTTAATTGTCAATTACGAAATTCAAACAAGGGAATCATATATATACTTAGTTACTTTTTTAAATGAAGGTGCCAAACACTATGAGCATTATCTTTCACCACCTAAGCTTGCACAAAAGGCACAAGATCATTACATAGGAGGGGAGTTTATTCTATTCCATAAACATGATTTTGCATATTTGGGACAATTTAAATCTAGCCCGCTATCATTGTGCACAAGGGAAGCTAAGGGCACGAGACACGAATACACACACATATACAAAGAATTACATGGAGTTTGAGATATAGTGCATCACTCAGTCATAAGTTCACTCTTCGGGTGATCGTCGGGGTCAGTCCAACTCCACATTCTATATCTTTTTATTAGATTTGATGTGGTTTGTGGGCATGTGTAGGTAGTCATCTATTTATAGGTTACAGTGTGACCAACAACCTAATAAAGCAAAACTAGAATGACAAAGGGCGAGTAATGAGAGAAGATATTTCAACCCAAAAAGGACCATATCTCGAACATCCGAGTGACACATGCACCCAGATCAATCATTAGTGCCTAGGTGCTCCTTTCCTCATGTGGGAACTTATGTCTTGTACATGCCTAGGGTTTAGAACCCTCATCGAGCCTTTACGACAATGTCTTCATCCTATTCTAGTAGATACACAATCACGATCATTCCTAGGTCACACAAAATCAGCTAAGTTATCCTCCTCTCTCTCATTTGCTTAGGGTTTTACATTGTTGTATGTTTAGTGCTTACACGTTATTGTACTTAATTACCGAATATCATTTATTACAAGTAAGTTACTCTGAATTAAGATTTAATTCAAACTAGATTAAATCATTAGTGATGTTTGTTGGAACATTGTGTTTGTTGTTTATAGTAATACATGTAGACTTTTTTAGAGAGAACATTTTATACATTTGTTGAGTGTATCAACATCTTGTCAAGCAAGAAACAATCTTCTTGTATCATGTAGGGAAAATGAAGATCCTATTTTAAAAATATTTAAGCATTTTAATACACTTAGAGACATGACAAAAGAACAGGAAGAAAGTAAGGCCATTAAGCTCGAACCATTCTTAGCATATTCTTTATTCCTTATTCTTGTATTTTTATTCTTGTATTTTTATTCTTTATTTTTCTACGATTCACTATCTTTTTGAAAGGTAAAGAGGAGGGAGAATCAAACTAAATGATTAGGATACGTAACAAAATCCATGTGATGACACACACATGAAGGATTACAAGGCAGTAAAAGACAAAAGTGGTTTGTTAGAAAAGGGAATATTCTACACACTTCGATGTTTTCAATCATGAAGTAGAACTGCTCCAAATTGGTGTATCAAGATGGGATATTTTTAGTTGGAGGAGTCTTTGGTTCCATTTTGGTGTGCCTAAGATTCCTTACTACGTATTTTTCTCTCTCTCTCTCTCTAGTTAGTTTTGGGACATTGAGTATAATCCTTTATGGAATTTTTATATAAGAATGAGGGAATGTCCTCATTATAAGGTTTTTGTTTATGATTGATTACTTTAGCACTAGGTTTTAATTTTCTAGAATTGTAGAAAGTTCTAAGTCTTAAGTTATAATGCTAAGGTGGTTACACTATATAGCCATTAGTAGGCATTGAGCGCATCCAGTCTATGTCCCCTTGTTTAAACTAAAATAAATATAACTATATGTTTTGATTCAGTCATGGTTTTGGATATGCATGTTGAATATCTAATCAATAAAATATAACTTTTATCGCAGTCTTTTATTTATTGCATCTATATTTAATACACATGATTAACCTCTGGTTATTACATCTTCTTGGTTATTGAATAAATATTGTGTTGTAGTATTTATTTGGCAATATTTGGTCCAGTTATAAAACCATTATCACAATTTTACTTTGGAATGATCTTTGTTAGCCTTTGGACCGTGTCTTAGGTGTATGAATAGACATGATCCCATCATAGATTATGTGGATGGCTTAATTGTCTTAGAAGTGACCTAGAAAATTCATTAATTATTTCACATGTGTGATGTTTGTATACATGTGTAGACACAAGATCTATGCACTTGGGTACATTTCTAGGTCCTAAAACATACTAATGTATACATGATTCCTAAGCAAGAAAACTAGTGGTTGACAACTTCTTTTGGGCCTTTTGATTTATTTATTGCACTTTTATTGGCCTTTTGTTTTTGGGCACCCAAGTCTACAAAAATGCTCGAGAAAACCTCCTTTGAGGTGTCGTAAGTTTCCTTTGGTCACTTTGAGGTCGCACCAAGATCGCCGAGGTCACTTTGGAAACCTGCGATAAAGAATAGACGCAAAACCCTCAAATAGACATCAAATCCTAAAAAGAAAGATGTAAAATGAGGGTTCAGACTATCCTCAGCTACCACAATGATGGAATTACAACTGAGTGTTGCACCATATCTCAAACCCAATGTAGTTGTGTGTGTGTGTGTGTGTGTGTGTGTGTGTGTGTGTGTGTGTGTGTGTGTGTGTGTGTGTGTGTGTGTAATTGTGTACTAGGTTGCTCTTGTGTGTGTTGTCTTGGATAATGAGCAAGTAGTTAGATGTAGAATTTAGTAAATGTGTGCATGGAATAGAATGAACTTCCATCCTATGAAGTGTGATGTAGAAAACCATCCCTTATGTCCCTTGTGATAGAGCTAGATGGATGTAATGGAGCTTTTAGATGCCTTGATGGATGTAACCTTAGGTGGTGATAGATAATGCTTAGTGCTTGGTCCTTTATTATGATCACATAACTTTATATTTATATGATTCCTTTGCTTGAATTTTTTAATTAACCCCGAAAAGGCCAACTATCAAAAAGATAAGATGCTCAAACGGCTAGAAAGGACCAAAAAGTGAGAGTAAAGTACAAAGAGGATAGGGGCACCTAGAGGGGACGAGGGTGCCGACGCTAGCTCTTGGTTGGACGCTAGTGTCCGAATGAAAAATGTCAAAGAGTAAAAAGGCAGACTGAGCAAGTAAGGGTGTAAGAAAAAAAAAAAAGAAAGTAAAGCAAGGTGGCCAAATACATGGGTTGATTAGTACTTTTCTGACTTAGGAATCATATGAATAGTAACATGTAATCGGGACTAGATAATTGACCAAAGTGTGTGATTGTGTGTCTACACATACTTTACCTTCATCACCCGACGACACCCTCTAGTTCCACGGTTCATACTTGATTGTTGAGGGTCCAATTCTTAAATGAACCTCACATCATCTGCTCTTAGCTCCTTTGTTATACACTCTGTGCTTCATGATAAATATTTTCAAGCATTCTCACATCTCTGGTACACACATTTTCTGGCATTACCTGATGACACACTCTTATTCTATGGTTCATACTTGATTATTGAGGGAGAATTTCTAAATGAACCTCATCTCATGTACATCCATTGGGGGCAACGTAACCCCTCTCATCTACACATTTTACATATCACGACACACCATTACATGCACAAGACCACTACACATCTTGGTTGTATTTACTCTTGTTAGCTTATACTACTTACATGTTACACTTTGTTTCTTATGCTAGTTGGATACTTATTATGTCATTATATTTTTCTATACACACATGCGTGTTCACTTGGTATCTTGAGGTAAATGCATGATTTTGTTACTGATTCTCACACAATTCATGATGCTCGACCTTGATTTTTACCGACTCTGCTAAGGCTCCTGGGGACATCTACCTTTACTACTTCCACACTCTACACATCACAAGTCCTATTGTTACATTATTTACTACTTCTGTAACTATCACTTTACTCTTCGCTGCTATATACACTTTTGACATACTACTTATCTTTCTAACATGCTAATAGGTGCTTCACATGTAGCATTTACCTTGTAGGAATCTATATAACCATGGTTATTTATCACCTTTTGCTTGTTATTGTTTGATATTGATTATGAGATATGCCTTATGTCTTGCTTGCTAATCATTTTCTTATGGATGCTTCATTTTGATTGTCTTATAACATCATGAGTGATGTCCCATGTATGAAACCCACTTTTTTGTAGTTCCTCTTGTCTTCACATCTACTTGTTACATTGTATTCAATTACATGAGAGATTTTTCATGCTAACCCTTGTTTATAGACTACATTGTTTGCATGTGCTTTAGTTTCTACCAAGCGCATCCCCTACCCCATCGGGTATCCAATTCAGATATGCATATTAGAATCAGGTCCTCTCATTTGGGCCGCATCCTTATACATTCGTCACATGCACCCCAAACGAGCGGGGCATCTATTGGGTGAACAAATCATCCTTCCCAGTAGCTCGAGCTCCAAAATAAATAAGGAAAATATAAATTGGTACATGCACACAATTACAAATTGGTCTATAATCATACTTGGACCCAAAACATAGAACAAACACTAGCGCCCAGTATTAGACAATAGTGGTGGGTGCTTGTGTCTCCCCTTGGGCACTTTTGTCTTAGGGGAAAATCAATCAATTTCTTAGTTCAACATAGTTTCTAGTAGTTTACAATAAAATTCTCTATTATTAGGCACTTGCCTTCAGTTACATAATCCATTCAATCAATTACAAAAGGTTACAAATTAGGGATGTGCCATCTAGAGTGACACTTATTTGGGAAGTGTCATGGAAGAGAGAAAACATACCTCTCTCCCCAACACTCTTCTCTTAGCATGAGATCACCCAAAAACTCACTCTTGGCATTAGATCACCTAAAAACTTGCTCTTAGCATGAGATTGGCCAAAAACTCTCTTAGTGGAGATCACCCAAAAAAATTCTCTTAGCATGAGATCCCAAAAAAATTCACCATCGGTGATGGGGCATTCAAATCCAACAACATATCCAAAGAGAACAGGACAATTTTATATCTCATACTCTATTACACATCAAGTGCACTCTTTCCTGTACACACTTGTAACTTATAAATACATCACTCTAATTTTTCACATACAAAACTTTAACTACTTTCCCACTCTTCTTTTGCAGGTATGTCCTTATACACAATAAGAAACAACTCACATAAGAAAGTACAAGCTCCAATGAAACGCCCGATTTTTGTAAGTTATCGTGGTGATTACTTTCTTGATGTTTAAACTGCTGAAATGAAGGAAAACATGTTAAGATATATATTTTGATCTTAAGGGAATGTGTTGCTAATCCTGGATTCCTTCATACTGTAATTTTTTTATATGGGACAACGAGTTATATTGCTTGTATGTTTCTTTGATGTGACGACAAATTTGTCGTATGCTTGCTTGAACTCTATTTGCTGTGGCCTTCTTGTGATCGCTTTGATGATTTACTCTTGAACCGAATCAAGGTTGATATAAATGTGTGACGATTTCGGTAAAGCAGTTGGCACGTAGATGCCAACGACAAAGGTTCGATTCACGAACCATACACGCCGTAACGTGAGACCGTAAGGTGGAAATGCCTAGATACGGGTGGCTCGGGTATGTTAACGAACGGGACGAAATGTCCTGCATGCGGTGTTGAAATTGGAAGTCGATCGGGAAGACTTGACTGGAAGTTGATTAATTAGTGTTAGGTGTTAGAGGGAATTAGATCCTAATCTAATCCTAAGTTCTACCTTACATCCTAAACTACTATCCTAAGTGGATTTTTTTAAATTCTAAATGATAAACATAGACCTAAGTTCTATTAACCTAAAGACTAGGCGGTGACCTAGGTTTGAACACTATTATGAATCCTAAACTAATACTAACCTAGAAGGGGACGCACAGACCCATGGGAAAGGATAAGGATGAAAGGGTATTAAATGGCAATTAATGTGAGTCCTTGCGTGGACAACGCCAAGTTTGGCGGGAACAGGAAAAGCTAGAGGTATCTAGTTAGTTATGCACTAAACTTGGTTTTGCATGCAAAATTTGAATTTGGGGGTTCGCCAACCCAAGTCGGCGGTGGTGTGAGGAAATAGAAAAAGGCAGAGCCTTTAATGCATTTAATTCTTTTTGGTCTTCATGACCAGTCCGCCTTGGAAAGAGTTTGGAGGAATTTTTGTTGGTCATTTGTGTTTGCTCGGGTTTTGAGAAGTTGCTCTGCATTTGGTTTTTGATTGGTTCAGTCGAACCAGTTGTGTTTGGTTTCTATCTCTGTTCTTTGGAAATTGAAGGCCGTTTGCTGAGCCTGAAGAGGAAGGGATTGTTTGGAAGCTCGTTGTTGTCACCGTGGAAGGAAACACCTTCTGTAAACGTGGTTTTCTTCGAGTTTCGAGGAAGAATACCAGGCATGTTAAGCCCTTCTCTTTAAAACACTTGCTTTACTTAAGCGTCTCATTAAAACAACCCTGCTCTTCTTCTTCTGAACGGGTTTTGGGTTTATTCGATTTTGTTGTCATTGTGGAAATGAAATGGGTAGAATCGTTTTCTTGTTATTGTGATTCGAACTGTCCTTACATTCTTTTTATTGAGTGGAAACACCTCCATCTTGTTGTGTTGGTGGTTTGTTTGTGATAATGAGGAATTCGTCATGTGTGTTATGAAACTGTACATGTTGTATGAGTTTGTTTTCATTATTGAAACAATCATTCTTTTGCTAATACGAACTGGAATGATGGAAAGTATTAGGTATGAAGTTGTTGAAGTTATTTCTTTATGAAATCTTTAAAAAGGAAATAAGACCCCTTTTCCTTCTGCTATTTTGGGTTTAGAAGGTAATAACATTTTTGGATTTTAAAGGAACGGCATTTGAGTTTTATTGAGCATATGAACTCGATTCGAAGGAAGTAATAGTAATATTTTTATTCTTTGTGCCTTTTTCTTGTAAAGAAATGAACGAATACGTTTTGGGTATTCGTGAGGGTAGGAGAAGGTAACTGTTTTTCCTTCTGAACTTATTAATGAATTGTGTTTCTCCTTGCTGTGAGGGTAGGATGATTTTGTTGTGTTTTATGGAAGCGATTTGATCTTCCAGTTCGGGTCAGTAGTCGGAAAACGACTTGGCTTGTATTTACGCGGCAATAAATGATTATATTCTTTCCTTGTTGTGATGGAAAGTTGATTTTATAGTGTTCTATGGATGCGGTTGATCTTCTAACTCAAACTGTCTTCGTGAATATGACTTGGCTTGGGATTTCGTGCAAGTAAATGGAAAAACATGGAAATTTGGTTTCTTTGTTTGAGTTTGTCTTGGTATACTTTATTGTGCATCTGATATCCTATGCAGGTTTTCATTAATAAGGGTATTGTTGTATGAAAATTGCATTTTGGGTTCTATACATCATTGTGCATAGAAAAATAGATTCGGGTAGAAACATTTGTTGGTAAGGAATTCAAATTGGGTATTCATTGCTTATGGTATATTGAATTGAAATAGTTCAGGCTATGTGAGTTTGCTTTTCAATGTTGAACGATTGTTCAGTTGTCATTATGAGTTGAGCTGTCATGCTAAGATAAACACGATTTGGGTGTTTTTATCACATTTTAAAGAAAATGATCGTTTCTTATTGAAATTATGGGGAAATGAATTCTTATTCTTTTCGTTGTTTTCGATTTGATAGAAAGCTTGATAATTGGGTTTAATGAACTTTATAAGTTCAAACTTAATAGAGATGACATTGGCATTTAAACTGTTTCTTGAGTCTTTGTGTTTTTCTGTACAAACGGAATATTTAAATGTTTCTTGCGGTCTCCGATTTTGCATGATCATTTAAAAGAAATGAAATCGACTTTGAGTAATTCTTGTTGAGTTGAAGAAAATGGTTGTTTTCTTATTGAATAGTTAAAGGAATGAATTCTTCTCTTTTTTTTGTTTGAATTCGGAAATAACAATTACAGAGCTTTTTATGCAATATGAATTGGTCTTCTTGTAGAGGTAACAATGATGTGCAATTGTTATTATGAAGCTGTATGCGTTCATGGATATAGAAGGTCATGTGAATAAGTGCTTACGTGATTGTATAACTGTTTATTTGGTTAAAAATATAGTGAAAGAAGTATGGAATCTTCTAGTACAAAGCAAGTACATAGTATGCATCCTTATACGCTTGTTCTATGATGAATACGATGTTTTACTAACTGTTTTTGGTATTTGTATGAACTGATTTAAATGAAGTATTGATAAGGATGATAAGTTCATCCTTGTTTTCGTTAAAGTTGATTATGAATGAAATTATTCTTCTTTGCTTTGGAAAGTGAATTCCGAATGGATTTTGTAAGTTTCACTCTGAACTGTTATCTTGATTTGTGTCTCGTTTGGATTCAATTTTTAGGACAGTCATGAGGAAAGAAATAGGAATGTGGATGGATAACTTGGAAAAATGATCTTTTCTTCTCTCATACAGTTGGAAATCTGTAATCGTTTAGGAGCAATTTTGTATTGCTTGGGTATAAGCAACTATATTTATTGTTGTTTGCTTTCTCATCTGTACTTGATTGCTTGGAATCGAATGAGATGCATGAACTGAAAGGAAAGTAATTGGATTACATTTCAGTTAGTTTTTACCCTTTGCATTTATTACTAATGAAAGGAATGGAAAGGATAATAGTTATGTTATAACAACAGTATGCTACTTGTATTCCTAAACTTTACAAATGTTGTAACTGGAACTTTGAAGGAAATTGTTTCTTGTATGATTATCTTGCTGAAATAGGATAGCAAATCTTTGGCTGATTGGGATGGTATTTAGATGGTTCAGTTGTTATGCTGTCCATTCTTTTGATGCTTAATTCTTGATTGATGTTCATACTGTCATTTCATAAAAGCAGGGTTCTTTTATTGAGACAATTAATTAGAAGCACCTCATTTTAATGATAAGTGCTTAATATGCTCAGTTCATTGAACTGACCCGTGCAAGTAATTTTGCAGATGGAATTTGATTAGAACGAAGACATGGCTGTTTTCTGATGCTTCTTTTGATTGTCTGAAGATGAATTGTATTTGTTAGTTATTATTCCTCTATGAGGAATTGTGAAAAGAAGAAAGTACATTCTTCTATCTATGAGTTGTAATGTTGTTTAATATAAACAAAGTCCAGTCATTTGGATTGGCAGATGTATGGATTATGAAATGGATTGATGAATACAAATACAAGTGTGATATTTTAATGACTATATCAGTTTGATATTGTTGATTAATTTGGAAATATAATGTTATTTCTTGATTTGGAATTATTCAATTGTCCTTGGATGGATTTAAAAGGAATTGATATCTATTCTTACCTAAATGCAACTTTTAAGTTGAAATGTGCAATTAGTTCATACTTTGGGTTAAGATGAATTTTTAATTGACATTAAAAGGATTAGGAAGAACACGATTCCCTAACTGATAGGTATTCAGGATTAGCGTGGAAGCTAAGGAATATCAATTAACTTAGGAGTAACTGAACTTCGTATTCGAACTCCATTAATAGCCTCGTATGTTAAATTCAGAAAGAAAGGATATGGGATAAATATATCCAGGGCTAATAGACCTTAACTATGTAAGGTTAAGGAGAATAAATGAATACATTTATTGGGAATTAGACCTCGTTTAAATGACGTCTAATAAGTCTGGAATTTTTAATTTGGTTACGATTATGAAAAACTTGGTTAAGTTTAATAGGTTAAACTTATCACGTCCATCGTAACGGCCGCTTAATCCAATGATTAAGAAGAGAACCAAGTAGAGAAATGCAACCCTTCTGGACATTTAAGGAGAAGATGCATAATAAGCTAGAAGATGGATTTAGTCTCTCTTAGCTACATACAACCGTAATGTAAACGAGGATAAAGGCTCAAAGATGGTTCTGAAAGTTGATCTTAAATATTAAGATCATATCCAATTCACTTGAAAGCGGTGATGTGTACTCGATGGAGGGAATCAGGACATTGACATACACCGGCTACAAGACGGTGTCTTCATGAAGCGAAGTGGTCTTCATGACGACACAATGTTATAATGACATATTACAATGCTCTCCCGAATTAAATCATCAAGAATACATAAAGTGAATGTGAAGTTCTTGGCTTGGGATAGGAGTATGATCACGTATACGGAGTGACTCCGGAGGACTAAAGATAACTAGACACACGGAGTCATGGGGAATGACACCGTATGTCTGCGTATCTTTAGTCACCATGAGTGCCTTCCTATATTCATTCATATTGCTAGTTGGAAATTGGAAGTTTGAATCGACCTTAAATTGAAAGGACTGGTAGGAACCAGGAAAGACCATTCTAGATAACTAGGTGAAGTGAGGTGAAGGATGTATTCCATTGGTGTGTATCACATCCGGGAATATGATCATGCAAAGCATGTGAAAATCTTTGGCCAAAGTATCGCAAGTCTTTGGTTGCGTTGTCCTAATCACTTAATTTAAGATGTAGGATGTCGATGAATATCATGAATGAGATATTCGAGATAGGCTTCTTAAATGGATCACTTCGATTACTGGAAACGGTAAGAGAACTTGTATATATAATATACTATGCATGAATGAACATGAAGGATCGGTTGTTGCCGAGTCATGAAATGAGAGATCGTTGAAACTCCGAGCCATGAAAATGGGAGATCGGCAGTTCTTCGAGTCATTTACAGCAGCATATGGAATCTGTTATATGATTGAATGGCACTGAATGTGTGTTCCATATTGCAAATATGTGAACAGGGAACATTAGTTTTAAAAGGAAATTGTGTGTTCCAAACTGTATTGTTTGGGCAAAGAACAATTATTAAAACTTGAACATGTGTTTGAATTATATAATTCATAATAGAGAACATTTTATAAAAAAAAAAAAATTCCCTTGTTCTAGTATCTTAAAATGGGGATGTTACATCTTGGTATCAGAGCTGAAGGTTGCAGCTCTTGGACCTAATGAGTCCACGATATTAATAAGGTTTACATTTTCTTATTGAACAGAAAATGGTCAGAACAAGAGGGAATGCTGCGAATAACCCGTTATAGGGTGGAGAAGCAGCGACTACTCAAAAGCTGGATGAAATCCTTGCTGCCCTACTAGATACGAGAGATCGTTTGACTGTTCTGGAACAGCAGTCAATGGGAAATGAAGAGGAGGAAGATGAAGCTGAAATAAATGATCAGCCGCCTCCTGTGGACAACATCAATGGAGGGAATCAGGTGTTGATAATAATAATGTAATTGCTCCTAATCCCCCTGAAAATAAAAGGGCAAGATTAGCAGCTGAACTTACAAATGATATAAAGAGAATAAGTCCTCCAAAGTTTGATGGAACAACCCTTGGGGACGGAGCTGAGAATTGGCTCAGTGAAATGGAGAAATACTTTGCAATAAGAAACTTCTCCGAAGAGACCAAAGTGATATGGGGAGCATATTAGCTTTCTCATGAAGCATCATCATGGTGGGACAACCGTAAGGTTGAGTTGAATATTGTCAAATCAGACATAACTTGGGATCAATTTAAGGGTTATTTTAGGCAACGATGGCTGCCTTAACTCTATTTTGATAGGAAAATGACTGAATTTCAGAACTGGTCGCAAGGAAGGCTGTCGGTGACGGAATACTGGGAAGGGTTTACTAAACTCCTTAAGTATGTGCCGCAGTACCAAGCTGACGAGAAGTTCAGAATACGGAAATTCATAATGGGATTGAATCCCATCATTGGTGGCGAAGTGGATGTCCACGGCCCAACCACCATGGATGGAGTTGTTAAAAGGCAATCAGACAGGAACAAAAATTGAGAGCAATATCTGCTCACAGGGAAGAGATAAGGAAGAAGATTCCCAATTCTTCTTCATCTCTTGCACCAAAAAGGGGACCTTGGAAAAGGTTTGGTGTGAAAAACAAAATTGTTGTGGATAACAACAAGAAATCTGTGATGAACAGACCTGTAAATAACATGCGGAACAGCTTCGCGAAAGTTAGTGGCAATGGACAGAAGTCCTATGGGAGCCAGAATGATAACTTCAAAGCTGGTAACAAATTTGAGCCTAGAAAAGGGCCAGTTGGAGGATGCTTCAACTGTGGAAAGGACCACTATGCGAATCACTGTCCTCTAAAGAAGGATGATCGCGGTCAACAGCATAGGATACACGCTGCAGTGGCTAACAGACAAGCTGAAAAGCAAGTTACACCTATAGAAGTTCCGGGTAAGTTATTCGGTACACCTGTAGTCATACTTTTTGATACTAGAGCTACTGAATGCTTTATTTCTGCTAAACTTGCAATGAAATTAAAAAGAAAGGCTGAACAAATGGATAAAACATGGACAGTGCATTATGGGAATAATGCTGTCCATACAGTCGAAATGTGCCTTTTTGGGGCAATTCTTGACTTGCCTAGTTTCTCCACCGAAGTTGACTTGTATGTCACTCCTCTAGGATCATATGATATCATTATTGGAGTTAACTGGTTGGCTGAACATAAGGCAAAGGTCGACTGTTATGAAAAACAAATTTGTTGTTTTGATGACCTGTAGAAAGCAACAGTCATTCAAGGTGTAAAACGTGAAGTTGCAGTTAGGAAACTGATAGCTATGCAACTAAAAAGGGCTAAAAATAGAGGTTGCACTTTGTATGCAGTAAAAATGACAGAAAATGCTGAGGAAGATAATGATTTCATGGAAAGATATCCATTATTAAGGGGTTTCAGTGATGTGTTTCGGAGGAATTGCCAGGTCTTCCACCCAAACGTGAGTTTGACTTTTGCAATAGAAATCAAAGGAGAACTCGAACCCATATCTAAAGCACCTTATAGGATGACCACCATCGAGTTGGTAGAGCTAAAGGCTTAGTTACAAGAACTTTTGACTAAGGGGCTGATAAGACCGAGCGTCTCACCTTGGGGAGCGCCGGTAATTTTTGTAAAGAAAAAGGATGGCACTTTGAGGTTGTGCATTGATTATAGA
This sequence comes from Taxus wallichiana var. yunnanensis, assembly GCA_018340775.1. Classification (NCBI taxonomy): domain Eukaryota; kingdom Viridiplantae; phylum Streptophyta; class Pinopsida; order Cupressales; family Taxaceae; genus Taxus; species Taxus wallichiana. The sequence goes on from CM031239.1 coordinate 170,528,498, forward strand.
ATGCTGAACAAAGTGACTATTAAAAATTGATACCCACTTCCTAGGATTGATGATCTATTCGATCAGATGCGAGGAGCATCAGTCTATTCAAAAATAGATCTTCGATCTGGGTATCATCAGCTGAGAATAAAGGAAGAAGATATTCATAAAACAACTTTTAGAACAAGGTACGGGCATTATGAGTTCACGGTGTTACCTTTTGGGTTGACTAATGCACCTGCCGCCTTCATGAATCTGATGAACAATATTTTTCAAGAATACTTAGACAAGTTTGTGCTTGTATTCTTAGACGACATTCTTATATACTCTAAAAATGTCGAAGAGCACCAAGAACATCTAAGGATAGTGCTAGAAATTTTAAGAAAGAGGAAGTTGTATGGTAAACTGTCTAAATGTTCCTTTTATGATGCAGAGGTGCATTATTTGGGACACGTGATAAGCAAGAATGGAATAGCTGTTGACCCTTCAAAGATCACAGCTATAACCGAATGGCCTGCGCCTAAGAACGTGCACGAAGTGAGAAGCTTCATGGGCTTGGCAGGATACTATCGAAAGTTCGTTAAGGACTTCTCAAAAATTTCTGCCCCAATCACTTCACTGCAAAAGAAGGATAAGAAATTTGTCTGGACAGACAAATGTGAATCTGCCTTTAAAAATTTAAAGGAACAGTTAACTACAGCACCTATTTTTGTATGCACTGATCCAAATGGAGATTTTATGGTTCTAACGGATGCCTCAGGAGAAGGCCTTGGAGGTATTCTGTTACAGAATAACCATGTCATAGCTTATGAAAGCAGAAAGCTTAAGTTACATGAACAAAATTATGCTCCACACGATCTAGAACTCGCTGCCATTGTTCATGCACTTCAAATGTGGAGGCATTACCTTTTAGGAAAGCCTTTTGAGTTAAAAACAAACCATCTGGGGCTGAAGTATATTTTTACTCAGCCAAATTTGAATGCAAGGCAGCGAAGATGGTTAGAATTTTTGTCTCAGTATGATTTTGATATAATCTATATAAAAGGCAAGGAAAATAGAGTAGCAGATGCTCTGAGTAGAAGGAAGCATATCTCTGCTCTTATAACGTTAAGAACTTAGTTTAAGGATGAGGTGAAAGATGCCTTAGAATCAGATCCTTATTTCCAGCAAGTCAAAACAGCGCTTGCTGCAGATCCAAAGGATGTCAGGTATAAAGGATTTCGTTTTGACGATGAAGGAATTATGAGGTTCGAAAACAGGGTATATATACCTTTGGCAAATGACTTAAGAGGAAATTATTAATCGAATTTCATAATTCACCTTTTGGACACCCCGGCATTACGAAAATGCTTTGCGATCTTAAGCAAAGCAATACTTACGGAAGGGAATGAAAAAGGATGTGGTGGAATTTGTAACACACTGCTTGGAATGTCAGCGTGTTAAGGCGGAACATATGCATCCCGCAGGATTATTGTATCCCCACAACATTCCACAGTACAAATGGCAAGTGATAACGATGGATTTCGTTCAAGGATTGCCTATGTCAAGAAATAAGCATGACATTATCCTGGTTGTAGTCGACAAATTGACCAAAGTGGCACACTTCATTGCTGGTAATTTGAAGGATGATGCACCAGTGTTAGCAAGAAGATTTGTACATGAAATCTTCAGATTGCATGGAATACCGGAATTAATCATATCGGATAGAGATCCGAGGATGACATCAAGGTTTTGGCAAATGCTTAATGCAGCCTTGGGAACTAAATTAAACTTCAGTTCTGCATATCATCCGGAGACGGATGGACAGACTGAGAGAGTTAATCAGGTTTTAGAGGACATGTTAAGGATGTATTGCATGGACCAGCAGTATAAATGGGAGGAATACCTTCCGCTGGTAGAATTTGCTTACAATAATACATACCATGCCTCTTTAAAAATGGCACCCTTTGAAGCATTGTATGGAAGAAAATGCAGAACCCCTGTCAGCTGGGACAACGTTGAGGATAGAGAGGTAATTGGGCCAGAAATCCTTACGGAAATGGAACAACAAATCAAAATGATTCGGGAACATCTAAAGGAGGCTGCCAATAGGCAAAAGAGTTATGCAGACTTAAAGTGGGTTGATAGGAATTATAAACTGGGAGAGAAGGTCTTTCTTCGGGTGAAGCCGAAAAAGAGCTCAATAACTTTTGGCAAGGCGCTTAAGTCAAGCCACGATACGTGGGACCTTTTGAAATTGTTGAAATAATCAACCCTGTAGCTTATCGTCTAGCATTACCTCTTGCTTTATCTCAAATGCATGATGTTTTCATATTTCTTTGCTTAAGAAATACGTAATGTGATTTATCACATGTGCTTGAATTGGAATTCTTTCGCAGTCCAAGACCCGGGAATAATCGTGGTTAAGCCCATTCGAGTCTTTGGGAACTCGCACTTGATTGTACTTAAGAAATTGCGAAGTGAATCAATGTAAGGTCCAGTGGGACCAGTTCAGCGAAGAAAGTGCAACTTGGGAAAATCTCGAAGAAATGAGATCTACTTTTCCACATTTGTTTGATCGAATTTGAAATTCGAAAAACTGATAATTCTACCAAATTTAGACAATTATTAGTCTATTGTACAGTTGTCTTAAAACACTGTTTTTAAGAGTGAATCTGTTTTTGGTATGAACTTATAAATGGAAGGACAATAACTGAACTTTGTCCTAGAAACTCCTTGATTTGGTTAATTTGATCATCGGGACGATGATTCTTTAAGGAGGGAGGAATGTAACGCCCTGATTTTTGTAAGTTATCATGGTGATTACTTTCTTGATGTTGTAACTGCTGAAATGAAGGCAAACATGTTAAGATATATATTTTGATCTTAAGGGAATGTGTTGCTAATCTGGATTCCTGCATACTGTAATTTGTTTATATGGGACAACAATTATTATTGCTTGTATGTTTGCTGATGTGACGAAAAATTTGTCGTATGCTTGCTGAACTCTATTTGTTGTGGCCTTCTTGTGATCGCTTTGACGATTTACTCTTGAACCGAACTGAAGGTTGATATAAATGTGCAGCACCTGATTTCAGGTATAAACAGTTGGCACGTAGATGCCAACGGAAAAGGTTCGATTCACGAACCATACACTGTCGTAACGTGAGACCTCGTAAGGCGGGAAATGCCTAGATACGGGTGGCTCAGGTATGTTAACGAAGGACGAAATGTCCTGTACAGTGTTGAAATTGGAAGTCAGTCGGGAAGACTTGACTGGAAGTTGATTTATTAGTGTTAGGTGTTAAAGGGAATTAGATCCTAATCTAATCCTAAGTTCTACCTTACATCCTAAACTACTATCCTAAGTGGATTTTTAAATTCTAAATGATAAACATAGACCTAAGTTCTATTAACCTAAAGACTAGGCGGTGACCTAGGTTTGAACACTATTATGAATCCTAAACTAATCCTAACCTAGAAGGGGACGCACAGACCCATGGGAAAGGATAAGGATGAAAGGGAATTAAATGGAAATTAATGTGAGTCCTTGCGTGGACAGCGCCAAGTTTGGCGGGAACAGGGAAAAGCTAGAGGTATCTAGTTAGTTATGCACTAAACTTGGTTTTGCATGCAAAATTTGAATTTGGTGGTTCGCCAACCCAAGTCGGCGGTGGCGTGAGGAAATAGAAAAGGCAGAGCCTTTAATGCATTTAATTCTTTTTGGTCTTCGTGACCAGTCGCCTTGGAAAGAGTTTGGAGGAATTTTTGTTGGTCATTTGTGTTTGCTCGGGTTTTTGAGAAGTTGCTCTGCATTTGGTTTTTGATTGGTTCAGTCGAACCAGTTGTGTTTGGTTTATCTCTGTTCTTTGGAAATTGAAGGCCGTTTCTGAGCCTTAAGAGGAAGGGATTGTTTGGAAGCTCGTTGCTGTCGCCGTGGAAGGAAATACCTTCTGTAAATGCGGTTTTCTTCGAGTTTCGAGGAAGAATTTGCAGGCATGTTAAGCCCTTCTCTTTAAAACACTTGCTTTACTTAAGCGTATCATTAAAACAACCCCGCTTCTTCTTCTTCCGAACGAGTTTTGGGTTTATTCGATTTTCTTTGTCATTGTGGAAATGAAATATGTAGAATCATTGTCTTGTTATTGTGATTGAACTGTCCTTGCATTCTTTTTTATTGAGTGGAAACACCTCCATGTGTGCTTGGTTTGTTTTGACAAAGAATGAGGAATTCGTCATGTGTGTTATGAAATGGCTGTACATGTTGTATGAGTTTGTTTTCATTATTGAAACAATCGTTCTTTTGCTAATACGAACTGGAATGATGGAAAGTATTAGCTGTGTGAGTTGTTGAAGTTGTTTCTTTACTGAAATCTTTAAAAAGGAAATAAGACCCTTTTCCTTCTGCTATTTTGGGTTTAGAAGGTAATAACATTTTTGGATTTTAAAGGAACTGGCATTTGAGTTTTAATGAGCATATGAACTCGATTTGAAGGAAGTAATAGTAATATTTTTATTGCTGTGCCTTTTTCTTGTAAAGAAATGAACGAATACGTTTTGGGTATTCGTGGGGGTAGGAGAAGGTAACTATTTTTCCTTCTGAACTTATTAATGAATTGTGTTTTTCCTTGTTGAGAGGGTAGGAAGATTTTGTTGTGTTTTATGGAAGCGATTTGATCTTCCGATTCGGATCGTAGTCGTGAAAACAACTTGGCTTGTATTTCTGTGTAATAAATGATTATATTCTTTCCTTGTTGTGATGGAAAGTTGATTTTATAGTGTTCTATGGATGCGGTTGATCTTCTAACTCAAACTGTCTTCGTGAATATGACTTGGCTTGGGATTTCTATGCAAGTAAATGGAAAAACATGGAAATTTGGTTTGTTGTTTGAGTCTGTCTTGACTGTACTTTGTTGTGCATCTGATATCCTATGCGGGTTTTCATTAATAAGGGTATTGTTGTATGAAAATTGCATTTTGGGTTCTGTACATCATTGTGAATAGAAAAATGGATTCGGTAGAAACATTTGTTGGCAAGGAATTCAAATTGGGTATTCATTGCTTATGGTATATTGAATTGAAACTGTACAGGCTATGTGAGTTTGCTTTTCAATGTTGAACGATTGTTCAGTTGTCATTATGAGTTGAGCTGTCATGCTAAGATAAACACGATTTGGGTGTTTTTATCACATTTTAAAGAAAATGATCGTTTCTTACTGAAATTATAGGGAAATGAATTCTTATTCTTTCTGCTGTTTTCGATTTGATAGAAACAGTAATTGGGTTTAATGAACTTTATAAGTTCAGCTTGATAGAGATGACATTGGCATTTAAACTGTTTCCTGAGTGCTGTGTTTTTCTGTACAAACAGAATATTTAAATGTTTCTTGCGGTCTCCGATTTTGCACAGTCATTTAAAAGAAATGAAATCGACCTGAGTAATTCTTGTTGAGTTGAAGAAAATGGTTGTTTTCTTATTGAATAGTTAAAGGAATGAATTCTTCTCTTTTTGCTGTTTGAATTCTGGAAATAGCAATTATAGAGCTTTACTGTGCAATATGAATTGGTCTTGTTGTAGGTAACAACAATGTGCAAATTGTTATTATGAACTGTATGCATTCATGGATATAGAAGGTCATGTGAATAAGTGATTACGTGATTGTATAACTGTTTATTTGGTTAAAAATATAGTGAAAGAAGTATGGAATCTTCTAGTACAACAAGTACATAGTATGCATCCTTATACTGCTTGTTCTATGATGAATACGATGTTTTACTAACCTGTTTTTGGTATTCGTATGAACCTGATTTAAATGAAGTATTGATAAGGATGATAAATTCATCCTTGTTTTCGTTTAAAGCTGATTATGAATGAAATTATTCTTGCTGCTGGAAAGTGAATTCCGAATGGATTTTGTAAGTTTCACTCTGAACTGTTATCTTGATTTGTGTCTCGTTTGGATTCAATTTTTAGGACAGTCATGAGGAAAGAAATAGGAATGTGGATGGATAACTTGGAAAAATGATCTTTTCTTCTCTCATACAGTTGGAAATCTGTAATCGTTTAGGAATGAATTTTGTATTGCTTGGGTATAAGCAACTATATTTATTGTTGTTTGCTTTCTCGTCTGTACTTGATTGCTTGGAATCAAATGAGATGCATGAACTGAAAGGAAAGTAATTGGTTTACATTTCAGTTAGTTTTTACCCTTTGCATTTATTACTAATGAAAGGAATGGAAAGGATAACAGTTATGTTATAACAACAGTATGCTACTTGTATTCCTAAACTTTACAAATGTTGTAATCTGGAACTTTGAAGGAAATTGTTTCTTGTATGATTATGCGGGAAATAGGACAGCAATTCTTTGGCTGATTGGGATGGTACTTAGATGGTTCAGTTGTTATGTTGTCCATTCTTTTGATGCTTAATTCTTGATTGATGTTCATACTGTCGTTTCATAAAAGCAGGGTTCTTTTATTGAGACAGTTAATTAGAAGCACCTCATTTTAATGACAAGTGCTTAATATGCTCAGTTCAATGAACTGACCCGTGCAAGTAATTTTACAGATGGAATTTGATTAGAATGAAGACATGGCTGTTTTCTGATGCTTCTTTTGATTGTTGAAGATGAATTGTATTTGTTAGTTATTATTCCTCTACGAGGAATTGAGAAAAGAAGAAAGTACATTCTTCTATCTATGAGTTGTAATGTTGTTTAATATAAACAAATTCCAGTCATTTGGATTGGCAGATGTATGGATTATGAAATGAATTGATGAATACAAATACAAGTGTGATATTTTAATGACTATATCAGTTTGATATTTTTGATTAATTTGGAAATATAATTTTATTTCTTGATCGGGAATTATTCAATTGCCCTCGATGGATTTAAAAGGAATTGATATCTATTCTTACCTAAATGCAACTTTTAAGTTGAAATGTGCAATTAGTTCATACTTTGGGTTAAGATGAATTTTTAATTGACATTAAAAGGATTAGGAAGAACACGATTCCCTAACTGATAGGTATTCAGGATTAGCGTGGAAGCTAAGGAATATCAATTAAGCGAGGAGTAACCGAACTTCGTTTTCGAACTCCATTAATAGCCTCGTATGTTAAATTCAGAAAGAAAGGATATGGGATAAATATATCCAGGGCTAATAGACCTTAACTATGTAAGGTTAAGGAGAATAAATGAATACATTTATTGGGAATTAGACCTCATTTAAATGACGTCTAATAAGCTGGAATTTTGAATTTGGTTACAGTTATGAAAAACTTGGTTAAGTTTAATAGGTTAAACTTATCACGTCCGTCGGTAACGGGCTGCTTAATCCAATGATTAAGAAGAGAACCAAGTAGAGAAATGCAACCCTTCGGTATGAAGGAGAAGATGCATAGTAAGCTAGAAGACGGATTTAGTCTCTCTTAGCTACATACAACTGTAACATAAACGAGGATAAAGGATCAGCATGGTTGCTGAAAGTTGATCTTAAATATTAAGATCATATCCAATTCACTTGAGCAGGATGTGTACTCTCGATGGAGGGAATCCGTAGGACATTGACATACGCCAACTACAGCACAGTGTCTTCATGAAGGTGGGGTCTTCATGACGACACAATGTTATAGCTGACATATTACAATGCTCTCCCGAATTAAATCATCAAGAATACATAGGCTGAATGTGAAGTTCTTGGCTGGGGATAGGAGTATGATCACATATACGGAGTGACTCTGGAGGACTAAAGATAACTAGACACACGGAGTCGTGGGGAATGACACCGTATGTCTGCGTATCTTTAGTCACCATGAGTGCCTTCCTATATTCGTTCATATTGCTAGTTGGAAATTGGAAGTTGGAATTTGACCTTAAATTGAAAGGACTGGTAGGAACCAGGAAAGACCATTCTAGATAACAGGTGAAGTGAGGTGAAGGACGTATTCCATTGGTGTGTATCACATCCAGGAATATGATCATGCAAAGCATGTGAAAATCTTTGGCCAAAGTATCGCAAGTGTTGGTTGCGTTGTCCTAATCACTTAATTTAAGATGCAGGATGTCAGATGAATATTAGTAACAAATATTCAGATAGGCTTCTTAAATGGATCACTTCGATAACCGGAAACGGTAAGAGAACTTGTATATATAATATACTATGCATGAATGAACATGAAGGATCGGTTGTTGCTGAGTCATGAAATGAGAGATCGTTGAAACTCCGAGCCATGAAAATGGGAGATCGGTAGTTCTTCGAGTCATTTACAGCAGCATATGGAATCTGTTATATGATTGAATGGCACTGAATGTGTGTTCCATATTGCAAATATGTGAATAGGGAACATTAGTTTTAAAAGGAAATTGTGTGTTCCAAACTGTATTGTTTGGGCAGAGAACAATTATTAAAACTTGAACGTGTGTTTGAATTATATAATTCATAACAGAGAACGTTTTATAAAAATAAAAATAAAAATAAATTTTTTTTCCCTTGTTCTAGTATCTTAAAATGGGGATGTTACATCCAACAACACACTACTATGCATACACATTACCCCTAGGGTGTACATCCTTCTCCTTGCTTCAACGCTTCGCATTACAATCACTTCACGCTTCACTTATCCACTCAACACGCTATTAACAACACTCTTCTCTACATGATTACAACATACACATCTTCTATCTACTTTATGCTATTGAGTATTCACTCAACAACATAAAGTGGGGGAAATTGTAGACACAAAATCTATGCACTTGGGTATATTTCTAGGTCATAAAGCATACTAATGTATACATGATTCCTAAGCAAAAAAACTAGTGGTTATGCCTTGGACTTTTATTGGCCTTACATATCTTATAGCTATGTCGAACTTGATTGATTTATATTTTATGGCCTCGAAACTAGTGCCCAGTTAGGAAAGAAACACCCTGTGCACTCCCTGTCCCTCCCGGGTGCTCCGCCACTCTTTATTTTATTCTCACTCCTTTGGGTATTTTTTTACTTCTAGGCACCTTTTAGTACTTTGGGTTGGCCTTTTAGTTATCAATTACAAAATTTAAACAAAGTAATCATATATATAGTTAGTTATTGCTCCCAAATAAGGGGTTAAACACTATAAGCATTATCTATCATCACCTAACCTTGCATCAAGGAAAACAATCATTTCAAATGTATTCATCTAACACACTCATACAAGGGACAAGGGTTACATCACTCTACATACAAAACATACGAGGGAAGTTAATTTTATTCCATGTCACTCATTTACATACTTGGAGAAATCTATATCTATCCTACTATCATAGTGCAACTTGCACAAGGAAAACCTAGGGCATCATTACACACACATACAAACATAACTACATGGAGTGTAAGATGTAGTGCAACGCTCGATCGTAAGTTCACTCTTTGGGTGACCGTTGAGGTCAGTTCGAATCCCCATTCTGCATTTTATTTATTAGGTTTGACATGCTTTATGGGCATGTGCGAGATAGTTATCTATTTTGTAGGTTACAAGTATGATCAATGACATTGGAGTGAAATCGAGAGCGATAAAAGGGGACCAACAATGGAGCTATTCCAACCCATAAAAGATCACAACCTAAGCATTAGAGTGGACGCTAGTGCCTATTTTAGTCATTAGTGCTTAGCGCTCCTGTCCTCCCGTGTGTGCTTCTACATCTATGCGATTTTGAGTTCAGAACACTTGGTCACCTGACAACATTGTTTCTCTCTGTTCCAAAGAATTGCTCAAAGACTGAGATCACTCCTAACTTGCATGAAATTAGCTAAGTCACCTTCCCTCTCTCATTTGCTTAGGGTTTCATATTGTTACATGCTTATTTCTTGTGTCTTACTATATTTTATCATCAGAATATCATTAGTTATGGTAGTTACTCTGAAATTAAGGTTTAATTTAATTTAGATTAAATTAAAGAGTAATATCAAGAGCACCCACAATTAATCAAATCTAATTATTTCACAAGCCCAAGTGCTTCAAAAATCTACTTGAGGTTTGCAATAGAGTTATAAAGAAGGTATATTATTTTCCATTTATTTATCTTTCATTATCTATTGATTTTCATTGCTCACATTCTAGCATGCCCGGTGGGACACCCACATTTTATTTATCATTTTTAGTTTACCATTTTGTAATCTAACTTTGTTTGTGTGTTCTTTGTCTTCTTCTAACCTTGTTGTCAAAGTTTTAGGTCCTCATGTGAATTACCAAAGCCAAAATAATCAACTTTTTGGCCGTTCTTCTCACATTTAAGCATTTCTAGAAGTGTATGCACTAGCGTACATGTGTGTGCGTTAGTGTTCATTTACACGTGTTTCCATCATTGTATATTTGCTACCGTTAAAAAAACATTTTTACATAGGCACACACACTTGAATGCTAGCGCGCTTTGAGTAAATGCTTACACACTCAATAAAAATCCTTTATTACACTAGCACGTTCAATTACACGTGCTATCATATGAATTAGAGTGCTAGCGTAACCCATCTTCTTGAGGCCATAACTATTGCTCCATGGAAGACTATATCCTACTAGATAATGAATTATATCACTTATAAGGGGAAATACAATCTTGTTTAGGGGGGACAATGAGAATGGTTAACCATTTGAGACACTCGAACCAATAAAACCAAGTGGAAAATCAATCTCCGAGGTATTTATACGACTACCCAAATAATGTAAAGTAGGTTTGTTCAGGAATCAAATCCTTAAAACACCATGGCCTAATGTACCTTATTTTCTAATAACATTTTATTAAACAAATTCTAAAGGAAGAATAATGGAAAAAAATAAACAAGAAAACATTAAAGAAGAAAGTAAAATATACTTGGGAAAATCCCTTCCCTAGTATTAATAAGTCAAAGATAAAGGTCACTAAGGGTCAAGCTCAAACCCATACTTCTCCGAGACCTTTCCTTCCAACTGTGTCGAGGAGAAAGATCTAAAAAATAGTAGGGAAGCCTATAAAAACTATAAGAAAAAGAACTCTTCATAAGAACACCATTTTCAAAACACCTTTAATTACGAGAGGAAAGTGAGGAACAACATGAAGTTATTATCTTTGTCGGAGATGAGAATGAAATAGTTTCCACTCATTCATCCTTTGTGATAAGAAGTGGCACAAGGTTTCTTACACAAGAAAATATCTTGAATCCTTCACTAATAAAATATAAGTATTGCAGAAAAACCTTCCCACATGAACCTACTCTTCATTCGGGAGTGAAAGGAAAGAGGGTCAAAATGAAATCTCTCACACAAGAACCTATCTCAAGAATAAGTTCGAAGAAAAAAAGAGATAGCAGAGAGGAATACCCACAATAACCTTCCCTTAAAGAACAACATAAAAGGATTAGAAACTAATCCTCTTTGTATATGAATTGGAAGAAGAACTCAATTTTTGGGATATTGCACAAATATTAGAATAATTTAATCAACATACCCAATCAATCAATAATTTCCTATGCCTATACACATGCACGAAAGAGTATATCCCACCGGTGAACAAGAAATTGTAGGTATTAGACATGTTCAAAAGATAGTAGAATCCATTGATATTCAAATATGTATAGAGATGGAATCAGAAATAGTTGTTTTCAACCTTCTTCTTCCTCACAGGTAGGAAAAGGAAAGTCAATAATAATGGAAGAAGAAGGGCTTGAATTACAAGGTCTAACAGAGGACCAAAAATTGCACCAAGCCTTAACCATGTCAAGAAAAAAATTTATTGGTCAACCTACATGAAGAAGAAATCCAAAATTTCAAACAATCTCTACCGAGAAACAAATGAAAATTCTTGAACTGCAAAAGCAAGTTCAAGACTCAAAATTTGAACTATAGAACAAGGATATTGAGTTAGTGAGTATAAAAGAAGATCTAGCTCTTACGAAGCAAAGAGACTAGTGAAACATACTAGAGTATTTTGGAATTAACTCAAAAATGCCAACTATTAGAGAAAAATAATATTGAAAATAAAGACAACATTTCAATCTACGAAAGAAATTGAGGAAGTAAAAAGTCAACTATCAATAAAAGACACTCAAATTTCTGATTTAAATCAGATCATGAAATCCATTAAAGTGCAAATTCCTCCTCTAGAATTTATAATAGAAATTGATGAGAAAAACATCTTAAATCCCTGAGAAAAATATGAATATTTTGGAAGAAAATAAATCACTAGTGAAAAGTATAATATTAGAATTGAAAAATGCCCAAATGGAAAATAAAGAATTAAGAGAAGGATTGTACTTTTGCTTGTTAGTAAGGAGAAGCATTGGAATCCTCTATAAAACCATCTATGTTTTATCATTTGTTTCTAAAAAAGCAATATTGTAGGTGGAAAATGTTAAATTTTTCCAAAATTACCTCACGGGTGGTAAAGTATACAATTAATTATAATTGAAAGAATGCAACTATTTAATTAAAAAAAATGGAATTATTCTAAAGAAATGAAATTAATCTAACCTGCTTGTTTTTGTGTTTTTCAAGAAAAACTTTAAAAGAAAGGAAATAAGACAAATAAATGAAACTAATTAATCTAATCTATATTTTTTTGTAGATTTTCTTGGTTTTCTGGAATTAAATAAAGGAAGCTACACAGACAATACAATTGCTTCTAATTAAATGGGAATTACTTCTATTCTAAAATAAAATAAACTAAATAGTGAAATAGTTGGATGTGGATATTTCCTGTTGTAGAATGAATTTAATCTAATCTAATTAAAACATAAGATTTTCCTAATTTGTAATTATGGATATGATTTCCTCTAGTTCTACCTCAGAATCATGGGAAGATTGAAAAGCTTCTTAGAAGAAATTCTTCCCTAAATATTCCCCGTAAAACAATAGGATCTATAAAAGCTTTTTAAATATGAAGAAACTAAAACTAATGCACAAACATAAAAGCTTCTTCAAACTCACTTCCCTTGCAAATCCATAGGGATAGGCAGGAGGAATATTTCAAGAGAAGATTTGCTCATGTGCTAATGAAATCTAAATAATGAATGCAATGAAATCTATTGGTAATTTGATAGTGAAGAATGGAAGGAATCGTGCACAAGAAATTCTCTCGAATCCTTCCTAGAAAAATCCACAGGATGAGATGAGAAGAAATATTCAATGGAAGCTACTTACAGGAAATAAAACTAGTTGTAAATTTTACCTTTCTTAAAACAAATGTTTGAATTGATTACAGATTAAAATCTAAACTAAAATAGAGAAAGCTTCAAAGAATTCAATTACACCCCCAACCTAGAAGTGTAGAACTGAGAAAATTCTAATGCTAACTGTGCTTTTGTTGATCCCCTCAGCTTCTTTTCTAATGGTGAATCCAATATTGTCTAGGAATTGTGTTGGTTGGTATGCAAGAAGAATATGTGAAGTGTTGGAGCTATAAGGTTTGTAGGCAGTCTAGTAGTAATGTAGGAAAGAGAGTAACAAGGAAAGATATTTGTGCTTGCTTGTGTGCTTCTTGGCAAGATTCTGGAAAGATAATAGTGTAATTCCAAATCAAAAGACTCCAACCAATGCTTCGAGAAAATATTGGTTTTTATAGAAATTTGGCAGAGAAGTGGTCCAACCCACTTGGCAGCCAAGAAGTACCACATCACTCATGGGAGAGGCAGTCAACTTACTAAAAATAGTAAGTACAAGAGGAGAATTTCATACGCATCTATCAATCTCAAAAATAACTAATTCAAATCAAGAAGCGTGCAAGAAAAGTGAGTTGGAATAAAGCAACATACGTACAAAACACATTGTTTAATTCCGGATAAAAGTGCATGAAATTAATGGTTTGCACAAAGCGGTGGTGGTTGCAACCGCCCCCTAGCAGATAGATGGTTATGTGACCTTTGCGGCGGTTGTACAACCACCGCGTGTAGTGCAACCACCGTGGTAGTTACGTAACTTAAGGCAAAAAGGTTAAGAAAAAGGCTACAAAATAGCTAAGGAAAGGGTGAAAAGATGGAAATTAGATAAATAAGGTATAATAAGATATAAGAACATGTTGTAAGTGAGAAATTGGACTTAGATATCATTAGAATCGATATTTATCATCATTGGGGATTTGAACTATTCGAAAATGTAGCACCATGTAAATTTGGGTGCATACATATTTCCCCCTCAAAGAAGCATTTTAGCCATGAAGAGGCGTAAAACGTGAAGTCCGAGTATGACGCTCCCAAACAGGAAAGTTAGAAATTATACCTGACACATTTGTGTGTTGATACTATGCCAATCCAAGCTTCCCATTACTTGTAAGAAGAAAATGTAATCAAGTGCAAATATAATGTATAATTGACAAATATTAAAACTAAAATGACAAGACTACTTACCATATCTCATGAGAATAGAGATATACCTACACCAACACTCCCGCCCTGCAAGACACAAACCCACAACAATGTTAAAACATTCTATATATATATTGAAATTTATATTTATAGAAAATCATTTACACCTACCCACTTAGCAAAATTTGAGCTTTGGATTACCTGTGATAGTTTCTTATGAGAGTATAGTCAAATCGAAGAGGATCTTGAGACGATGGCAATGCTACCAAATGGGAGGAGCAGTTGGTCAGAACATGTTGGTTATTTATATTTGTTTGCTTTCACCCTAAAATGTAGAAAATATGAAAATCTTGATGTAGGGGGTTATTTTTGAATATACGATCATAACTGAGGCACCACCTAGGATTTTGTAGTTTGTTTTATTCAAAATGGTCCATTTTTGTGTATTTTTGACTTTTTAGGACCTTAGGGTACAACCCAGATTGGTGGGCGAATCCGCCGCAGACAAAATGGCGGCCGCATAACCACATGCGTGGCGCTTACATAATTTTCATTGAACATGTAAAAATGCGTGATTGTCATAATGGTTACGCAACCACCACTTTACACAGAGCGACGATTGCATAAGCGTGTCGGTATAGTTTACCAAAATTAAATAAGTATGGAAAAATATTGGTTTTTAATTGTTTTAATGATGTTTTTGGTGAGCTTATTGTGTAGCTGAATGGTTATAACTTGCTCTTTTTATTTTTTTGAATGTAGGGAGAGTATATTAGGTGGAGCAAGGCACGTGGGTGTGACTGGTTAGCTCCGATTTTGGATGGAGAGGAATTTGTTATAGAGGGCGGAGGATATGGAGGATTTATCGAGACACGTCGGTTCTTCCTGCTAGCAACTTGTTATGTGACTTATTGCATTGCGGGATGTAGACGAGAACACTTTTTGGTTTCTTGGAGTTAGGGGAGTGAATGATCACTTTGGAGTACATCTATAGGATTTTTGGAGTTCATGTCATTGACATGAGGTTATTTTGGCTAACATGGGTTCAAGCAAGACAGCCCGTAATTGGGAAACATATCGAGGATGCATAGGCACGACACCGGTGTCAAGCACGGGATGAGACCACTATCAGTTTCCTCGGCTTCTATCCCTTCATTGCGCAAGGACATTATTGATATCTTGGCTTCGTGCTTGGTGGGAGATAAGGCTAGAGACAAGCTACTATATTGTTGGGCACCCATTATACAAAGTATTGAGTAGCATGGTCATGTTTTTGCATAGGGTGTTGACATTCTAGGTTCTACATACCATGATTTGTATAAAGTTTTTCGACTGAAGGGGAAGTCCCTCAGTCATCCTACCTTGGTCATGAGCTGGGTCTATGAGCGCATGATTCCCTATTAGAGGGGCATTGGGATAGAAATTCCCGGGCGGTTAGAGCGGTGAGATGGGTTGATATGGCTCGCTTAGAGGGCCACATTGGCCGCTTTATACACTTACTACAAATGACCTAATAGTGCATCAAGTATTAGGACATGGATGATATTTGGGGTTAGGAGGCCATCATCTTGACTACACGCAGCTCCATAATGTAGTTAGTGGACGGATCGGGAGAGTAGAGACCCATCCAGTCCTTAGGGTGCCTCAATACTTTGGGTTCCCTTACATAGATGCCCTCCCACAAATTCCCATGGTATACAAGGACATTCGAGAGGTGAGAGATGGCTCGAGGGGCAAGCTAGAGTAGAAAACTATCATCCTAGGAGTTTTGATTGGTACACCGGTAGTCATTCTCAATCCAATGGCTGATGTGATCAGGCCATGAAAGCTTCTTCAGATAGAGGCCGACTTAGTATATAATATAGAGGAGGAGGAGGAGAGCGAGACTTGATCAAGATTGGAGGAGGAGGATGACATAGAGTGAGATGCTACGCAGAGAGGCTTCTACATTTTCCAGAGCCGAGGAGGAGGAGACAATCCACACCGAGGAGGATTTTTCGTAGGTGGGGATGAGGAGTCGAGTCATGGATAATGCATGGGTGTGAAGGAGTTACCAACAACGGTTGATGTACTAGCACTAACACTAACACCAATAGTGGATCCCTCCTGGATGACTCGAAGATTCAAGTAAGTAAAATAATCTTCTCCCACCTTACTTTTCTAAATTAGATATATATATATATATATATATATATATATATATATATATATATTGTTTTTTTGAAAGTTTTCTAACTCACCGTTGTTTGAATTGCACTTTGCATCCACTACGGATGGTTGGTGAGATCTTAGTCATCGATTCTCTTAGACACATTCTCACTCCCTACGAGGATGACACGGGAGAAACTATTACTAGATATTAGATGCCATGTGATGGTTGGATGTCACACGATGGGTTCGCACTAGCTTGACATGTGGCCGAACCGATGATTTAGATGAGGTCGATATCTCTCGGATACGAGGTGATCAAGAGGATACATAGATGAGATCACGCACGTAGCGGTGGTACTACTACTGGTCACTTACATTCTCCACCATCTTATGTGTACATTCTCATAGGTATGGACACAAAGGCTCTCATTCTTGTTATAGGAGCATGCAATAAGATCCCTCATTGTGCACCTTCGGAGGGATCCCATAGAGAGGGATATGCCATATAAATTTATTTCTTTAAACCATTTTTATCGTATATCATTTTTTGGATGTTTGGCTCATAGATGAGCATTTTGACCACACTTGTTAGAGTGTGATAACATTGTGCATGAAACTTGATTTTATTGATATATACATATATAAATTTCTTTTTGGTTCGGCTATTCTGTGTAAGAGTTGACTCGTTCATGATTTGTCCTATCTATATACTCTTAGATAGATAGAATTTACGATACTTTTTAATACTTTTATGGATGATAATGATGCAAATACGATAAACATGAAAATAAATCATAATTAGATAATTTGGTTTTCAAGCAATATTTAGCACTTATGTTTTATTGGCAAAATGTGATGAATGTGATATAATAATAAAAGGAATTCTCTCCACTCCTAACTCCACCTAACCAGTAAGATGTGAGGGTTCATCATCGAGATCCGGGAAGGACGCAAAGTTGTATGAATGAATGTAGATGGTGACAAGAAGACAATATTTTGACAAAAATACAATTAGGAACCTACAACTCAACCCTAAACAAGGTCAACTAACTAGTTAAGAGTGTGATTTTCTTGCAAGTTTATCTAGAATTAGATCCGTAGTCCGTAGATGGCCTTTTGATTGAAAAAAACTGGTTTTAAGGATTGAATATCTTGTAACATACACATCTAACACATTTTCTAGGGATTTTTGATATTTCAAAGAACTTTTTATTTATCAACTTATTTACAACTTATTGCCTTATTTTGCTGGGACCCCTACATCTTGCCCCATGCTACTAGTAAGAAGCATGGGCTCATCATCGAGGACAAGATATAAGGCGAGTAAGGTCACTTCCTCCTTTCCCAACCTCACGCCACTAGTAGGAAGCATGGGCTCATCACCAAAGATTGGTAGGGCAAGGAAGTGTAGTATTATTTGTAAAAGAAAGAATTTTTGTATTTATTGTTTATTTACCTTTTTTTTACTTTATACTTGTGCTTTTGGGAGGCATGCTTGCCCCTAGCCTCAACCCCATGCAACTAGTAGGACATGAGGGCTTACCACCAAAGGCCGAGATAGGCAGACAAGAACTCTAGGTGAAATTTTTAGATTGCTTCTATTATTAGAGATATTTTTAGGGAAAGATGTGACATCAAGAAGCTTCTAGAATAGACTATGGGAAAAGACACCTGAGCTAGAAGAAACCATGAATAAAACTAAGTGTGTAAGTCTTGGTAGGATCAATGTCAAAATTCCATCTTAATTGCTGAAATAATGGAGATATTAGAACAATTTGGTGATGATATGATGGATACTTGAAGAGGTATGATTAAATTCTTTTGCCAACATTTGGAAGTTTTAAAAGTTTCTTGAAAAGTAAGTTTCTTGATTTACAATTTCACAATATGATAATGCAGATGATATACAGTATGGATGCAATAATGTACAAGTGGAGATGCAAATGAACTATGCATAAAAGTGTTTGAGGTGAAGCAAATTAACCGATTCGCTGAATTCTTCACCTTCTAAAGTACACAGGCGGTACACACCATTCTTAAAGTCTTCTATTACTTGGTATGGGCCTAACCATTTGGGTCTAAACTTCCTTCCTTTTCCAATCTTTTTATCAATCCAAATATTGAGTTTCAAGACTAGCTATCCTACGTATATTCCACATTTGTAAAATTTCTTATTATATCGACGACACATCTTGTCAAAGATAAATGCAAAGTGATGTTGTTCAACTCTAAGTCAAGCTTCATCAAGGGTTTCAGTTTAACCAATTGCACTTCTCAATATCCGTCTTCATCCAAAATTTCTTGTAAAGATATATGAAGACTAGGTAACTCTATTTCTAATGGTAAAAACGATTTAGATCTAAAGACTAAAGAATAAGGGGTTGCTCCCATGGGTGTCCTTATCGATGTCCTATAGGCCCACAAGGTCGGAAATAAATTTAGATGCCAATCTCTTTTATTTTCCTTAACTGTCTTAAGGAGAATGGACTTTAGGGTTTTGTTTATAGCCTCATCCTATCCATTAGCCTCGAGGATAGTACAAAGAGGTGTGTGATGGGATATTTTGAATTGCACACACAATTCTCGCACCTCTTCATTTTGAAAGGTATGCCATTATCTAAAATAATGACTTATGGGACTCCATACCTATAGATGATCTAGTTTAGAATAAACTTGGCAATTATAGACCCAAGTATCAGTAGTAAGAGGCATGGCCTCAACCCACTTTGTAAAATACTTAGTGGCCGTGATAATGAATTTATGGCCATTTGACGATGAGGGAGAGAACTTCCCTATTAGATTAAGACCGAAGTTGAGAATGATTATCTAAAATATGTATTTTAGTAATAATCTAAGAAGTACAACAATGTAATAACTGAAATATATTGAAATACAAATGCTAGGTAATTTATTTGATATTTTAAATGAAATCAAATGAAAGGGGAAAGGTACTAACTTGAATTAGACTTACCTCGCAATGATTTGGGACTAGACAGGGTGATGAACTAGCAAAAATGAGTGTCATAATGAGCTTTAAAATTACAAAAGAGGTGGATTTGGCTAGAGTAGTGCTCTTGGAGAAGGAAAAGGGTGCTTGGGGTGTCTCGGTATGAAATCTAGGCACTCTAGTATGTGAAATAATTTAGAACTTGGTTCGGCAGGTCACTAAGTCTTCACAATACTTCACCTTTGGTTGGATGGAAGTCGCACTTACTTTGCCGATATCACCATGAACCTACAATAAAGAATTACATGCAAAACCCCATACAAAGCATCAAACCCTAAAAAATAAAGATGAAAATGAAGGGGTCAAACTATCCTTAGTAGCCACAATGGTGGTCTTACAACTAAGCACTGCACTACATCTCAGACCCAATGTAGTTCTATGTGATTGTGTGTGTAATAATGTGCCTAAGATGCCCTAATGCCAATGACATAGAGAATATAAGGAAATAGCTAGATAGAATGAAAAATGGTGGATGGAATAGAATAGAATCCCCTTCCTATGCAGTGTGTGATGCGAGAATAGTGCCCAAATGTAGTCCCTTGCTCTATGTAGATAAATATCCCTTAGTAGAAATAGTCCACCCATAAGATAGTATGTATGTTGTGTTTATATAGGGATATCTTGCTCAAATTTTGACACTAATGACCCAACATGACGACTAGTACTTAGGGAATGGGAGGAAAATCATAAAGACTGACCTTGAACCTCTAAATTAGAACCAAGTGTCTTTGAGGACCAGTGGTGCCTAGAAATGAGGACCATGGCACCCTGTGCACCCTAATCCCTTATTAGATGCCCTAGTCAAAGACTAAAGACAACAAATGAGTACATAATAACAACTAAGACTCCCTTAGGGATGAGAGAAGTTGTGCTAGTGACTAACAATTGTGCAAGACAAACAACGATAAGGACCAACTAAACCGATGACCGGACAAAGGGATGATTCATTAGTGAAACTTTTATTATACAAGATCCATATATAAAACAACATATTTAGAGGTATAATTATAGTAGTAAGTGCATGATTTTGTGACTACGTAAAAGGGTCAAGATGCTACAATGGATATCAGAGTCTGTGGCAGAATATGCATCTCGTGTGAAAACTCTTGGCATTTTTGACACCTGCGTACATACTCTACAACGTCACGTTCTAAAGTGGGATAGAAATAGCCCATGTGATGAATCTTACGAGTGGTTGCATACCCTTTGATGTGAAATCCACGAGACTCCATTGTGAGCTTCAATGAGAATTTTCTTCGACTCTTCTTCATCAATGCATCTTAACAACATACTATCGAAGGCTCTGCAATAGAGCACTTCTTCCACAATTATGTACTTGGTGGCTATGACACGTAGTCGTCGTCTTTCTTTGTGAGGTTTCTCCTCAAGATACAATCAGTCCACAATATGATTGATAATATCAGTGTACCATGGACACAAAGTGATGGGAGGATTTGTCTCTATGAGGAACACACATTCATCAAGAAAATCTAAATCTACTAGTTCCCCACAATCTATAGGATTGTCTACTAACCAATCAACGATAATTTGTCCCTTCACAAAATTTTGGTTAACAAAGGTGAGTTCAAACTCACCCATTAGCGTAATGAAATGGCCAACCTTCTTAGATAAGGTAGCCTAAGTTAAGAATGTTTGCAACTATTTGGATTTAACTATCACTCGCGTCTCTTAGTTAAACATGTAGTTCCTTAACCTCTTTATTACGAAAACTATATCCAAGTACTCCTTCTCTGCTTGTATGTATCGTGACTCATAATCAAGAAGATTACGGATAATGAAATAAATGGCCCACTCATGACCATCGTTATCCTCTTGTGTAAACATGTACACAATCGAAACATCGGTGGCTCGAAATATAAAATCAAAGGATGGTCAAATTTCAGTGGTATGAGTGTAAGAAGTGACATAAAGAAGATATTCACTAACTTGAAAACTTTGTGACACTCGGTTGTCCATTTTTTGCAACAATTCTTCTTCAAAAAGTTGTTGATAGGGTGAATGGTGTATGTTAAGTCAGGAATAAACTTGTGAATTTCCCCAAGCTTGCCTAAGAAAAATTTGATGCTTGACTCATCTGTAGGCGAGGACATCTCCAAAAATACCTGAATCTTAGCTAGATCAACATCAATGCCTCGGGATGAAATGATGTATCCTATCAACTTGCCTTAGATTACTCTAAAAATTCATTTCTTAGGATTTAACGTTACTCCATACTTGATTAGGTGTGAGAGAATGACACAAAGCACCTCAGGGTGATCACCACGTTTCTTTTCTTTCTCCAGTAGGTCATCAACATATGACTCCACAATCTTATGAATAAGATCATGAAAATGTATGTCATTTCCCGTTGGTAAGTGGCTCTGGAATTCTTTAGGTCAAAAGGCATGACTGCGTAATAGAAGGTTCCCCAAGGAGTTGTGAAGGTAGTTTTCATTTGGTCCTCCTTAGAAATCCTTATCTAGTTGTAACTAGAAAATCCATCCATAAGAGACAACAACTCATACCAGGCGTTGCATCAATGATGAAAATAATTAAATGTAGTGGAAAATCATCTTCGAGACAAGCCTTGTTAATGTCCCTAAAATCAATACAGATGCGTATCTTCCCGTTCTTTTGAGAACAAAGATGATGTTTGAAACCCACATGGAATAATCAACTGGTTTGATAAATCCTACTTGCAAGAGTTTCATTACCTCCTCTTTAACTATTAAATCCACTTTTGGCTTCATGGGTCTTGATTTTCACTTCAAAGTTTAGCATCGCAAGCTTCAGTAACTAGATTGTGCACTACAACATTAGGAACAACACCTGCCATTTACTTATAGATAAAGGTGAAGGATTTTGAATGCTCTTTAAGCATCTTTGTGTGCACTTATATTTCTTCTAGAGATAGCGAAGAATTGAGTTTTAGGATTTTTGGTTCCTCTTCCATCCCTATGTTTATGTCTATCATTCCTTCGATCAAAGAGGCATTACCCTCTTCAAACTCAGGTGGGACTGGAGGTAATTCCAACTCTTCTTCCTCAAATTCATAGATCTCAAAATCTTCCAACGAGGAAGAGTTCATCGTGTGATCCCCAAAGTAGTAGGTGTAGTTAGAAAATAACACACTTTGCGTACTTATCTAGCCTTGATTACATCCTACTATTCATATGATTCCTAAGTAAGAATGATACTAATCAACCCATGTATTTGGAAACTTTTCTTTGCTTTTATGCTACTTTCGGTCTTACACCCTTACTTGCTTAGTCTACCTTTTCGAAGATTTGACACTTATCATCCTAGACACCAACGCCTAGACCAAGACACCAGCCCCGGTGCCCTCATCCAATTTGGGTGACCTGTCCTCTTTGTACTTTACTCTCACCTTTTGGGTCCTTTCTATCCATTTGAACATCTTATCTTTTTCGTATTCGGCATTTTTAGGGTTAATTATGAAATTCAAGTGAAGGAATCATATAAATATAAAGTTATGTGATCATAATAAAGGACCAAGCACTAAGCATTAGCTATCACCACCTAAGGTTGCATCCATCAAAGGCATCTAAGAGCTCCATTGCATCCATCTAGCTCCATCACAAGGGACATAAGGGTTGGTTTTTTGCATCACACTTCATAGGAGGGAAGTTCATTCTATTTCATGCAGACATTTATTACATTCTACATCTAGCTAATTTCTCACTATCCACGTGCGAATGACATAAGAGAAACCTAGGGCACAATTCCTCACACACACAAAACTACATTGGGTCTTACATGTAGTGTAATTCTCACTTATAAGTCCACCATTGTGGTAACTGAGGATAGTCTGAACCCTCATTTTACATCTTGCTTTTTTAGGATTTGACATCTATTTGAGGGTTTTACAGGTCTATACTTTACAGGATTATTATGACCTCAAAGATCACTATGCAAATCCATAGTGATAAAAGGACATCATCTGTGAACATCTTACGACCCTGAGAATTTTGGTTTCTAAGAATTTCCATAGACCTAGGCACCTAGAATCGCATCGGGCACCCACGGGTGCCCTTGTCCCTCTCCAAGTACCCCTGTACAACATGTTCCTCTAGTTATACCATTTTCTAAGCTCCAGTATGATGGTCAATACATCACATTTCTCTGTCTTCTAGCTTTGTGCACTTTTCAGATCTAGGTGAATCAGTTAAGGCATCTTACCCTTATTTGCACATTAGGGTTTTATTATTTATTACTTTGTTTTGCTTTGGTATATTTCTATATTTCATTATTACATTCATTTACTGCTACTATAACATCAGATTAGGATTGTGTATTTACATTTTAGCTTAATAATTTTGGTGACCCCGAACTCGATCTTCACGCTCTTAGGGTCCTCATACCTCTTGGGTCTTAGGATCACGAATGTATCTATCCATGTTTATCTGTAGAATCACCATGATTGTATCAATAAGCTCAAAAAGTATTTAGTTACTACTTATATTCCTTCTCACCCATCACCCAAATATGTATACCATAAGGTTACTTCCTCCTTATCTCTTAATGAGGATCAAATAACTTTCACATCAGATGAGCTACCTTCCTAAGTAGCACTAGAGCATGACCCCCTTACATATTCATGTTTGTATTAATAATGTTAGAGTCAAACATGTTTTAGTTGACAATGGATTTGGCCTTAACATATGCAACATAGCCTTTCTTCATCACTTAGGTCTTTCATAAATTTTTTTAGCTCCTTCATCAGTCTCCATTTGTGGCTTTGGCAATATCCCCAAGTGTGTCTTAAGATCTATTAACCTCACCGTCACTGTTGGTCCATGTACAATCACTATTCCTTGCTATGTCATGCCAAATAAACTTAATTATAATTTAATTCTTGGGTGGCCCTAGATCCATGCCATGCATGCGGTCCCCTCTACTCTTCACACAAGACATAAGTTTCATTATTAGGGAGATGTTTATGATGTCCTAGCTGATCCATCACCTTTGACATATTTCCACTCTATTGAACAATCTAGTGATACTCCTAGTTCTTCTGATACCACTCAAGAATTTTCTAAATATGGGTTAGGATATGAATACTTGCGCCATTATGGATTCTCCAATACAAGCTTAGGTCAACAAGAACTTGGAATAACAACACTTTGGGACCTTCCCACACAATCTCATAAATTCAGATTAGGGTATCATCCCCCACCTATCCCTCCTTCAGAAGTTTATACCGCCTTGCATACATCTTCTCTTCCTCTCATCCATCCAGAACTCATCAGTGATACTGCCTATATTGTTTGGGATACTATAGACACCTTTGATATTGATGATTCTCTCTTAGAACACATGGGGTTTTATGATCAATTTCCTTCCTTCCACCATAAGAGGTGTTCTACATAGTTGCTTAAAACTACCTCCCACTTTGGAGAGTCTAATACACCTACTAATGACACCGATCCTCCTGACATTATACCTACAGATCCATACATCAAATATTGGTCTTCCCTTCTTAATGAAGAAACCATTCAATATAACCTTGGGAAACCGAGAATCCACACATAATTTTATTCTGCCTCTCTCACACCTATCAAACAAAAAGATATCAAGAAAATCTTGCACAAATGTTTTTTGACATTTTTGCATGGGACTACAATGATATGCCGGGTATTGATCCATCTATTGTAATGCATAACATTGTCCTTAACCTCAGTGTAAAACCAGTCCAATAAAAATCCATAAAATGCACCCAAAAGTGGCGCTCCTAGTCAAGGAAGAAATCCAAAAACTACTCGACACTAGTTTTATTCATGTTGTTGATTATCCTAAATGGGTATCTAATATCATATCCATCATGAAGCCGATGGTCGTGTCCACGGTTGCATCAATTTTATGATTTAAATAAATCTTGTCCCAAGGATAGTTTCCCTTGCCTCATATTGACGCTATTGTTGACTCTATACTGGCTATGATATCCTCTCTTTCATGGACAATTTCGTAGGCTAAAATTAAATTAAAATCAACCCCGCTAATTAAGATAAGACCTCTTTCACCACACCATGGGGAAAATTTTGTTACACTGTCATGCCCTTTGGCCTTAAAAATGTCGAGACCACTTATCAACAAGCGATGACACACATTTCATGATTATATTCACAAGATTATCGAAGATTATGTTGATGAAATCTTAGCTAATTCAGACATCATTCCACCCATGCACGAGATCTACAAATGCTATTTAAATGATTACATCAATATCACACACATATAAATCCCAAAAAATGTGTTTTTGGGGTTACGAATGGTAAAATCCTTAGATATATCATCTCGCAACGTGGCATTGAAATTGACCCCAACAATATTAAAGCCATTTTTGACATGCCTCCACCTAAAAATTTACATCAACTACGATCATTACAAGGAAAAATTCAAGCTATCTCGATGATTCATTACACAACTTGCTGATAAAACTCAACCATTTACACGTCTCATGAAGAAGGATACTAAATTTGTATGGGATGAGCAATGCCAACAAGCATTTGATGACATAAAAGCATATCTTTTACACCCACCTGTCTTAAGGCCTTCGCTAGTTGACCAAAACTTTCTTATTATACATTTCCGCCGTGTTTCATTATTTAGGGCTCTCGTTGACACAACATGATGATTCTCAACGTGAAAGAGCAATATATTACATTAGTCAAATGTTACTCTCTTACGAATGCAACTATAGCTACATCAAAAAACTATGTCTCAACCTTGTCTTTTTCATAGATAAATTATGTCATTATCTTCTTAACAATGAGTTACTTATACACACCAAGGTGGATCCTTTACGATACCTCTTTTCCCACACACATCTATTGGGACGTCTAGCACATTGGTTATGCTTCTCACCAAATTTGATTTTAATTTCATACCACAAAAATCAATCAAAGGCCAAATCATCGCCAATCAATTAGTTATTTGCAACACCACTTCGATACAACTCTTATTTCGACTCCTTCCATGATGATTTCACTACCTATAATATTGATTATGAAACATGGACAATTTACTTTGATGGGTCTCTTTATCGCTCTAACATAGGGGCCAGGATAATCTTCATCACCTCATAGGGTGATCCACTCCCCTTTGCATATTAATTAGGGTTTTCATGTATAACCTCATCCTCAGCCTTTCGCCACTCAAAAACTACTCATTCGCAACCTATGCATACATGGTGATTCTCAACTCATCATAAATCAAGTAAATGATACATATAACACAAAAGAGGAACACTTAATCCCATAAAATTTACTTTGATGGGTCTCTTTGTCACTGCGGCATAGGGGCTAGGATACTCTTCATCACCTCACGGGGTGATCCACTCCCCTTTGCATATTGATTAGGGTTTTCATGTAAAACCTCATCCTTAGCCTTCTCGCCACTCAGAAACTACTCATTCGCAACCTATGCATACATGGTGATTATCAACTCGTCATAAATCAAGTAAATGATACATATAACACAAAAGAGGAACAATTAATCCCATACAACATGCTTGTCAAAGATCTCTTGTCTACATTTGAGTCTTACTCTATCACTACCATCCTCATAAGGATAATTGTCATGTGGACACCATGGCTAGTGTGGCGTCACTCATCCCACAAGATATTACCGATGAGCAAGCCACATTCATCATTACACACTTGCGACATCCTTATATCTCCGCTTTACCTCTTACATCTTGTGCCATCACACAATCATGACAATCCCAAATGGTTTACTCCCATTTATAATTTCTTATATAAACATACCATTCTACATATACTCTGCAACCTCATGAAGATCATTGTTTACGACGTGAGTCTACTCATTATGTCATCATTGGCACAAAATTATTTAAACGTGCACTTGATGGTTGAATATTGCATTTCTTAGGGATTTTCGATATTCCTATTGCTATTTCATAAATTCATGACAACATGTATAATGTTCATTTTTCGCAAAGCCATGTCTTAAAAGCTTTTACAAAAATGATATTATTGGCCCACCATGGAACAAGATTGCCTCGAATACACTACTCGTTGTGAGAAGTGTCAAAAGCATGACAACCTCCATCATGCACTGCCTATGACCTCTAACCAATTGCTCTCACTTGGCCATTCTCTCTTTAGGGATTTGACCTCATTGGCATGATAAATCCAGAATCTATTGATAGACATAAGTTCATTATCATTGCTACATAATATTTTACTAAATGGGTTGAAGTGGCCTAATATGAATAAAAATGGTATTGATATTTGCAGTTTTCCTCACCACTCATATCATTATGCGCTTTAGTGTGCCCTCCACCATTATCACTGATAATGGATCACCCTTTAAAAATAAGGATGTTAAAAAGTTTTGTGCAAAGTTCAAAATCAAACAATCATTCTCTACTCCTTATTATCCAAGGCAATGGCCAAGCTGAAGCTACCAACAAAACTATTGTCAAAATCTTGCGTACAAGACAATTACTTCCAGTGGTGATGACTGACATAATCAACTATTTTATGCTCTTTGGGATTATCGTACTAGTGTGCATACACCTACTAATGCAACTCCTTTTTCCTTGGTTTATGGTACTGAGGCCATCATCCCACTCAAACTTGAAATACCCTCATTATGTGTTTTACTCAAGGGTATACTTAAAGATGATACATATCACGAAAACCATTTACATGAGTTAGAAATGTTAGACTCCTATCATGTCCAAGCACTTGAACATATTTGTGCATACTAGTCTCGCATCGTGCATGCATACAACCACAAAATTGTCCTCGTGAATTCAACATTGACTTCCTTGTCTTAAAAGAGAATCAAACTAATATAAAATATGAAGCTCCTCTTAATGGAAAATTTAAGCCTAATTGGATTGGTCCTTATGTTATCATTGACAAATGTGGTGGTGGAGTTTATTGCCTTACCACCTTCTTAGGGAAACCACTTAAAAACCCACTCAATGTCATGCACCTTAAAAAATACTACACCTAAAACAATGGTCATTACATTATGATGCACTCTTGTGCTATGCTTTACACTTGTTTGTTGAAGGCATAATATACACATGAACCGCACACACTGCACATTAAATGCTACTACATCTTGCACCTTAGACACTACATTATACATAATTCTATTTCTCATACACATTCATCACTACAATACAATACATTTTACATTATCCTCATCTTTGACATCATACGTGCATTGTGCCTCCACACTTCCACAATATCTGCATTTTGCACTGTATAATACACATTGTACACTACCCACTTAACACTACACATTACCCAATATCTATCACACATTACACACTTTACATGTTTACATACTTACAACATCTTCTCATGACCACATCTACCATATATATTACACATTTTACTCATCTTCATCTATCTAATACACCCACTACCTGGTGACACACTTTAGTCCCTCGGTCCATACTCGACTGTTGAGGGTTTACCAATCAAATGGAGCTCATCACACCCACACATTTGATCAACCAATCAAGCCTTATCATACCGTGCGACATTCTTAGCCATTACCTTACTCATACATTTAACGATATACACTTTAGGCTAAATAATCAAACATTCTTCCACCTCATCAAATTTTCATACTCAATCTTACACATTACACGACACCTTGTAATCAACATCTTTCTTTTGCACACATATCAAGCCATTACCCGATGTCACACTCTTATTTACGGTTCATTATTGAATACATAAGGGGCATAAATAAATAAACCTCATTGTATATATACCCATCCACTAAAGGGGATGCTGCTCCTAAGCATTCCCACCGTGTTCCATTCCATACCATCCATAACATACTACTTATCTTGGTTGCATTTACTCTTGCTTACTTATGCTTTTACATGTTCATCTTATTCCTAATGCTAGATAGATATCTTGTATGTCATTATCTTTCTATACACACATGCACGTTCACTTATTTTCTAGTTATGATAACAAATTTATAGATCTATAGACACAACATGGATGTTTGACATTATACCTAGTACCCGGTCCCATAATGACTCTTAAGGGCATCCACTTTCATACACTATAGGTACTATTGTTTGATTTTGTACTTAGCACTTTACATTATCGGCTTATACATGCTTTGAAATACCTTTTATATTTTTAACATACTAATGGGTGCTTTATGTGCACATCATTTGTTTGCAGGACTATTTGCTTCCATGGTTGTTTGTTACATTGCTTTTTTTCCTTTGCTTGTCATTGTTTTTGGGCTTTGCCCTATGTCTTACTTGTTCTTTGATTGCTTTGCGGCCCGCGACCTTGATTGTATTGCGACATTGTGAGTGATGTCCCATGATTGCAATCCACTTTTCGTGGTCTACATTGTCTTCTACTTACACCTTAGTTTATATATTGTCGCATAACTTACATTTCATCTTATACATGAGTGTTTTTACTTTTACTAACACTTTTTTCCTAGCCACTTATTTGCATGTGCCTTGGTTTCTACCAAGCACATTTGTTTCCCTCTATAGGGCATAATTTAGCACAATTGTTGGTCCTCTTTTGGGCCACATACTCCTTCAATGACATCATATGCACCCTAAACAAGGGGGCACATCATATGGCTGAACCAGTCACCCCATATAAAGTTACACACAACATGGTATCAATACTGAGAACAAATTTCAGTTTTGGACAGACCTCAAAATTAGACTTGGGTCCTTAGTACACAATGACCTTCCTTGAGTGCTAGTAACATGGCAATTACATAGTTATTTGACATGTCACAGAGGATTTTGACAGGAAGAGATTCCTTTAGCACTGGTAATTTACAAAATGGATTTTACAGGGCAGAGAATCCTTAGCACATACACACCATTTGCAGTGATGTTTTACATAGCGGGAAGTAGTTAAAGGTTGGAGGAAAACTCTAGATAGTTTTCCTTACACTTCTCCATTACACTAGCGTGAGATTTTCCAAAAAAATCACACGTCGACATCATCTACAAGATCATTTCTACACCCTTTTCTTATCATGGATCAGGTTCACATGTTCCTTTTTTGATTTACAACATTTTTACATACTTTCATTACACACTTTTTACATATTTTGATCATATACATGCATATTTGACTACTTGTTGGCTTCTCTTTTACAGGTCTGTTTGTATCGGAAGTGATAGTCAATATCAATATCATCAAACATCATCACAACAAAAAAATAGTGACATCAACAATAGGTACAACGTAACATCTACACATGCACTTCTGCCCTAGGTTCATTTTCATCACTCTTTTATCTTTCTCCTCCTTAGCATCTAGGCTTGATTTTTATCATTCCATGCTTTGTCTAGTCTCTTGGCACACCTTCCTACATCGATCTACATGGATATCAAGTACGCATCTCTATCTACTTTATGTTACCAAGAATTTTGCTCACCAACATAAAGTGGGGGCAAATGTAGACACAAAATCACACACTTTGGGTAATTATCTAGTCCTGATTATATACTACTATTCATATGATTCCTAAGTAAGAGCGATACTAATTAACCCATGTCTTTGTCCACTTTGTTCTTTGATATCTGTTGCTACTTTTAGTCTTACACCCTTATTTTCTCAGTCTACCTTTTCAGTCTTCAACATTTGTCATCTTGGACACCAGTGCCCGGACCTGGATGCCAATGCCAGGTGCCCTCATCCAATCTGGGTGCCCCTATCCTCTTTGTACTTTACTCTCACTTTTTGGGTCCTTTCTAGCCATTTGAGCATCTTATATTTTTGGTAGTTGACCTTTTTGGGGTTAATTCCAAAATTCAAGTGAAGGAATCATATAAATATAAAGTTATGTGGTCATAATAAATG
This sequence comes from Taxus wallichiana var. yunnanensis, assembly GCA_018340775.1. Lineage (NCBI taxonomy): Eukaryota > Viridiplantae > Streptophyta > Pinopsida > Cupressales > Taxaceae > Taxus > Taxus wallichiana. The sequence continues at coordinate 170,559,799 of CM031239.1, forward strand.
AACAAGCACTAAGCATTAGCTATCACCACCTAAGGTTGCATCCATCAAAGGAATCTAAGAGCTCCATTGCATCCATCTAGATCCATCACAAAGGACACAAGGGTTGGTTTTCTACATCACACTTCATAGGAGGGAAGTTCATTCTATTCCATGGACACATTTATTACATTTTACATCTAGATACTTGCTCACTATCCACATGTGACTGACACAAGAGGAACCTAGGGAAAAATTATACAAACACACACAAAATTACATTGGGTCTGAGATGTAATGTAATGCTTAGTTGTAAGTCCATCCTTGTGGTGGCTGAGGACATTCCGACCCCTCATTTGATATCTTTCTTTTTTAGGATTTGATGTCTATTTGAGTATTTTTACAGGTCTATACTTATTTGTAGGTTTATTGTGACCTCAATGATCACTGTGCAAATCCGTAGTGAAAAAAGGTGAGCATTAATGGAAATCTTGTGACCCTAAGAATTTAGATTTCTGAGCATTTCCAAGAGACCAGCACGCGGAATCGGTGCCGGATGCCTAAAATCGGTACCAGGCGTCTGCAAGTGCCCATGTCCCTCTCTAGGTGCCAATGTCTAGCATGTTCCTTTAGTTCGCCATTTTATGAGCTTTAGTGTGATGGTCGAGTGCTATACATTTCTCTGTCTTCCAGCTCTGTGCACTTTCTAGAACTAGGTGAATCACCTAAGGCATCTTACCCTTTTTTTCACACTAGCGTTTTATTATTTATTGCTTTGTTTTGCTTTGGTATATTTCGTATTTCATTATTGCATTCATTTCTACTACTATAACATCGATTAGGCTTGTGTAGTTACATTTCAGCTTACACAAGAAGAATGGTGAGGTATCGGTGAAAATCCCTCTTATGGTGTGAGGGATGAAGATCGATGTAAGCATTCATATATCCTATTATTACCTTGTCATTTTCCACGAAATCCAATGTGAAGGGGTTGTTCTTAGCCTCAATATATACTAATATTGCATTGGTTGGAATCTTTCAAACAAAGGGTTCAGCTCAATTTGGATGAAACAATGAATTTGGTTTCCTTTAAGTCCTCACTCAGACAAAAATGTGAGGAGGAAGTGGCCATAAAATCAGCCAATAGGTTTTGTTCTCATGGAATATATTCTATGGAGATAAAGTCAAAACCCTTGCAAAGCTCAAGAATGGCAGACTTATAGAGTTGTAGGTGCTTTTCTCTGGTCTCATAGACTTCCGAGACTTGATTAGAAATGAGTTGAGAGTCACCCAAGACTCTGACGTTGTTCACACCCATCCTCTTGGCCACGATAAGACCAAGAAGTAGAGCTTCATACTCAACTTCATTATTTGTGCATTCAAATTTTAGCTTGAAGGAAAAAGGCATGACCCTCCCCTCAAGGGAAGTGAGGATCACCCCTACCCTAGTGCCAAAGCGACACTTTGCACCATTGTAGTTGAGAGTCCAACAGTCATCGAGGAAGATAGAAGTTTGATTGTTCTTGGAGTATTCTTCCTTAACTTCCGAGACCTCAACCATACAAACCTCATCAAATACACTAGATGGAAGAGATGTAATTCCAAGAGCATGACCTATGCCTAAAGAATCAAATGGGAGAACAATAAGTAAATCATTCTCTAAAATCTTAACAATTTCATTCGTGGATTTCATTGACATAGTTTCGACTACGGTGGCTTTGTTTTAACTAACATCAACCCCTTCGATTTCCTTAGGAGATTCAAACTCATTTGTAGGAACAAGAATCCAATTAGCTTCTTATCTAATGGTGAATCCAATATTGTCTAGGGAATTGTGCTGGTTGGTATGCAAGAAGAAGATGTGAAGTGCTAGAGCTAGCTGGTTTATAGGAAGTTTTGTAGTAATGCAGAAAGAGAGAAACACGGTAAGAGATATGTGCTTTCGTATGTGCTTCTTGGCAAGATTCTGGTAGCATAACAATGCAATTCCAAATCAAAAGACTCCAACCAATGCTTTGGGAAAAAGCTTGGTTTTTATAGAAAGTTGGCAGAGAAGTGGTCCAACCCACTTGGCAGCCAAGAAGTGCCACATCACTCATGGGAGAGGTAGTCAACCTACTAAAAATAGTAATTATAGGAGGATAATTTCATACACATCTATCAAGCTCAAAATAAATTGACTTGGTCAAGAAACGTGTGAGAAAAATGAGTTAGAAAAATGTAACACATGTACACAACACATTGTTTAAGTCCTAGATAAAAACGCATGGAAACATCATCATGTGCATAGAAGAGGTTATGTAACTACCATGGAATTTGCACAACTGCCCCTCTAGGTAGACTAAAAATTATGTAGCCGGCACAATGGTTGCATAACCACTGTGGTAGTTACGTAACTTAAGGCCAAAAGGTTAAGAAAAGGCTACAAAATAACTAAAGAAAGCGGGAAAAGCTAGAAAATAGATAAACCCGGGTACATTAAGCTACAAAAACAAGCTACAAGTGAGAAATTGGACTTGGATATCATTGGAATCAATATTTATCATCATTGGGTATTTGAACTGTTCCAACAATGTAGCACCATGCAAATTTGGGTGCGTATAATTACCTTTTGGGGGACATCACCGATCTCATGATAAATTTATATGTTTAAGAGGTACAACTAAGAGATTTTATATCTCTTTGTCAAAATAAATCCCATGGAGGAAGAAACAACAAGCTTTCACTGTTTAGAGACATGCATTGACTTATTCATGAGGTCTGAATACCCCAAGCCCAAATATTTTATTAGAAAACTTCATCAGATAATCTATAGTATAAATGTAGGAGAGAAATATTTTCTTCAAATGGAAGGTGCAATTTCTTGACTTTCAAAATTTTTACATAGATAAATTCACTACTCTTGCATTTGATGCCTGTATAGTGAGACAAGATTCCATGGAGTTTTACATGATGAGAAGATAAGTTATTTCCCTTATTTCTCTAACATGGATAGTTAGAAGATCAAGATCCATGATTTGATTCATGAGAGAATTCAGGAAAAAATGGATATGAATGAGGTATAAGCCTCCATAATCTTATATCCTGCACCAGTTGGAAACATCAAAGAGAAGAAGGTTTGATTCACTTCATTCTGTGGGAACATAAAATTAGAAAACATAAAGGGTACAAAAGTGAGAAAAAACTATTTGGCCATTTTATCTTTTTGAGTATGATTTGATGAGACTCCATGATGAAGAAAGAGAATATTAATAGCCTACAAAGGGACTTACAAGAGTTTTGATATTGGGGAGATGATGAGTCCCCGAAGTAGCTTATTTTGTACTTGTTTTTACCTACATTATGTTCCCAATCATTTTGTATCATATGAGTGTTAGAGTCTATTAAACTGACCACTAGAGTTCATCTAATGAGCACCATTTAATATATTAGTTGAGAACTAGAGTTCATCTTAGGAGAGCCATATTTTATCAGACTAGCGCCAAAGTTCATATGAGTGGTGTTGGAGTCTATCATCCGAGCACCAGAGTTCATCTGAGGAGCACCGAGTCTATCAACATGTCTATTTTTGGATGATGTATCATGTAATATGTAAAATTATATTGAAACCTTATAAAATCTATATTGTAATTGATGTATATTGTATTGATATTATCATTGAGGCATAATTTAGGAAAAAACAAGATTTACTAGATTGAGTATGGTTTAGATACTCCTTTTCATTTGAAAGATTATCTTTTAAAGCTTTATCTAACTCATTGAGACCTAATATTTTCATATTGACTCTTGTGAAGCACTAAGAAGGGTTCAAACCCTTGGTACCCTGTTTTGGAGACAAAGTATAATCAACTTAAGGTTTATGTGTTTCTAACCAACTTTTATCATTTGACAAAACACCTCTACACCTCTACATCACCAACATTTGAGAAATTCAAAAAAATAGTAAAATGCACAATGTTAAGGCTTAAATCTTGGGAGGAATGATCAAAATAGACTTATAGGAAGAGTGGAAAAGCATACATCTTTGTCCCCATTATCACCTTCTAACCCAAATTTTATTTCAATAACTTCTTCAACTCTTTTCCATATGTACTTAGATCTTCACCTCCCTCTCCATTACCTTCATCTTCATCCTGTAATATCCAAATATAAATATCACTACTCAATCATAATATCAATACACTAATCAATGCCATTTCACTTATAAATTGGTAAGAAACAAAAATGATTTGAAACAAAAGCCAATAAAGATTTCTATAGCATGCAAGGTTTTAGGACTAAATCTTAGTCTTGTTGGTCTATGTCACAATAAATTCACCAAAATAAAACTAAACCTATAGAATGAGAAAACGATTGTTGTCTAAGTCTACTCCTTTTTCTCTCAATTTCTTCATAACTTCTATAAAATTACTCCCCCGGTTGTTGATGTAGTATTTAGATGAATTGTCTTGAAATGCAACTCAGGTGACTACAAAATCACTTCCTTTAATAAGTTCATAATTTTCACCATCCTCCAAAAAAATAAAAAACACAAAGGTATAATAATGGAAGAAATTAATACAATCAAATCCACAAATACCAAGGTTTAGTTGACTTCACTTTATGGGAGCATAAAAGTAGAAAAATAAAGGGTACAAAAGTTAGAAAAAACTCTTTGGCCAATATATCTTTCTGAGTATGATTTGATGAAACTCCATGACGAAGAAAGAGAACAACAATAGCTTGTAAAGGGACTTGCATGAGTTTGGGTGTGGGGGAGATTATGAGTCCCCAAAATAGCCTATTTTGTTCTCCTTTTTACCTACATTATGTTCCCAATATTTTGTATAAAATTTGACATTATATAAAGTGTGCATGAATACAGTTCAATATTGAAGTTAAGTTCTACCAGCCTAGGATGGGAGTCAACAATCTCCAAAGTTTATCAATTGAACATTGGAGTTTATCCGAGGAGCACCAAAGTTTATCATCCAAGCACCAAAGTTCATTAGAGGAGCACTAGAGTTTATCAATCAAGATCCGAGTTTATCGAGGAGCACCGAGTCTATCCGCTTTGAGTTTAAGAGTTCATTTAAGGAGTGTCATAGTCTATCAGATGATCTTTGGAGTTCATCCGAGGAGAACTGACATCTATTAGCCAAGTAACATATTTCATCTAAGGAGATCCAAAGTTTATCTCAAGAGTGTTGCTGTTCATTTGAGAAGCACTAGAGCTATCACATAAGCACTAGAGTCAATCACAACAAAATAATAAGGATTAAATCTTGGGAGAAATTATCAAAACAAACTTATAGGAAGAGTATAAAATAATACATCTTTTTCTCCATTAACACCTTCTAACTTAGATTGGCTTTCCTATAACTTATTAAACTCTTTTCTAGATGTACATATATCTTCACCTCCCTCTCCATTACCTTCATATTCATCTTGAAATATCCAAATATAAATATCACTACTCAATCATAATATCAATACACTAATCAATATCATTTCACTTATAAATTGGTAAGAAATAAAAATGGTCTAAAACAAAAGCCAATAAATATTTCTATAGCATGTAGGTTTTAGGAATAAATATTAGTCTTGTTGTCTTTTATCACAATAAATTCACCAAAATAAAACTAAACATGTAGAATGAGAAAACAATTATTGTCCATGTCTTTTCTTTACACTCTCAATTTTTTTGTAAATTCTATAAAATTAATCCCTTGGTTGTTGACGTAGTATTTGGATGAATTTTCTCAAAATGCAACTTAGGTGACTATAAAATCACTTCCTTTAACTAAAATAAAATCCAATAAATATTTCTATAGTATGTAGGGTTTTAGGACTAAATCTCAGTCTTGTTAGATTGTGTCACAATAAATTCACCAAAATAAAACTAAACTTGTAGAATGATAAAATGATTTTTGTCCAAGTCTACTCCTTTCACTCTCAATTGTCTTGAAATGTAACTCGGTGACTACAAAATCACTTCTTTAATAGGATCATAATTTTCACCATCCTCCAAAATTAAAAACATAGAGGTATAATAATTATGAAAGTTGTTTGAAACCACCATACACAAATCAATTTTGTTAAGAAATTAAATATTGTCTCAAATGCAACTTAGGTGACTATAAAATCACTTCCTTTAATAGACTCATAATTTTAACCATCCTCCAAAAAATAAAAACACAAAGGTAAAATAAGCTGTGAATGTTGTCTAAACCCACCAGTGCAAATAAATTTTGATAAGAAACAAAACATTGTCAGTTTATTACATACAAAGAAGTTAAACAAAAGTAAGTTTTCATTTCCCACTCAATTTCATGAGATATTTTTATGAGTCTTGTATAAATGACTTACACAATAACTCTATTAGTAATTTTAAAAAGGAACATTATTTTTTAGATAAATTGGTGCAACCATCTAGCTTGTCCTTGTAAGGAAGAGTAACATCTATCAAAACTTTAGTACACAAACATTGACATCATTTGGACCAATCCTCTCTCCATGACATGTCTCAAGTGAATGTATCCTTCCATGTCCTACAACTTTTGATGTGATTAAATCTATCATTTCCATTTTATCGCCCACTAGAAATTGAATTTTCTTGAACACTAGCACAAAAAATTAATATTAGTATATTTGAAGTAAATAATAAGTGAAAAAAAAACTCATATACACAAGATTAAGTCCAATATACTTACCATGCCATATTTTTTGTAAAATTATTTTTCTCACTATTAACATGGCTGATATAGGTCTCATCACGAGCATTACCTTTTCTTCCACCTATATCTTCAGATATTTTCATTATTTCCTTATATCACAAATGAGATAAAATGAGTCAAATGATAAGAGTCATATAATCTAGTTCATATATATAAAAATATATGTATAATGGTGACAACTATTCAATTTTACCTCTAAAGGATTAGGATCTTTATCTTTTTGATTCCATACACTAATAATTTGTGCAAATGAGGAGGAAAGTGCGTTCATTTTTTCAATCATCTTAGGATAGAATACCTCCATTTAAAAAAAAAACATTTCCACAACCCTTGTCGATCAAAAGTACTAGATCTTGTAACATGTGACTGTAGTTCTTGGCTTTTAGCATATGAATTTGTTGAAGGTGGATATTATGGCCTCCCTTTCATCAACTCATTTTTCATAATATTTGTGCTTGTTAGATGACATAACCCATAATATTTAGGTGATATATTGATCCGTAAAATACCTCTTTTTAACAATAAACATATCATGTTTTAGTGATAATTGAATGGAAATTGACCAAATTTCTTTTTAATAATATAATGTGCATAAAACATTCTCAACTATACTATAAAATGATAAATAGAAGACAAAGGAAACACACGATTTATCTTGGAGAAACCCAAGGTGGGAAAAACTCCAATGGGTAAGCAAATTGCTTCCCTCTCACTATGTAATTATCTAGAATACAAAGCTACTTCCAACAATTGGCCTTCTATAATATTTAAACACTCCTAATTGTATTTTCTTTCTTACAATCCTCAACAATGCAGAACTCACTCTCAATGAAAAAAACAAGTAAGAACTCCAACTCCTCTTTTCTCACACTTGAATTCAGTCAAAATCACTTGCTAGAATGAAGAATAAAACTTGTATTTATAGCTTCTCTCCCGGTAAAAGCACAATAAAATGTACCACTTTTTGGTATGTTTTGTACCTTCATAAACATGAATTTTCAGTTTCATTGATTTTCTAAAGGTAATAGCCATAAAATCGTACACATTCATGAAATTCCACAAACTAATGAAATGTTTTGTTTAGAGTGTAGAATACATGTAATTTTTTTTTAAATGGCAAAAATATGGTATTTTTTCTTAATTTTATTCATACGTTGTTTCTTATGTTATAAAATAGGAATGATCTGTCCTGGGTGGTTTTTTTAAATGAAAATTTATTTTTTCACCATGAAATTTTAGATATATGTTCAAGATTTGAATTTTGAGGTGCTGTCAAATTTTCATATTTTTTTGAATTATATATTTTTTTAAATTAATTATTTAGTAACAATATTTTCAAATAAATGGCGTACAAATGTTTATGCCAATAAATTTTAAGATTTATATCAAAATTGATTTTTTTTTCAAAGGTAAGAAAAAGACTTTAACAAATAGTAAGTTTACTTTTTTCAAATTTTTTTAATATATTTTCCTATTTTTAAAATTGAGTTGATTGTGTATGATTGATTGTCCTAAAATACCATATGTTAGAAAAATATAAAAATAAATAGTAAAACTGATTTTTAAAAAATCAAAATTATATTTTTAGAAAGCTAATAAAATTGTGTATTTTGTTTTAAATTTTTGTAATTTTATTCATTCGTTAACCCTAATTACGTGGCACCTAAGTGGCAAATTTTGGCAAAAAATTATCCTCCAAATGGATTTGGCACCAAAAGGTGCCACATAGGGGGGTTCACGCAAAGGGGGGTTCACGCGAAGGGGGTTCACCCGAAGGGGGTTCGCATGAACCCCCTTGCCCCGAACCCCCTAAACCCTAATTCACCGCCCAAAACTATATAAATATCTATATATAACTCTTTCCCTGCCAAAATTATTTGAACCCAAAGGGGTTCGCGTGAAGGGGTGTTCGTGCGAACCCCCATTTCTGCAAACCACTTTATTTGGCCTACATGGTAGTTCAAGCGAAGGGGGTTCACGCGAATGGGTTGTTCACGTGAACACCCTCGATTTTCGATCCCGCCCAAGCTCTTACTCGTATTTTGGGACACGAAGTAGGACACAACATTGTGCTTTGACCACCCCACCGATGGAGGGAAATGTGAAATGAACCATTTTAGGAAGTCTAAGAATTTTTAAATACTTTAATTCTTATTTTGGCGTTGCTAGGGACATGAGCGCCAGTGTGCACAGAGTCATGGTTGCGTAATCACCGGTCCCTGTGCTGACGGTTACATAACTTTTGGGGTGGTTGTCTGCAACCACCATTTTATGAAGAGCAGTGGTTACGTAACCGCCGAGGCAGTTCCATCACCGTCACTTAGAAAAATCCAAAATAGAACAACGATGGCCCACTAATTTCATTCAAAGGTTTCCGATCACCCTCAATCGACTAGAATATCACTTGAATAAAGAATATGCTTAGAATATGTACTGCAAGTATAAAATATGGAGATTACATACAATTGGGTGTTTTTCATATTCATTTTTGGATCATTCTTCCCCAATTAAGGGATTTTAAGTCCCTAAAAGCTTCAAGGATTGATGAGGTGAGGAAATTTCTTCACCACATCCTCTCGGAATACAACTCATGTACACGGAGGTGTATCGATGAATTTTTCCAATGAAACTCTCAACTTTTTGGACTTCCATTTACACTTTCTTGTTGTCTCTATATGGTAATCTCAAAACAACATCGAGTGTACTCCTAAGAAAATAAACAAAACATGTTCAAAAGGATTTTTTACCGGTAGCAGTATGAATTTTCTGTTATAAGGATGTTGGATATATACCAAATGCTCATACCAAGTCCTCGAGATGTTTCCTAATATACCCTCTCAAAATATGGTGAGGAATGACTTACCACTTTGGTCTTCTCCTCTAGCTATGGATGACATGCGGTAGACCTCGTAATACCCATTTTATCCCACAATATAGACCAAAAATCACCAATGAACAAAGTGAGTTCCTTTCGACATAATAACATTAGGAAAATCAAAATGAACCCACACATGAGCAACTAATAACTCTATTGTATTACTATTCCTCTTACAAGGAATGTGAATACCCATTTTACTAAACCATTCTATCACCATAAAAACATACTCACACCATTTTTGGAACTAGGAAATCTGTCCATGAAATCCATGGAGAAACTTACCTAGGGCCGGGAAGGAACCGATAAAGGCATACATAACCCCAAATCTCCTTCACTACATGAAACAAAACCCCTAAAAAAGTTAGCAACTTCTATCTACATGTTTTGTTAAAGGTTATACATGTGTGAGTTCCCAATAGTTTATATCACTCCAAAGTGATCGGGAACCCCCGAAGTGTGTGTTTTCTTAAACGAAGATTGTAAATGTTGTTTCTCTTCATAGGCATCCTATATAGACTTCCTATGTAATCCCGAGTTCGGGAAGCGAGCCATCAGGTAATAATTGTATCATATGCTCAATCGGCCTATCCGGGGCAGCCTTATAGACTCCTCCCTGAACCACCAAACCAATTTTTCCATCCAATTCTACTCTTCGTTAGTAACCATGCTACAAGTAGTCTCGGAAAAATAACTTAGCAAGTTTCTATCTCTTAGAATAAGTAATGAAAATCTACCACCTGGCATTAATAAGCTTAGGGCTTCAATGGCACTTACCAAAGAAATATTTGAGTCTCTTATAAAGGATGAAATGATGTATCTCTTACCATCCTTCACCAAGTGGCACTATTTATATCTTCTCATGAAGATGACATCCCAGTATATAAGTATAGACTACCAAACATTACACCACACACATAAAGAGGAACAACATTCAAAGTAACTTCATCAATATCAAATGTAAGCTTACATTACTTGGTAATCTTACATACGCCTTTCTTCACCCAACCCAATGAGTACAGGACTTAGATGATTGTAAGTTTCCAACATCATCCTATAAAATAAATCTTTACTAACCAAATGAACTTGCGAAAAAGTATCAAAAAAAGCATCCAATTTGGTTTTCTTTAACTGAATTTTTATATGAAAGAGATGAGTAAGTTCATTCTCTTGAACATTCTTATTATTACCCAAACACACCTCTCTATTGATAGAGGTACAACACATTGTCTCATCCTCCTCTTCACTATAAAATACTTCCTCTCCTTGGAGGAAGCCATTTCCTTCTTTTAATTCTTCTTATTCTCGAAGGGATTTAATTATGGGTGGAGCTTCCAATATTTTTCTCGAATGTGTCAACATTACAAGGAACACAATGAACTTTAGTATCCTTAATGGAAGTGTTATTATTCTTACCTTTCCCCTTTTCTTTTCCTTTGGCTTGATGTCACTTTGATCATCTGAAGCATACTAAGAGGTAGATGAAATCTTCTTCTTGTCCATCTCTAAATAGTGGGATTGAGAACAAGCCTCGTTTACATCCACTAGATTGTCCAGAGAACTGGTCTCCTCAAATGGATATAGATTCCACCAATATATTTCATCGAAGGTCTGTTATGCTATATCTTTTCCCATCTGGAAAAATTTGTTCTAGAACTCACTAGTGTACTTCGCACCATCCGGCCTTACTTCTACATGAGATAACGCCAATACATGGGTCACCTCTCTTCCTCATAATAAATAGGATATAATTTCTTTTTGATTATCATTTTAAATTAATGCCACTTAGTAATGGGGAGGAAGCTTTTTAACAACCAATGAATGAACACAACTTTCAAACCAAGTTAAAACATTTTTCATTAATTTTAACCTTGCAAAGGAAATTTATTGACTCTCATTGATTTGATGCAAACTAAAATATATCTCAAGTTGGGCTAGCCAATGGTCTAGCTTCTTAACATTCACATCCCCATCATAAGGTTGAATCTCTATCTTTTCCTCTACTTTGAATGGAGGAGGTGTAGGGTTGGTATGGGGCTATTCTTCCTCATACTTGATGAGTATCTTATTTTGGGCTCCTAGTACCTTGTTTAGAACACCAAACTTATCCATGAAAAATCCCATAATAGAATTCAATTTCCCCATAGAAAAGGAAATACTTCCCACATCCTTGGACACACTTGCCAAATCCACCTCCAACTTGTAGAAATTTTCTTATCCAATCTCACCTACATCTTCTATATGAGCCATATTATAAAACCCATGATATGATTCATCCAAATTAAGGGATTTTTTAAAAATAAAACCCTTAGGTACAATTAATGACTTCAATGATTTTAGCTTGCAGAAATTGAATCCAACATAATAACATGTTGATAATCCATCTCGATAACAAATAATAACCATGTGAATTTGTAAGGGTCAATTAGATCTTCCCAATCTCCCTTAAATTCAATGTAACCGAGTGTGTATAGCTTGTATACTTTTGGTTAAACCTTTAACAGGTTATGAGAATTATGTGCAACTCTTAAGTGTCTACCTAGAAAACATAAAATTTGTATTCCATATGGTATTCAACACAAAAAGTTAGGGGAATGGTGAAGCAGACAATGTTATTAGCTAATTACACTACTTTGGCTAAAGATTAAGCATTTCTTTGCAAATTTAGTTTCGTGATTGCACACAAGTCAAAAAAACTTGTCTTGTCATTGCACAACCATCTCTACACCGTTATCTAGATATTATTTTGTTGATTAATAAATTAAGTTTCAGTTTTGAGGAAGTAGAAACCATGACTCTTCCTTTTGATCGAAAGGATCCTATCAATCCCATCTTAAGATTCCTATGGGAAAGATAGTGACCACATAACAAATTTTGTCATTATGTGCTCATTACCCTTCCCGTAGCCATCCTAAATTGGCACCGGTAGGATTATATCGAAAGGAACGTCTGGGGCATAATACCTACACTTCGTTTACAATTTTAATTATCTTTGAAAGATAAAATAGATAAGTTCATCTTTATGATAGGTTATAACGTATTGTTACATGATATTAGTTTCTCGAATGAGGATAATGGTAACTCCACGAGTTACCATCTTTCTTAGTTCCTCTTTTCGAACTTACCTAATGTATTATTTTCGTTAAGTATAGGTTAACTAACCATGTCTCGTATAAAGTTGATCCATTCATTACTTAATTAGTATAGACCTCAATCTCATAAGTTCATCAATTAATATGATTAGTCCATTTTATTTTTAAGGTACAATAATAACTTAACATTGTTATCATTATATTGTTCTCCTTATCATACTATGTTTGACATTCAACATATTTTTTCATCTCATAGTATTCATTAAAATCAATAATAAATGCATATCATATTATTAATCAACTTTATTTATACTCTATTGTAAAACAACATATGATCACTTTCATATCCATAAAAACAAATTACAAAATAACCAAGTAAGTGGGGAAAGGGACCCCAACCCTACAACAAGAAGAGGAAGAGAGAAGAAAGAAGACGGGAGAAGTGATTGAAGTAGAAGAAAAAAGAAGGTGAAGGGAGGAAAAGGAGGCCTAGACAAGAGCAACAGACGAGCCAAGAGAAAGGCGAAGGCACCATCCGATTAACCAGAAGATGAGCCAGCCCGCGAAGAAGCCGCATGCAACAGGAAATGAAAGGTAGACAAAGCACGATCTTTGAGTTCATTCAGTTGATCCACCGCGGAATGAACAGGGAAGAGGGCCGCTTCTATGTCGACCACCGGAAGGAAGCGCTGATCCAAGGTTGGGTGAAAGTTTTGGGCAAATGTCACCAGGTCTCTGTATTGCCCACAGAGCCAGCGAATGTCTCGACCCGAACCAATGGCCAGTTCGTCAACTTCCTCCACCCACAGCAATGGATCCGGTGGAGAGAAATCGGCGAGTTGTGCTTGCAAGCCGATGCAGTGAACTGCATATATTTGATCTAAGGTGACCCATTCTACGTCCGCAGTATTAGAGTGTAACAGTAGGCAGAATGAGACAAAAGTGGAAGCAATGTCTGAATCGGGTTGGGGCGACGAGCATGGAAACGGTAAGAATCTCCAAGGATTGCTTCGATAGCCTCGGCCTCTTCAGGTGAGGAGAATTTGAAGATCATCGCAAGCCGACGCCTGTCAATAGCCGAGACGTCAGCCAATTCACGAAACTGTCCCCGGAGAGCCACAAATGGGAAGCCGACGAAGGACATTGCGCCAAGAAGAAACAAGGGCCAAAGGGATAATGCCTGGAGTGGAGAGATCGACATAAAAGGAACAGGGAGTGTGTGAGAAAGAAGTTGAAATGACCCCGTAAGAAAAGGAGGTGGCAGGGAGCCCGCGGACGTGACCGAGAGGACCAGAACCACGTGTGAGGGAACAAATGGCAAGAAAGAAGCAGAGGAATGCCACCGAAAGAAGGAGGAGAAGACAACACGCACGAGGGAACTGCCAAACGCAAGAGAGACTCCATCAGGCTACCCGGAAGTACCATCTCGATCTTGGGAAAGAAGGAAGGGGAAACCTTGCCAATCATGAGCAACGCTGGAGGAGATACAAGCAGAAGGATTGTCTATGGCGAAGTTAGCTAGAAAGTCCGCGGCGCGATTGGCTTCCCAAAATTGTGGGAAATATTCCAGAAATGGATTTTGCCAAGCCAATGAAGGATTTGTGGGATGAAGAGATTCAGCTTCCACGAAGGGGAAGCACCTCTGGAAACTGCGAAAGATTAGGATTTGGGAATCCCCTTCAATAGATAGTTTTGAACAACCAAGATATGCCGCCATCTTGACCCCTTCAAGAAGAGCCTGGGCTTCTGCGGTATTACAAGTGCCCTCTTTGAGAGGGAAGGATCCTGCTTTGATGAGGCGACCTCGATCATCTCTGAGAATGCAGCCAGCTCCGGATAAACCAGGATTACCTCTAGAAGCTCCATCGAAATTTAATTTCCAATGCCCCTTAGGAGGAGGACGCCACCTGGTTTTCTTCCTTAGAATCATTTTTTCTATTTGAGAGAGCCCTTTTCGAACAATTGATCCAGGTTTAGGAAGTTTGATAAGAGGCCAATGATGAAGGATTGAGAGATCCTTAGAAGAGAAGGAGGAAAAGGTGGGACACTTGGCATTAACACACTCCAAAATGGCCACCTCGAGCTTAGTAAGGAAGGTAGGAAGCTCAACCGCTTGCTCCCTAAAGAGACGGAGGTTTCGTTCCCACCAAATATGCCAGAGCAAAAAATATGGGCTGACATGCCAAATAGAGCTGAACAGGCATTTGGTGTTAAAGGACGGCCAGGAAGAAAGATTAGCAACAATGCTTTTGCAAGGGACCCAGGAAAGGTTTAATTTGTTAAGAAGCCAATCCCAAGTGGGAAGCAAATGGGCAAAACAAGAAGAGGTGATCTAAGTCTTCCTCCGCAGCACCGCACAAAAGGCATTTAGAGGGGCCAGAGAAACCCCACGAACACCTTTTAGCTTGAGTAAGTACCTTCTTGTTCAAAACTAACCAACCGAAATATGCAACTTTTGGGGTGATGTTGGGATGCCAGCAACCGAGAGAACTCGGAGACCCCTTACCTGCTTGAGAGACAAGAATGTTATAACCGGCTTTAACTGAATAGGAACCGGTGGAGTCGCTACCCAAAGTAAGCAGTCATCTCTGTTGAGAAACGAGGCATTTCTATCCCGGATAGAATCCATGAGGAAGGTGGAATCATGGGCGGAGGCTCCAATAGATGAGAGGTCTTTCCAAAGCCAAGAAGGCGAACCATCAGGGTGTTGGCAGCCATAATTTGAGACTAAAGTACCCCAACACTGTTTGGAAGAATTCATTACTCCGTTGAGGGTAGGAAACAGATTGAGTGGGGGATAACCATTCCAACTTTCATCCCAAAAGGACACTAACCGACCGTTGTTTAACTTCCAGTGACCATCTCAGTGATGAGAGTTTTGGAGTTACACAGGAAATTCCAAATATGAGAGCCTTTCGGTAACTCGGAACTAGAAAGAAAATATAATCATGCCGATGTCCTTCGAGATACTTGTGGGAAAGAACCTGGAAAGTGAGTCTGTTGTCTTCAGAAATGAAGTTCCACACCAATTTAGCACCAAGGGCCTTATTTTGAAGGGCGAGATCTAAGATACCCATACCGCCCAATCTCTTTGGAAGCTTTACCAGATCCCAGTTAGCTAGATGGAATTTGCGCTCAATGCTGTGACCTTGCCATAAAAAGGTGTGCGAGCCACTTTTTCAATTTTGAGCAGGACAGATTTCAGAATCTGTAAAATAGATAACATGTAGATTGGAATTGACAGGAGCACCGAATTGATGAGAAGAACATGGCCAGCCAGAGAGAGCCATTTTCCTTTCCAAGACAGAAGTTTGGAAGAAAGAGAGTTCAGGAGCCCGTTCCAGAGGTGCGCCTTTCCCTTGCCATGGAAGAGTGGAATTCCCAGATAAGTATGTGGGAGACTGCCCAAAGAGAAGCCGAGAATCTCTTTAATCCTGCCTTGAAGCCGAGGAGCCACGTTGAAGAAGAAAATAACAGATTTATGAAAGTTTAAAACTTGACCCGCAGCAAGAGAATAGGAATCCAAAATGGAAGAAAGGCGTCTGGCTTCAGGGACAGTCCCTTGACCGAAGAGAAAGGTGTCGTCCGCGAATTGCTGATGGGAAAGAGGAGGGAGGTTGGAGGTGATGTGAAGACCTTTCAGAGAACCCTCTTGAATAGCAAACTTTATGCCGCGACTGAGAGCTTCCGCTACCAAGGTGAAAAGGAAGGAGGAGAGCGGGTCTCCCTGTCTAATACCTCTACTACTCTGAAAGAAGCCTTCCGTGGAGCCATTCACAAGAACAGAAAAATGAGGGGAAGCAATGCAATTAAAAATCCATTTACAAAAGTGATCACCAAAACCCATAGCTTGCAAAGATTTGAGGAGGAACCTCCAATTAACACGATCATAGGCCTTACTGAAGTCAAGTTTCAACAACATACCTGCTCTAGATGAATTATGAAGAGAGTGTATTAATTCGTGAGAAATAATAATACCCTCGGTGATAGACCTGCCCGGAATGAAACCACTTTGTTCCCGAGCAACCAATTTATGCAACAGGGGGCAAAGCCTATTAGCAATAGCTTTAGAAATGATTTTATAAGAAGTGTTACACAATGATATGGGTCTGAAATCATCCAACGTCTCAGCCGGGGATTTTTTAGGGAACATGCAGATGAAAGTATGATTGAGATTACCTAAAATCTTCCCTGAAATCCTGGATTCCTCGACAGCGTGCCAAACGGAGGGACCAACAATATCCCAAAAATCCTGAAAGAAGGATGCTGGGAAGCCATCAGGTCCGGGGGCTTTATCCCGTTTCATAGAAAAAATAGTTTTCCGGACCTCCTCCAAAGAAAAGGGCGAGATAAGCATATCATTATCAGCATCCGTTATAGAAGATGGTATCTGCGAAAGGAATTGGGACTGCACACCTACAAGGGATGCCGAATCATTCAGGAGCTTCCTAAAGAAATCCACCACTTCTGATTTGATCTGAGCTTGGAAGAAGCAACGGTGGAATCTTCGAGCTTGAGAGTGGAGATATAGTTGAAATTTCTTCTAGCTTTGACTGAGGTGAAAAAGAACTTGGTATTCTTATCCCCATCCAACAACCAAGTTTCTCTGGATTTTTGGCGCCAATAAGTTTCCTCTTTCAGAAGGAGATCACCCAGATCCTTAAGGAGAGATTTTTCTTTTTGGAAATCCTCCTGAGTCATCCCATGATCCAGAATGGACTCATTAAGGGTGCGAAGATCCTTCTCAACTCTGTGTTTTTCTTGGAAGATGTTTTTAAAATTCGAATAGTTCCAGCATTGTAATTTAGCTTTTAACAATGACAACTTTTTAGAGAGTTGGAACATCCTAGTCCCTTTGACAATAAAGGAATCCCACCAGACCTTGACCAACGGCTTCAGAGAGGAGTCATGAAGCCACATGTTCTCAAATTTGAAAGGGGATCGACGCGGAGGGAGGTCAAAATTTAGAACCAAGGAGATAGGAAAGTGGTCTGAGCCGAGAGAGAGGGAGAACAAAGCTTTTTAGAAGGAAGTTATTTTGCAGCCAATGTTCAGAAACCAGGAAACGATCAAGACGCACGGCTAGGGAACTGAACCCGGATCTCCTATTATTCCATGTGAACCATCCCTTACAGGGCTCCATGTCAACTAAATGAGAGGAGGAAACGAAGGAAGAAAAATCCACCTGAGAGCGAGGCTGCCATTGAAGACCTCCACACTTATCACGATCAGAAAGAGTAGCATTAAAGTCACCAGCGACAATAATTTTGGAGGCAACGTCGGAAGTCAAAAGCAGACTTAGGCTACTCCAGAGAGCTCTTTTCCTAATCGGAGATGAGGGACCATAAACATTACATAGGAAGAAGAAATCCTGAGTGTTTAATCATAACTTTACACCAAATGAAATTAGAATCAACCAGAAGGGGCTCAATCACGCAACTGCTAGATTTCCACAAAATGCCAAGACCACCCGAGGCACCGACAGAGTTTGAGAAGCAACCTTCCCAACCTTTCCATTTTCTGAACCATCCGCTTTTGCATCCAACTTCTGACATTTTAGTTTCCTGAATCAAGCAAATATCCACTGCAACATCCGAGGCGTAGCATCTTAAAAGACGCTGCTTGTTAGGGGCATTAAGGCCCCTAACATTCCATGAAAAGAGGATCATATTTGCTTCAGAGAGGACTCACCTCTCCTACTCGTAGACGGGAAGAAAGAACGCAGTTGAAGTTGCTTCCCGTTCGCAACTTCGTTGAGAGAGAGCTTACTTTTGTTAGGACGACCAAGAATGCTTTTCGGTCCGAAATCCACGTTGAGCAAAGGTGGAGTGGGGAGAAGCGGACCCAACGACTGGTTATTCGGAGAAAGATTCTTAGTATCTTCTAGGTCTTCCTGGGGGTCTCCTTCTTTAGACTGGAGAAGATCATCTTTGTCAATAATCCATTTCTCTAGGGTGGATGAGCTACCACCCATACCGATGGAAATGCCTTCGTGGAAAAGGGACAGAATCCTAGTAGAGTCTTTAACAACTGCAGCCATTTCTTTAACAAGGGAGAAAGTATCGGGATCCAGAGCAAGGGGTTCGTGGAGTGGCGGAGGAGAATGAGGGACAACGGGCAAGAGACATGGGGAAGAGAGTGGGGGAAAGCGGGCGAGAGGCAGAGGGATGGTGGGATACTTTCCGCCATTGCAAGGCACTGTTAAAAGGGGGTTTTTACAAAATTTACGAGTGTGACCTGGCTTTTGCACTTGAAACAGAGGTTGGACAATCCTTCGTATTCTACTCTCTGCTTCCAAAGACCAGATGGGGAGTTGATATGAATGACTTCCTGAGGCTTAAGAGAGGGATTGATAGAAATGCATATTCTGGCAAAGGAAGAGAGAGTACCGTTCAAAGAAACAGGATCGATGCGAATGACACGACCCAGGCTTGAGCAAATTTTAGTGAGAATGGGAGCAGACCAAAACTCACTGGGCAAGGAGTAAAGTCTTATCCAAACTTGGTGCCCATCCGCGTCCGCTCTGTTGCAATCAAAGAGAGGTTCCCAATCGCGGATCACAAGGCCTGAGTCGGATAGGAGAAAATATTTCCTGTCCATAGTGTCATTTTTCTGAGCAGCGCTTCGAAAGAGCACTAAGAAAAAACCTTTTTCCAGGAAGCGAATACTCAGGCCGCTACCCCACTGTGTTTCGCACCAGTTTCGAATGCCAGAAAATGAAAGCCTTCTCCCGATAAACTTTGCGAAAATAGCTCTCGAGTAAAAACACTTAGTTTGTGCAGCAAAGGCGACGTCCTCAACCAGGGACACGGAGGGGAAATATGTCAATCCGTCGTAAACAAATCACGCTACGTAAAGGGGACCCAATCTTTTTTTCAGAGCTTCCGACAAGCCCTGGCCCGCCTTGTGCCATCAGTGCCTCGGGGGCGAGCTGCAGGACCGTTGTTGGAACATGAATTCAAAAAATATGGCCATTATGAAACACGGCGGAATCTCCTCTTGGCCATTATCGACTCCATGAGAAGCCTCTACTAAAATGAAATGTTACTTCATATTGGATGTTATGTTTTTAAGTAATTCAAGAATTCAAAATGATATTCATATCTTTCGATTTCATAATATTTCAATAATGAGTTTAATTTAAAACATTTTAATAAATGAAAAACATCTACTTCACAATCTTTCTATCCAATTATCTAGTGCTCGAAAGAGAGAGTAGTTCATTCACGATTAAAGAATCTCAATACATTCAATATCAACAAGGCTCACAAAAAAATCATACCCATCAAGAGATCCATAGAAAGTAGTGTTATCATGTCCAAAGGAGGACATAAAATTAGATAAATTAAACCTCCTAGATATAAAAGAGATATCTAATATAAAATGAGATTTATTCCTTCGAATGACGAGTTCAAATACGTTGGTTACAAAATGAATACAACTAAGCCCTTAACGGGATGAAGATTACCATTTATTATTACCATATTTTAGACCAAAACCAATGAAACTTAGGTCGTTAATGGATGCAATATATATCAACAATAATAACCAATAGCTCTGTAAGGTAAATGACCAAAATGATGAGCTTCACATCAATCCCAAAGATCTAACAGTAACCAAATTTTTTTTAGCAAGAAAATTCTTTATATTTTTATTATAAATCTGACCCAGAGTGTCCAAAATGATAGTCAATACAGATCTCTCATTTTCTAACAAACCCAAATCAAAATTTAGATTTTTCTTGATTTCCTTTACAAATTTTCATGTAAAAATAAGGAAAAGTCCAAATGTTTAAAACACAAATCATTCCAAAAGAAGAACACATTTAACATCCAATATTCAAACATCCATTTCCAAAACAAAACAACTATCAACAATCTCTAAAGAGTTGATTATATAATCTCGCATGCATATTTTCTAAAAAATAATAGACATGAAAAACCCATCTCCTTTCCAAAATTTTCTTCAAACTTTCATGATAAAATGAAGAAATAGTTCCACTAAAAACCCAAAACACATTCTAAATTTCATGTTAAAAACAACAAAAACATGAGAGAGAAAACCCATTCCTATTTTACCCTTGTTTTCTTCTTCCAACTTTCTTGAAATATGCAACTTGAATTCCCACCAAACACTCCAAATTTTTTCTAAACAAGGATATTAAATACAAATTCATTATTAAAAATAGATTCGTCATCGTATGTAATCGATAAAAACAAACTTCCGTAAAATACACCCAAAAACCCCATGCAAAACTCAAGCCAAACCAACTGTAATGCCAAAAATGTGAATGGAGGGAGAAACTTGCATGTTTTGGCTTCCAAAGGAAGCTACTAATTCCTAAGGAACCGTGCACATTAAATCTCATTTAAGACTATCAGTGCCACGTCATGGCCACCAACTTAAACCCAAAACCCCTTTAATTAAATTTACATGTAATTCGAATGGTCCAAGACCATGTTACCAATCAACCAAATATTAAACAATAACAATAAACTTTATCACCTGCCACGTGGTCAATGACCAACATCCAACATTAAACATTAACCTTGTAAAGTGGACTACAAACTTTATTGAAACATTAAATATTAACAACGATAAGGGGCCGATAACCATAGTTCAAAACATCAACATTATATTGCAAGTGCTCTAAGACCAAGTCTCATAACATTAAACTTTAGGAAATCTCCAAGCAATGTGGTCTAAGACCATTAATCATTAATTACTTTTCTCGTATTTAATTGATATGTGATCTAAGACCATTTAAACATTTTACATTTCCTCGATGAGTGGTCTAAGAAAATTTCCTTCATAGCTTCAAACTTCAAATAAATTTCAATGCAATGTGGTCTGAGCCCACTCATTATACACATTCAATGATTGATCCCATCAACTTTACAACAATGCAAACCAGAAGGTGGTCGTTAAAAATAATACTTTCAAACATAAACGATATACACATGCTTATATATATACACACATAAATGTATATGTTTTTATATATATAAAATTAACATTTATATTTATATAAGTCATTATCCATCAATCACCGTGATCAACTATTGAAAACATATTATCACTTTGTCACATTACCATGTTTTTCAACATTTATTGTTGTAACTTGATCAACCTTACGATGAAAAACACATTAAATATGAGGTGTGACACATGTCTTGTTTTCCTTGCTTTCACTTCCGGTGGAAATCTCTAGTTCAAAAGGAATGAAGATACCTTAACTTCTTTCACTCACCTTTCAAGTAAGGGGCATCTAACTAAAAATGTCAACACAAGTTAAACCTTAAAAAAACAATTGATCTTAACTGCTCTTATACCAATTTGATCCAAAAACTTCTTCTTTTTAACAATAAACATATCTTATTTTAGTGATAAATAAATTGAAATTGACTAAGTTCCTTTTAACCAATATACTGTGCATAAAAAATTCACAACTATACCGCAAATTGAGAAATAGAAGACAAAGGAGACACAAGATTTATCCTGGAGAAACCCAAGGTGGGAAAAACTCTAGTGGGTAAGCAAATTGCTTCCCTCTCACTATGTAATTCTCTAAAATGCAAAACTACATCCAAAAATTGGCCTTTTAGAAGGATTCAACATTCCTACTTGTATTTTCTTGCTTATAATCCTTAACAATGATGAAATCACTCTCATTGAAAAAAACAAGAAAGAACTCCAACTCCTCCTCTTTGCTCACACTTGAATTCACTCAAAATCACTTTCTAGAATGAAGAGTCAAACTTGTATTTATAGTTTCTCTTCCCACAGATGGATGGAAATGTGAAACGAACCATTTTGGGAATTCCAAGCATTCGTAACTACTCAAATTCTTATTTATGGGTCATTGGGGATAGGACAACCGGTGTCTATATAGTGGTATTTACACAACCATCTTTCCCTATATCGGAAGTGTGTAACCACCGGGGTGGTTGAGCAACCGTCACTATGTGAAGAGCAGAAATTACATAACCATTTGGGAAGATATATTACTATCACTTA
Source organism: Taxus wallichiana var. yunnanensis (assembly GCA_018340775.1). Classification (NCBI taxonomy): domain Eukaryota; kingdom Viridiplantae; phylum Streptophyta; class Pinopsida; order Cupressales; family Taxaceae; genus Taxus; species Taxus wallichiana. Next base: position 170,582,475 of record CM031239.1, read on the forward strand.
GAAAACTCCATAAAAAAATAATGATGGCTTTTCGATGTCATTTAAAGGTGTCTCGAATCACCTCAACCTAACTAGACTATCTCTTGAATAAAGAATATCTGGGAATATGCCGCAAGTATCAAATATGGAGATTACATAGAATTGGGTATTTTAAGATAATATATTATGTTGTTACTTGTCTCAAGGGTCTTTAATGATCCAAAATAAGACCATTCAAAAATGTTTAGATGTGTTAGATTATATGTCAATGTCAAAAGGTGTATTAGATGTGTTGGATGCTTTGAGAAGGGTTTTAGAACATTTTCTTCAAAAATAATTAACAAATCAATAAAAAAAGGATGTTTAAAGACTCTAACATAACAACATTACTTCATGGATTTTGATTGATGAAACTATTGGAGAATTTTTTTCTCCTGTCTTGTATCATTTGAGTCTTCATAGCATCTTCTTTTATCAATAGACATATCTCATCAATTGTAGGTGCTCTATCATGTTTCTCCTCCTAGAAAAAAGATCAAAGTTGGTCAAAAATCATGTCATTTTAGCACCAATTAAACTCAAACCATGATCATGTCTATCAGGTAGAAGAAGGTAAAAATAAGTATAGAATTAAAAAAACTTACAAATATTTCTCTTCTTACTCTCACCCCTGCTCTTCCAAAATCACATTGAGATGTCATGGAATTTTTGTTTTTTGTCCCCTGCCACTTCTTTCCAAAAATCCACAGAACACATACCCTCTTTTAATGCATTCCAAATCTTTGGATCCAAGGCTGAATTTTCTTCCCTTCCTTCAAGAATCATGTTTCATGAGCTTACACTTATAATTATTTATGATTTGTTAGATTTTGTATCTATAACATTTATGTGATACCATCCCACCAATACTCTCAAACATGTTTTCCATTTTTTGAATAACAAGATGTATATGTCTTTGATTTTGTTGTGATAATGATTCAATGCTAACATCCAAATGTGACCTCACTTGCACCCCCAATATTATGGCCCACCTTACAACATGTCTTCCTACAAGAACCCCATCTCTCACCTCAATCACATAGGGAACCTTCCCTTCCTTTTCTCTTTGATTACATTCTTTTAATGTGGCCCTATATAAATCTTGATAAATATTTCATTTTTGATAGATATGAACCATGAATTGATGTTGAATCATGAGCATGTAGCTCATTTGACTCATTTGTATTGAAATTTTTAGGTGTTGTGGCTATAAACCTCTATGAAAAATCTACAGAAGGAAATTTTTAACCATTGAAGGTGTTATGGAAAAGTTATTTTTATTACATTTCATCTCTTTTTATGTTATAGGTGGAGATGGTACTTGATTATTTGCAGTATGTGTCATGAGACCATTATGATTATTTTCCCCTCTTTTATACAATTGTTCATATAATTCTCGCAAATTGGGGTTAACAACTTGATTTATAAGTTTTGGGTCAACAACTTGATTTAGAAGGGGTCCATGTTCAACATTTAAATTAACATGTTCATTGGTGTTGTTCCCTTCTTGAATTGTTTCTTTTGAACACATGTTTTTGAGAAGATGCAATTTCCTTAAGATATTTTTTATTTTTACCATTTTTTGTAGACACTTTTTTAGCCTGCAAATTAGATTACATAAAAAGTATTATATAAAAATAAGAGGTATACAATAATAATTTAATTAAATATATACAAATGTAAATGAGATTCAAAATATTGGAGACATACACTAATGATTTGGAGTTGTTAATTGGTATACCAAGTGACATTAAATATTCATTATTTTCTTCACATTATCACTACAAAGATGCTCATAATCAGTCATCCATTCTTGTGCATCATCACAATCATGTTTCAAGCCCTCATTGATTTGAACAACACCCTGCACATGAACATAAAATTAGAAACATAGTCATTCATTTCATGCATTCTTTTTCTAAAATTGGTGACTAAGAAGATAGTAACAAAGATACATCAATGGAATGTAACAAGGATAATATAATTGAGTTGTTTTATATTTGTAATATCTTTAGGAATTAATATCTAATACTCATGATATGAATTTAATAAACATCTAGATGAATATTATAGTAAGGAAAATAAAAGAGAAACTAAGAAACATCAAGATGAGCATAATTGATTGTTATTGCACCACACAATGAATTTCCCTTAGGACAAAATAACTCCCTTATTTGCAAGAGAGTTTTCATGTACATTGATACTTATTCAAGTATGCATGAACTGATGAGCTAAAAGAATAAAAACATTTCAATTTAGAGAGGAAGGTCATCATCATCTTCTGTGTCATTTGAATGGAACTCTTCATCACTCATATATGCATCTACTTTAGTGTCATCCTCATCACCATTTATTTCATTACCCTCCCCAACATCAATTTCAAGCTCTCCATTCAACTTTGAAGTCACTTCTTCAAATCCTCTAATCTCATCTTCACCATCATCAACTTCCAATATTTGTTGTAATGTATCAACATATTGTCCATTGTGCATTGTGTCAAAATCCATTAAATGAAATTTTGATCGAGACTATGTTTGAATGACATAAGACCATCCATGATTCATGACATCATCAATAAAAATTATTGTTTGACTTGAGAAGGGAACACATATGGTTCATGTATCGGTGACAAAAATTGGCGAGTATTAGCAAGTATAAATCCATACTCATTATGGTGTGTTGCAGATGGTTTGATCCATTTACATTTCAATAGTATAGGGATGTTTTCCCCATAATCAACTCGAATGATATCATTTATGATACCAACATAAAGTTTCTTATGAGAACCATGTTAAAATTCAACACTGACAACACAATCACAATTTTCCTTCCCTTGGTCTTTGTCTTCCACTCTAAAATGATTTCCATATGCCCACATTCCACTGAATTTGGAAGCCATAATTGATGGAGGATTTGAAATCTCATATTCCCCCATAGGTATATCTTGACCATGTTCTTGTGCTTGATTCATTGCATCAATAATCCATTCATCAAAGGATGGAAATGAAGATTCTTGAACTAGTACATCTTGTCTACGCTTTTGAGAAAGAGGCATTCCCATTTATTTATCTTGACTATATTGCCTAAAAACATAATCATTGTACAAGATTTCCAAAATAGAAAAGAGTGAAAATAATTGCATTAAAAAATTAAATAATAAAAACATCACTAATAGAGAATATATTCACATGTACCACTTCTCCATTGTAGACATGTTTTGAAGAACATAAGAATGTATCACATTTATTTCATTATGTGATAGCTCAAAATGAGTCTCCTTTCCTTATAGCAACTCACTTACAACTCTTTCCTCTTCTTCATCATCCCATACATGTCAAGTTACACTTGTAAATTCCTTCATATACTTTGTGCAAAAGTTGATGACCTCTTTCATTATATAGCCCTTAGAAATGCAACCTTTAGGTCTTTCCTTATTATGAATTTTTTTCAAAACCTTCATGTATCGTTCTATAGGATACATCCATCTTGTTCTCAATGGCCCTAAATACTCAAGTTCCTTATCTATATGTATTATAAGATGCATAGAAATATTAAAGATTGCACTTATTCAAATCACTTGAGCATCACACAAATGGCTTGATAATGCAAGTAGGACATCCATTGTAGCCATGAATAGTGAGCCTAGATAAGGTTCCATATGCAGGAAGGTCATGTATTGTAAAAATTAATATTACCCTTAATGTGAACCTCAAACAAGAACCATCCCTTAAAGATTGAAATGCATCAACCCCTTCCCATAATTATTTTAACTCATCATATAATGGCTCCAAATAAACATCTATTATATATGAAGTTACACTTTTCTTCCTGGTATAATCAATGAAAGCATTAAGAAATATGGCTTGGTTACTAACCAAGGAGGTAAATTATAATTTATCAAAAATACTAGCCAAGTTGACCAAGTAGTGCTCATATCTGAAAATGGGTTCACACCATCTAAAGCCAACTCGATCCTTATATTGTGTCATTGTTGTGCAAAATTAGGCCATTTATTATCAAATTCCATCCACATTTGGGAATCAACAAGATGACATTGTTTTCCATCATGGATCTTATTTTGGGCATGCCATTGCATATGTTCAACAATTTCTAGACACCTATACATTTGAAGTAACCTTTTTAAGAGGAAAGTGATGAAGAACCTTTCTTGGAGAATTTGATTTCAAACATGTTCTATACTATGATTCTCCACATATTGGACAATGGATCTCATTTGCAAGTGTTTTATGAAATAATACACAACCCTTCACACATGCATCAATGTTTTCATAACCTAATCCTAGCTTGGAAATCAAAGCTTTACATTTATAGCGTGTGCTTGGAAATGAAGATCCATCTAGTAATAAATCATGTAGAAATGCTAGCAAGTTATCCACACTATCATTTGTCCATCCATGAACCACTTGTAAATTTATAATATTTAGGATTACTGATAAAATACTTAGTTTGCAAGTTGGATACAAGGGTTTTTAAGATTGATCCATTAAACTTTCCCACAATCTTGTATCCTTATCCTTGAAATTTATGTCACCCTCAAAATGAGCTGCACTTTTTCATGAGGTAATTGTAAAGCATCATTCACCAGTCTAGTCATTTCCATCCCTTCATCTATGTTATTTCCCTCATCATGACCTCTCATATGATAATCAAAGTCATCAAGATCAAATTGAGGCCAAGGGCTAACTCTAGAGTGCCCATAATTGATTATATGCCCATGGATGACTTCCATTTTTCTAACTATTCCACCTTTGCAATGGTTACATGGACATGGATATTGAGTAACATTTTTCCTAGAAGCCTCAACCTCATCAAACTCATGATATTTTCCATCTATCAATATTTGAGCTTGACTCATCTTTAAATTTATGCAATAAATGACATACAAACATTCAAATATGAACTTATTACAACCAACATAAATCCACTTTAGCCAAATATAGGTTAGAAAACTGAAATTTTGAAGGTGATGGTGAAGACCTTAATCCAAGATTATATGTCTTCTTATCAAAGCTTGTAAGCTAAAATTTTGGGACATTGATTATGTGTATACAATTTATTTCACACAACATGTGAAAATTAATATATACCCAGATGAACAACATAGTATAAATAAAATTTCAAAACTAAACAATCATTACAAGTAGACTTGCATCATATTTTAAGGTAGATTTTTTTTTTTTTTTTTATTAAGGGCAAATAGTTTTGAAGGGACTAAGTACAAAAGGGCTCAAAAGCCGATAATAAACATGAGAAAAGTAGCCCAGAGAAGGGCAAAACAAAGTCAACTAAGAAAGGCTCAGAAGCCAGATATTACAATAAAGGTGAAGAGTGGATCTAAACGTACAAAGATCCAGAGCAAAGGAGACAAGTTCAAAAAGAAACCAATACGAGCTCCATCAAAAATAGCTCTAGAAAATGACAAAGATCACACAAAAATAGCAAAGCATCACATGAAATTGAGGGCTCTGTCAATCTTGGCCTTGATGGCCTACAGTGACATGAAAAAGCAATGGCTGTGGCCTGAGAGGGGTCCTTCATGTCTGCTTGGGAGATTGCAATGTCCCTATTTTCTTTAGGGCCCCATATATCTTCATTGATTCCACTTAAGCTGCAAACACTGTGGACGTGTTGTTCAATGAAGTTATAGATGCTTTTTAGGGCAGACAAAATACAGTCATTACGGCTTTTGGCATTCCCCAATCTGCCATCAAGGGACTGCAGCTTCTTGAAGACTTCATCAATGACCCCCTCTTCCTCCTCACCTTGCAGGATCCTTTTACCTTTGGCTTTCTCCATGTTCTTAAGAGCCCCTTTGAGCTCTTGAATCTCCTTCTCCAATCTGTCAACCTTCTCCAGCAAATCCTCCTCCTTGGGCTTCTCCACAGGCATGCTGATATGCAGGAGGCTTTCAGCAAGTTCTAAGTCCTTGTGGCTCCTAAGGACACGTTGGGAGGTAGGGATTCTAGTTTTAAGGCTCTTGCTTTTCTTGCTGGAGCCCACATCATCATGCTTTCTTTTTGGCAGGGGTGGAGTGGGAGCAGTATGGGTAGGTGGGGGTGTGGAGGAGGGAGGTGGGATGGGGTTCATGGGAGGGCAACTGGAAAAGTGGTGGTGAATGAGGAGTATAAGGCCCTGGTGCAGGGGGACAGCCCTAGAGTGATTTTGCACCTCCCTTATAGACTTCTCCAGGGAGTTGATCAGATAATGAGGAAAACTAATAATGTTAGTTCTACGAAAATGATTCAGAAAAATCAGATGCTTGTGTGGGATAGTCACATATCTTCCTTCTAAGGTAACATACCTTACCACCATTTTGGCAAGTTCATCAAAAGGTGCAGGGATCGACTCCACCTTGAGGCCAGCAGTTACAAACTCAAGGTTCTCTCCCTCTTCCAGAAATTTCTTGGTTTCAACCTCCCTGTCGACTTTCTTGTTGAAAAATTTTGCACCTTCCAAGCTGAGACCAGTGACCTGAGCTATGAGCTCTTCTGTAATTTCCATTTTCATGTTACTGTACTTGACAATTCTGTTCTTCCAACCCTTGGTGAATTTGATGGAGACGTCTTGATCGAAGCCTTGAATCCTCTCAATGAAATTCGACAGGCCCCCGATTTGCAGGTACTCCCAAAGCTCCATGTTCTCTTTCCACTCAGGGTTGTGGGTCGGCTCGGTCTTGCATGGTGGACCCCCCATGTTTACTCTGTTACTATTCCTATTTTTAACGGTAAAAAAACTTGCAATGTGCGGGACAGGCCAAGCGGTGCTTTTGGTTTTTGAATCTGTTCCTCCCGTGAAAGCCGGCTTAATAATAATGTAGCATTTGTTATTATTGCCCTTCTCCCCCGCTTTCCTCCCATGCCAAGAAATGATGGCAATCCAGTCCGCACACATCGCAGCAATCATCCAAATCTTTTGTGATGTCATCATCATGTACTTGGGGATCCGCTCATTAGCATCCATAAAACAACCGTTATTCATAATTTCACAGCCATGAAGATCAATGATGATGGCTTTATTGACATGTGCGGGCAGAACGTCCCTGCCAATCCAAGTTTGAAAGGAATTATTCACTCCTAAGTTAGCCAAGCTGTCGGCAACCCTGTTTCCTTCCCGATAAGTATGGGTGATGTGGACATTAACAAAGCTTTTGCATATTTCTATAGCTTCTTCAATATAATCCCTGATAGACCAGCTGGGCTGTTGTTTTTTATTCAGAAGATTTATAATATTTAGAGAATCACCTTCAATTATGAGATTTTGAATATTGCAATCTCTGGCAAGTCTAATTCCCCAAAGAGCCGCCATGGCTTCGGAATAATGGTTAGTCTGTCTTCCCATTCTCCCAGAAAAAGTAGCAACATAGCAGCCTCTTTGATCCCTGATGATTCCCCCACCACCAGAATCACCCGGATTGCCTTTTGAGGCCCCATCAAAATTTAATTTGTGCCAATCATTGGGGGGTTTAATCCATCGGACTTTGTTTCTGTCAGTACCATTTTTATTTCTACTGATAGTGGCTATATTCCAATCAGTTAGGATGCATTCTTCATTCTCCGGGTAGAGTCTATTTTTAGGGGGATTAAATCTAGCAATATTATCTTGCACAACAATGATTATTTCCTTATAAACTTTGTTACAAGCTTGTCTATTGCTTCTGAAAATACTATCATTACGAGCCTTCCAAATTCTCCACATAGTGTGTGGTAGAACAAGTTGCCATAGTCTTTTCACCATGCAATGTTTAAATGGAGAGCTCCATTGCTCCCAAGTCTGAAGGCAGGTAAGGGGAAAAATCCATTTCAGATTGAATTTTGCAAAAACAAGCTGCCAAATTTTGGAAGCAATCTCACAATGGAGGAATAAGTGTTTTATATCTTCAGCCTCTTGCTGACACATGCAACATCTATTTGGCATGATGAATCCCTTCTTGATGAGGTTATCATTAGTTAGGATCTTGCCATTAATAACTAGCCACCAAAAGAAGTTCACTCTAGGGGTTAGCTCCGCATCCATAACTTGTGCCACTTGATTTCACTTTCCATGGATGCAAAGACAAAATTATATCCTGATTTAACAGTGTAATCCCCATCAAAAGAATCCTTCCAGATGAGCTCATCTTTAAGATTTTGATTACTTAGATGGATTAGGGCAAGTTGATTCTGGAGAGATATAATATCAGCCTGGATACTATCATTCTCCACTTTTAGCTGCTTCCATTTTCTTTTGTTTCCATCCCTCTCAATGTATCCCTGGATTTTGTGACCATATTTTGCAATTAAGTTGTCCTTCATATGATCATAAGCAGAAATCCAGTTAGAATCAGTCCACTTATCGGTCCAGAAGTTTATGCTTTGCCCATCTCCAAGCTTCCAGCTGCATCCCTGAAAGAGAATGTGTCTGCTGCGAAGAAGGTTGTTCCAGAAAATGGAACCATTCGGAAGGGACTGATCATAAATGAAGGAAATTTTGTTCTGATTTGAAAGATATTTGATCTTAATCAGCTCTGTCCAAGGTCTGTTCTCTTTTATCAATCTCCATCCTAATTTTGCAGTAAGGGCAGTACTCATATGCTTGATATCTTTGATGTCTAACCCCCCCAGTCTCTTAGGTTTACAAACTGTTCCCAAGCCACAAGATGATATCTGAATCTTTCCTCAGTACCGTGCCACAGAAAGTGTTTTTGAATCTTCTCAATACTGTTCATCACAGCTGCAGGCATGTTGAACATAGATAATATGTAAATAGGCAAGTTTTGGAGCGTGCTTTTAACCAAAAGGCATTTACCTGCACTTGAAAGAATGGCTCCTTTCCATCCTGCCAACTTTCTTTGAAATCTCTTAATAAGATCATTCCATACTTCCACAGAAATCTTGCCAGTACTTAAAGGTAACCCTAAATAAGTAGCTGGTAGGGAATTAATGGTACATCCAAGAATATTAGCAATCTTTCTTTGCCTCTCCTCAGGAGTATTGAAGAAGTAAATAGAGCTTTTGTCAAAATTAACTTTCTGTCCTGAGGCTTCCTCATAAAATCTAAGGATAGTTTTAATGGCCTTTGCTTCAATAATAGAAGCCATTAGAAGCAGCAGAGTGTCATCAGCAAACTGCTGATGAGAGGAGGGCTGATTTCCAGAAGTTGGAGGAAAGCCTTTTAACATGCCAATGTCAATAGCTTTGGATATAGATCTGCTTAAACTGTCAGCCATAATAATGAATAAAAGAGGGGAGATTGGGTCGCCTTGTCGTATACCTCTATTACTGGCAAAAAAACCCACAGGTTCCCCGTTAACAACCACAGAGAATCTAGAGGTAGAGATGCAAGAGTGGATGATTTTTCTGAATTTGCCTTGAAAACCAAATTTGGATAGGACCTCATCCATGAATCTCCAGGAGACCCTGTCAAAAGCTTTATGCATGTCAAGTTTGATGGCCATCCCCGCCTTTTTACTTTTATCCATAGAATGTATAGTTTCATGCACCATGATAATCCCATCTTGGATAATTCTTCCTTGGATGAATCCGCTCTGCTGCTGTGAAATGATCTCCTTGAGAATAGGTTGCATTCGAGTGGTGAGAATCTTTGTGAAAATCCTATAAATGACATTCACCAAACTGATAGGCCTGAAATCTTTGAAGTCTTTTGCATCCAACTTTTTTGGGGCAAGCACAATGTGAGTATTATTAAGCTCTTTAATCAGATTTCCCGTTCTGTAAAATTCATTGACAACTTTCAAGAGATCTTCAGAGAAAATTTCCCAACATCTTTGGTAGAAATTAGCTGAAAATCCATCTGGACCTGGAGCCTTATCCCCTTCCAAAGCAAAGACAACCTTTTTTAATTCCTCGATGGTGACTGTTTTTGAGAGACTTTTAAATCTCTCAGCAGGCATAAGATTTTCAGGAATGGAGTCTAAGAGGAAAGAGGCCGCTTGTTCATTATAGGAGGTGTTCTCAGTGAGGAGGTTCTTGTAAAAATTAAGTGCCTCACTTTGATAACCTCAGGATCCTTAGTAATGTTTCCATTTCCTTTAGTAACCTCAGAAATTTTGTTACAAGCTCTATGCTTGATGGCTGTTAAATGAAAGAATTTTGTATTTCTGTCACCATCCTTAAGCCAAAGGGCTCTAGACTTCATTCTCCAAAAGGTTTCTTCATGACTGTTTATATTATGGAGATCAGATAGGAGTATTTTTTCGCGCTGATGATCCTCAAGGGACATACCTTTCATGGAGACATTTAGCTCAAGTTCTTCAAGTTGTTGCTTAAGTTCTTTCTTTTTTTCAAAAATGTTCCCAAAAACCTCTTTATTCCATATTCTAACTTTCTGTTTAACATTCTTTAGCTTCTGAAGAAGTCTGAATTGGGCTGTCCCTGTGCCTTCCCAAACCCACCACTCTTTAATTTTGTCCATAATGTCTTCATGTTCGAACCACATTTTCTCAAATTTGAAATTACCATGGAAAGGTTTTGACCAATTGAAGAAATTGAGGACTATTGGATTATGATCAGATCCCGTTCTAGGGAGAGAAGAAAGATGGAAATTCTGGTCCAGGATCCAATTTGAAGAGATAAGAGCTCTGTCCAGCTTAACCTGAATTAAGTTTTCTCCTAATCTTCTGTTGGACCATGTAAATTGATTGCCATGAAGCTCTATGTCCATAAGATTAAGAGTCGAGATGAAGTCAGCAAATTCTTCCATGCCAATGGAGAATTCAGAACTTCCCCCAAACTTTTCTCCAGGATTCAAAGGAGTATTAAAGTCTCCCATAATCAACCAGTTCATGCTTTCAACCTTGCTTCTGAACAAGATTAGATCTTTCCATAGACTTCTTTTGCCAGTAGTAGTATTGGGCGCATAAATATTAGACAAAATCCAGCTATGATTATTTTCAAGGCTTTTAAAGATAATAGCTAAATGATTCTGGGTGGAGATAAGAATCTTACCATCAATCATCTTCGTATCCCAAAAGATCGCTAAGCCTCCAGAAGCCCCTTGAGAGTCAACAGCAGCAAAGGCAGCGTTCTGCCAAAATTGTCTTTTGAAGTCTTCAATTGCTTTAGTTTTCATTTTAGTTTCCTGAATAAGAAGAATGTTGGGTTTGTTTGCTCTTTTAATTTCCTTAAGCATTCTTTGCTTAGGCCCTCCATTAAGGCCTCTTACATTCCAAGAAATTACCTTCATTAAAAAAGTTTTGGAGATGCATTTGCCGGATGGCCCAGAGTTCTCTGTGTCCCATCTGCAATTTCTTTTTCAGTCTCTTTTTCTCTTGTTTCTCTCTTAGATGGCCTGCCTTTTCTAAAGGTTACTCCAAAATTTGTAGTTCTTCTAGCAGTGGCCCTTGTGATTCTTGAGGTGGAGGCTTCCCAGCTTCCAAGCTGTTTTTCTTCCAGGCTTTTTGAGCCTCTTTTCTTTCTTTTCACTAAGATGAATCCCTCATTATCACAGTCATTTTCCTTGTTAGAGGGGGTAATTTCTCCATCCTCCTTTCCTGTAATAATATCAGTCTGCTTATCCCTTATAGGAGTCAGTTCCTCCACATCTGTGTCCTCTTTCTCTTGGTTGAGATCACATGCAATGGATTCTAGATCCTCTTTGTCATTTTCTTGTTTCATTTTTAGCTTCTCCACAGATCTGCTCTTTATCAGCTCTTGATGAGCACTTGTTTTGTCTTCCTCTTCTTCCATGCAAGAGAGCGAAATGTTAACCTTTTCATTTTCTTCATCGACCTCCATGTTCAGCTTTACTGGATTTGGAGACATCGAGTTCAAAGCTGGATCCACTGATATCTCCCTTTTACTTTCTTCCTTATTCGGATCCATATCTACTTCTTGTTGGGACTCAATCAGCTTCTTAGGCTTCCAAAGTTTTCTGTAAACTGGTGGTCTCTTTGTCTTAAATCCTTTTTTTCTTTCTTTAAGCTTGGAATGTCTCTCCAATTACTGTTTCCATAAGAAGGTTCAGATAACTACTCTTTATCCACCTTATCTCTCTGATTCTGTCTTTGATCTTCAAGAATATCTGAGGAAACTTCCAGTTTTTAATCGATTGTTCAGGACATTTGCTGGAAAAATGCCCTAATCTGTGGCATTTGCTACAGCGTAACTGGAAAGCTTCGTAATCAATTTGTTGTTTCCATTCTCCCAGTTTGGATTGCAGCACAATGTTATCGGGGAGCTCCTGATCCATTTCTATGGAGACACAGAATCGAGCAAATGCCAATCTAGAACGATTTCTCGTGGGTCCATCCAGGCCAATGGGTGAACCAATCGATTTGGCAATGTGAAGGAGGATTTCATCATCCCAAAGATGCAGAGGAAGTCCTGGGAGTCTACACCAGATGGGTATGGCATGAATATTTTCAACAAATGGATTAAAACTGGGTACCATTTTTTTAAAAAAAGGCCCATGTTACCAAGGCACCAGGGACCACCCAATAAGACCGAGTCAACATCAGATTGAAGGTTAAATCTAGCCAGGAAAAAACCTTTTGCCATAGTGGTGATAATCAAATCCCCTTTTGGTTTCCATCTACGAATGGCCCATTTCCTAATGGTGTCCACATTGGGTCTTGATCCCAAAAATTTGCCGACAAGTGCCAGATTGGTTTTCTCCAGAGCTCTTTGCAGACAACCGTCAGGTACCTGTAAGTGGGTCACCCCTTCAACATCTTTTGTACTTTTGAAATCACATGCAGCCTGAGGTCTCGCATTTTTGTCTGGAGGAGTCTTAACAACTTCTGCCCAGGCTCTAGACCCGAAACTGTCCCCAATGAGCGCATATTTCACTTTCAACGGTTCCTTAGTGGCAACATCACAGATCTTTGAGAGGCATTCAGCAGCCAGAGTTGGTGCAAAGGCCTTGAATCCATCACGCAGCCCGCCTGAAATTTCAAATTCGCAGCCCGCCTTCGAATCCATGTTAGGTAGATTTTTTTATTTTTTTAGTGTTTGGATTTATTTCGTAGACAAAAATCACGCACTTTGAGTCATTATTTAGTCTGGTCTCATACTACTATTCATATGGTTCTTAAGTGAAAAGATTAATAATTAACCCATGTCTTTGGCCATTTTACTTTACTTTCTGTCGTTACTTTCGATTTCACACCCGGACTTTCCCAATATGTATTGTCATTATGTGTTTTTCCTATTTCGATCGTGGGACGCCCAACCGGGATAGGAGTTCCCCACGCACCTGGTCCCCTTTGGGGCGCCTTGATCCTCTTTGCACTTTACTCTCACCTTTTGGGAACTTTCTAGCCATTTGAGATTTCTATCTTTTTGGTGGTTGGCCTTTTCAAGTTAATTACGAAATTAGAACAAGAGAACCATATAAATATAAAGTTATGTGACCATAATGAGGGACCAAGCACTAGGAACTTACTATCACCACCTAAGGTTACATCCATTAAAGGCATCTATAGCTACATTTGCATCCATCTAGCTCCATCACAAGGAACATAAGGCTGGTTCATCTGCATCACAATTCATAGGAGGGGAGTCTATTGTTTCCATACACACATTTACTACATTCTACATCTAGTTATTTCCTCGCCACTTCACAAAGTGTGACTGACACAAGAGATACATAGGGAACAATTACACACACACCTAGAACTACATTGGGTCTGAGATGTAGTGCAATGCTCAATGATAAGTTCATCCATTTGGTAGCTGAGGATAGTCTGACCCCTTCATATATGCATCTTTCTTATTTTAGGGTTTTGATGCTTTTTCTAGGGTTTTGCAAGTAATTCTTCATTGTAGGTTTATAACGACATTTGGTGAAGTGCAGTGAAATTCACGTGACAGGAAGAGAACACAAGTAAACATCCAACGACACTCTAGAGGAGGTTTGATGGCCATTTCCACAAACCAGAGCACCAAGATCTCAGACTAGGGTGCCCATGGGTGCCTTATCCCTCTCCAGGTGCCTTAGTCTATCCGGAAAAATATAGATATGCACTTTCTTAGGCTCATATGTGAAGGTTTCCTCCTCTTGTTCACCTGGTTTGCACTACGACGCAGTTCCGCGACATCCGTGAGTCGGCTAAGGCTCTTCTTAACCCTCTTCGCACATTAGGGTTTTACATTTTATTACTTAGTTTGCTTGGGTGTATTTTAACATTTTATTGCTTCATTTATTCAAGCTTATTTTTTTATGCTCATATAACATAAGATTATACTATAATATTTTTATTTTAGTTAATCAATTTTCTCTATTAATTTAAGATGCGAATTCAAGGTAGTTGTTATTACTAGCAATTGCACTAGTTGTAACTCATCAAGTTTGTCTCCCAAAAATTTCGAGTCCACTAGAGAAACATCAAAGTTTTTAGAAAAGCTTCAAGTCCACTAGAGAAGAGCTAGAGTCTCTTAGAAAAGTCTCGAGTCTACTAGAGAAGTGTTAGAGTCTCTTAGAAAAGCGTTAGAGTCTACTAGAGAAGTTCTAGAGTCTCTTATAAAAGCATCAGAGTCCACTAGAGAAGTGTCGTAGTCTTTTACAAAAGCATCATACCGCACTAGAGAAACATCATAATCTCTTAAAAAGTGTCGAGTACACTAGAGAAGTGCCAAAGTCTCTTACAAAAGCACCATACTCCACTAGAGAAGTGCATAAATCTCTTACAAAAGTGTCGAAATACACTAGATAAGATCCAAAGTCTCTTACAAAAGCACTAAAATCCACTAGAGAAGTATGGGAGTCCACTAGAGTCTCTTACAAAAGCGTCATAGTCTCTTAGAATAACACTAAAGTCTCATTATGTGAATATTTTTCATATCTTGGATAATCTTTAAAATATTTTGGAGTAATTCAAGAAATATTTTCTACCTTTGAAGAGTAGGAGGAGGTTTTGTTAAGATTCCTTGGAAAAAAATGAGGCATGAGATAAAATTATCACAAGTGGAAGTGAGAAGATTTCCATTTTATACATGTCTTTGACACAGAGTATATATGTGCTTCCCATTGAGAACAACAGAGTGAAATAATTTATTATAAGATTCTCCTTGCTTGTTCCATTATTCTTTTGATTTTTGCTTCTAATAGTATTCTTCTTTTCTTGCTTCGAGTCAACTCTTGATTTAATATTCATTCTTATTTTTGAAACTTTGATTGATCCCTTGTTTACTTATTAACTTTTGGGAGGATTCTAATTGGGCATTAATATTATTCCCTATCTCAAAAATATTACCAATTTATGTTCTGTTTCGGTGCTTGATTTTAGTTTTTCAGAAAATTTGTATGGTAGATAGCTAGAAATGAATAGAGTTTTGGTCCACCATGTATCAAATTTGTTGATGAAATCAAGATTGTTGAGCCATAATTTTTCAAACTAGAGTTGAGTGCTTATTTTTGCATCATAAGAATATTACTTTGGTAGAAGAAATCAAGAGTTCAACCTCTTTAATTTTGAAAAATAAAAAGAGTTAGTGAACTGGAGAGCCATATCAATGGAAGAAGAATTAATGAGACATGTTTAAATTTACTTGTATGTCACTTGAACTAAGTTATTACAGGTATAATGATGTCTCAGTTCTTGATTCTACCCCTGTAATGTATGATTCAATCTAGTTACTTAATAATCATTCATTGGTTGCAATTTTTATGCATTGGGTATAAGAACAATTCTCATTTTTTCCATTCTTTATGTGAAAGTTGCCATTGAAGGCTTCATTTAAATTTTCATGTAGGCAATGTAAAATTTGATTTAAATCAGTTCATTATGGCATGAGTTGTAGGTATATAATAAGCTCAAGGTAAATTTATGTATTGTAAATGAGATGGTTTATTTGCATGGGCATCTGATTTATCATTTCAATCATTTACCACTTACATGGTCTTGAGGATTCAAATGGTAAAGAATCGCTATATGCCTCCAATATTTGTAAGAATTGGAAACTTGATGCTAGAATTCACTATTTCAAGCAAACATACATTATGTCAGTTTAAATTTAAGGTACATCTTCCAACACACATTCAATAGGTCTAGTGGGATCCATACAAGTTCACTTAAACAAAACTAAATACCTATGCTTCAATTTTGGGAGCCCATATTTGCATCATCTTGTCTGTTGATTTGTTTATTCTTTTATCTTCTTTTGATTCGTTATTGTTTATTATTCATATAACCATTGGAAGGGTATAAGTTATATTTTGAATTACCATCATAGATACCCATGACATGGAGTGAAGGGAAGATGGATGGAGCTTTGAGATTCCTTTTTAGGAAGGTGTTAAGACCTTAAGAAATCAGTGATATGATTTTCAAGGCCAATCACATGAGAAGAAGGATTGACTATGAATGTTTGAACACCAAGAACCTTGAATTTTTCAAACAACTTCACTTGACCTCCTAGTGAGGTTGCATCAAAATTTCATAGAAAATTTCCACCCATTGCAAAGATGTGCATTAAGAAGCAGTAATATCATATGTGCTAAATTCTTTATCTAAAATCTAATCTAGGAGACCCTACAAGTACTGGACAAAGTACTCATGAGTCATTGGTTGAATGTAGCTCCCTCAATAAAGAGGCAAGTGTAAAAACTAAAACCAAATATAGGCTAAGCGATGCCTCCCACCATCAAATATTTCTAAATAAAACATTGACATGGCATCAAGAGGCAATCCACATAAGGTCGAGGCTGGTTATTTGCAAAGATATCCTATTAGAGGCTTCATCAATACTAATATCCAAGGGAAGTGGTAATGATACATGCAATTTCTCCTATGTAAGGGCCTTAAGTTGATCCTTTCTCTTGAAAATAAGGAAATCATAGTAGGAGACTCTGAGCTAAGTTATAAATTCAAATTGTGAAAGGGGTTAGGCCCAAATCAACACTCAAAGGCATCTAGAGAGAAGTTCTTGATATAACACCCTTGTTCAAAAACATGAGTTCTCATTGTTATTAGTTTGGACCTTCTCCTACCATCGTTGTTGATGGATAAAGAGTGTTGCGCCTGGGGGTTAAATTTGACGGCCACCTATGCCTCTCAAACAATTTTCTCGTGATGTAATTTTTAATACTACCTTTCAAAAATACAAAACAATATTATTTATAGTATTTATTTAATTATTTTAAAGATATATTTGTATATATTTTTAGAACATATGTATAAGTATATATAAAAATGATGGTCAAATTTTAAATATGTAAGTTACATGTGATGGTTCTTAAATATTTACAAGTTTTTTATGGTTAAAATCGTAAAAAATGTCTAAACGACCATCAAATTTAACCCCCTGGTAGTGCCACACATAGAAAATGCACAACAAAATATATAGCGTGTCTCATGCTAAGCTAAGACAACTAATTGTGAGGAGGAAACATATGAACGTATGGAGGAGAAGAAGTTGAAAATAGAGTTCAATAATATTAAACAGAGACATACCTTATCTATTTTTGTTGATCCACAAGGCTCTAATGTTTGCAATTTGATGCTCCTTCTAACCTCCATACTTGATCGAATTTTATAAAACAAATTATACCCGCACAAATTCCAAGTTCGTAAATAGTTCTGGCCCATGTAACAAATGTCATTCCTTGTTTTCCCCTAAATTACTCCAATCTGCAATGTTTCCCTGAACAAAAAAATAATGCACCTCTCAATGCCAAAACAATATTATGCCCCCAAATTTATCCTCTTGCATCAAAATGCCATTTGTTGTTTTTTCCCTAAATGCCTCCAATGTGCAATGTTTCCCTCCAACACCAAAACAATCTTCCCCTAAAATTCCAAAACAATATTAAACCCTAAATTTGGCTTCCCTCCAAAATGCCAAAACAATATTTGGCCCCAAATTTGACTTCCCTCCAAATCCTAGTCGGGCACATAATATGCCTCAAAATTTAATTTTTGTGGATACTATTACATTTGATTTTATATTAATGAAAAAATTACCATTTTTATATATACCTAAAAATCATAAAAATACTATCCACAAATTTGTGTGGAACACTTATAAACAAAGGCGTGGTAAAAAGAAGTTAGGCACAAAACAACAAACAAAAAATTGTTTGTTAATATCCTATACAAAACATTACAAGTGACTCTACAATCTGAGTATATATAATATATGTCCTTGACTCATGGGTTAAATTTGATGGTCGTTTAGATATTTTTAAAATTATTTTATCCATAGAATACTTGCAAATATTTGAAATAACCGTCACATGCAACTTGTATATATAAAATATGACCGTTATTTTTATACAAATTTATATGTAAACTATATATTAAATAGTTCAATTAATTCACAACAAGAATTTCACACATTTAACACCAGAGGAATAACCTATTAAAAAGTCCTTATCGTCCTTTCACAAGCACATTTGGATGATAATAATGATTACCTTATAAACTACTATTAATGTTAAGATACTACAAATTTGGTGTTAAATTATAAGAAGAAAATTTGACCACCAAAATATAATACCAATTTTGTATCATATTACAAATAAACACTATTATATTGGTGTTAAATTATAAGATGATACCAAATTGGTGTTATATTACAAAAATAGATATGAACACCAAAATTTTTTGTGTCATAGATTTAAATTTATAAGATGTTACCAAAGCTGTTGTTGTGTTAAAAAAATAGATATGAACACCATTTTTTTGGTGTTGTAGTGTTAAATTTATAAGATGATACCAAATTGGTGTTATATTAAAAAAGAAGAAGATATGAACAATACTTTTTTGGTGTTCTATGTTAAATGTGTGAAATTCATGTAGTGTGTATGGTGTTTGTCTACCTTAAAAGTATAAATAAATATCATGGGATTTTAGCCCACACATTTGTTGTTTTGTACAATCTACAATTACATTAATGTATTTTATTCTACATGTTTATCAATGTTATATATGAGGCTTTTGATGTGATGAGTTCTTTCATGTTATTCAAAACTTGCAGGAAAACAATCAATTTTTTACTAAATTTGGCATCCAGCCCCCTTCATAATTATGTTCTTTTGCAAGTTGTGATGTTTCTTCACATGTGAGTATGCATTGCAAATATAACAATTACTCACAATAGATATGTACTTAGTGCTCTTCAAACACCTATGAAATTATGTGAATAAGAAATGAATAACACTTGTATGCTCAATGTACATATTCATATCGATTTTCTATCTCATTTAACCAAAACCATAAATACATTTTGTATTTAGACATCCTGATATTTTAGCAGGCTTTATTACGTGTGTAGACTAAATCAAGACTCTTTGCAAAATATTGTTCATTATGAAGATCAAAGATACGACCCAATATAAATCATCTCATTAAAAATCGAGACCATAACTCTTTACTTCGTGGTTCAATTTCAAATTCCTCTACTCAACGACAATACAAACGAACCCACTGTCCTAATCAATAATAATTAAAAACTAAGAATAAAAACACTAGTTGTTTGGGCAATACTAATTTGTGGTAGATAATTATGAAAAGACAGTAGAAACATGGAAATTTGTACAAGACCAAGCGGTCAACAAATTTTGGATTGACAGGAATGATTGAATTGAAATTCAGGCGTGCTACTCACCGTAGCTTCTCTCAATTAAGTGCCATAAATTGATCCAATTGGAATTTAAGAGCTAAATCAACAGCAGCCCATTAACAATATACCCCAAAATTTTGACTTCCATTAAAATCCCATTACTTTAGATGAAATTGCCAACAGAGATTTTAATGAAGTTGGATGAAATTTTCGGGCAAAAAGAAAGCATATGGAATCAAGTGTACAATTGCTGGTACGTATTTTCCTGATAAATTGTTCAGTGATATGATCACTTCTGAACTGTGCAGGATGAGAAGAGAGCTTACTCCAATCAACCCATGTTATACTTGTGTTTGAATTGAGAGAACCACGCTCAAATATATTGAGCAACGTAGGAAGATAATGCTCGTCGGGGTAACAGGTGGGCTTGCACAACCGTTTGAATACCGAGTAATATTTGTTGTCTGCAATAAATTCAAGTGCTAATTGACGTTGGAGATCAAACCACTGCGATCCTTTTCTCCATTTAAACAATGTAATTTCAGGCGCCATCAATTTATTATAGCGTCCCCTGGAACGATGCCCAGGATTATCATATGATTCCACGTGGCTGCGCCCGGAGGAGATGAGATAATTGTATACCGTGCTGAAATTATAGAGGGAATGCAGGTTTCCGAGAGGAGAATGAAATGTTCGTTGGAAAAATCAAGCAGAGCGTTTCCCACAAGTCTCCTTTCTGCATCTACCATGCTAATTCCACCCCAATCCACCTTCTATAAACACACACACACAATTTGAAGTATATAAATACAATTAGTATACATATTTTAAATAAATCTATCTAAAATATGTCCAAAGAGATTAATTAGGAGGCACCTATCTAATTATGCAAATGTTGTATAAGTATTCCAAAAAAATAACAATTAGAAATAAATATAATATAATAATTATATTATAATAAATGTATCTATATGAAATACATCAATAGATATCAATTTCAAGGTTCTTAGGTTTGATTTTTTACATACCTCTTTAATCAACAACTTCATTAAATTCTCTTACTACATGACCAAGATATTACTATTTTTTTTTTATTGGTTTGTATCTTGGAGTGTGTGCTTGTGAAATTCTACTTCTATCAAGTTGGGGGTGAGAACTTCAATTTATCTAAGGTAGGCCCCAAACCGGGTATGGGTATGGACTTAATGGGGCTTGAACCTAGGTGGAGTATGAATGCTCAAACTCTTCTAACTTGGGCTACCAAGTCACTAAGTCCCCTGTCATGATGTTACTATTTTTTGATTGACTTCTCAAAGAAAAATAAACAAAATTATTTAAGTGAGAGTCCAATAAAAGTCAAATTTATGAATGAATTATCACATGATAGTCAAATGAATGTCAAATTTAATGTTGAGAATAAAATTGAACAACGCACTCCATTACAACCTTACCTACCAATGTAGAACTCATGTACCCTCATGTCAATTATCTTTTTACACATACAAGTATTTTCTTGGGATTATACTTGGATCTTAAACAAATATTAAATATTTATTTGTAAGTTTACTTCATGCTCTACCTAGGAATGTTGACTCTTTTCTTCTTGTCGTATTCATGAATCCTTTAGTTTCTTTTTAAAAATTTGAGGACAAAAATATCATATGTGCAATGGTGAAATGTGTGCTTCTCTCTCGTTAAATGAGAATCTTTTTCACCCCGCTCCAAAAAAGAGAGGCAAACTTTCTATTCCTAAATTAAAAAAATAAATCTTTACGTCAAATTTAAAGATAAATTTTCTCTTTCACTAATGAAAACAGTACATAAATTTCCGTACACAATTTGTACCCAAAATTGTGCTTACAAAGATTTGACAATGTAAGTAAGAGAGCAGAGGATTTGTCAGTTGAAAAACATAGAAATAGAGATCGAACTTACCCGACTGCGAATTGCGCGACCATAGAAAACAGAAGAAGAATTGAGATTGGAGAAGTGTGGGCGAATGGAATGTACATAAATTGAATAAAAGCCGTTATGCCCACTGAAAAACTTCTCCCACAGAGGCAAAAGCGGGAGAGAATCATTGGCGAGGAATAAAAACGCAATCTTGGGCAGCGCACGCTTCAATGGAACTTGTTCAGCGGATGGCACTGCCAAAGCCCGGCAGAATAATTCATCATCCCTCAGATCGTGCTGTAATAATGCGCAGCAGCGGGGTGCAAAAACTAAGGGGATTTCGCCTTACCATTCGCAGACACGAAGAAGAAGCAGCAGCCCAATCCTCCTCCTCCTCTTCTTCTAAATGCACAGAAATTCGATACCTGTATCTGAAAATTCCGTAAGCATCGAGGCCGGCGATTCGTCCAACCAAAATTCCAGCCGCAAATACGATGAGAAGAGAGAGGAGGAGGTGCTGCGGCTTCAACCGTCCCTGCAACTGTAACTGCCACTTAACCGCGCCTGCATTGTAGCGAAAGGAAGAAGACTCTCTATTTCTACCCATGTTAATTATTTACTCCACCACTGCACTGGCACAAGTTCCATTTGAACAGCGCTGCTGTTGTTGTTGATGCAAATTTGCCTCCCCCGGAAACATCGAAACAACCGATTGATGGTGTCGTTATCTGTGTCGTCGTATCAAATTCGCGTATTATTGTAAAATAATATCGATGGATTGTGGTCTGGTTGGAAATTTGAAATATGAACACTTTAATTCATATAAATATCTAAATGAAAGTATTTATAAAATAAATTGGCCATCCACAAGATTATTTTATATTTGTGTGTAAGCAATGTCGGGTTTTTAAATAAATTTAAAACGTTGTACACGGTGTTATCTCATCGAGATTTTTTTATGCGGACAAATTTGATATCCCATTAACGAGGTCGATGTACATACTTTATTCCAATTCCCAGCTAGGTCGGGTTTTAACACGTTAGCGTAGGGAGAATTTCATAATAATTCAGTGATACTTGTTTACACCTTTTTTATAATGTTTTTATAATTTTAAAGCCTATTTTTATTACAAACAAAAATGTACAACATTAATCATACCAAAAATTAGGTGGAAGAGTCACTCCCAACATGCAAAAAGTCCAATCAAATCAAGCCAAAAAGGCCTCGAGGAGGCCAAGTCACCTCAAAGCACCAACATTTAAACCACAAAGTTCAAACTTCGATAAAAAAAAAAGAGAGCATAAACATCAAGTAGCAATTGCAAACATGGAATCGGGTGGCGGAGGAGGCGGACTATAGGGGTTATTGCCCCAATCGAACTAGAGGGGCGAACCTTGTCAAAGACAGCTCCCACCATCCCAACCATTTTTTTGCTTATGAAGTTCACTAGTGTCTTCATCATACTTGCAGGGAGAAATGGCTAATGTTTGATAATTGCAAATATACAAAAACACACACAAAATAAATGGAAGACACTTTTAATATTTTAAGATGTATTAATAACATATTTTGAAAGATAATATAAAAAAATTATTATTGCTATTTTTTTAGTTTGATGTATATAAGTGGTCATCGAATTTAAAGTATGTCATTCCTACATGAAATTTTCATATACCTTAAAATTACACAATTAATAACATAAAAGATGTAACACCTATTGTGTGAGTAACCCAAGTTCATTAGAAAAGAAAGGGAACACAAGTTTAGACAAAGAGGTGAAGAAAATCAAAACAATATAAGGGGAATGGAGCATGTGGCCATGACCATACTATTTATTAAAGTTGTAATATTTTTACAATGTAGTACGTTATGAAAGAATGTAAAATTTGACTTCACGAACATGTTAATATGATCCAAAGCTCTAAAATATCTCTCACTTTTCTAAAACTCTACATGGATATTTGGGAAAGTGACATCCTTTCTTGTAACCCTAGTGCGGTAGAAACAACTTTTAAAAAAAAAAACATGACATAATGTCTTTAGAGACATGCTTTATACTTCCATTATTATTAGACCCTTGATTCAAGCATTTCATCAAGAAAGCAAACCAAGTATAATGTAGTTTAGCAAGAAGTGCAATGTAATGCAGGTGTCCAACCCTTATCACTTTCAATGGATTAACCACTTGCCACCCACCAAGGACCATTCACAATTCAATGTTTGCAGACATGCATGGGCACTGACATTGTATGCCATTGATTTCACGAGCTAGGTATGGGTGCATTTCATCATTTAAACTCGGTTGTTGCAGGTGGTTGGGTGCCCGGTTTGACCTTTGTTGAACTAGGTTAGGCACAAATTTATTGAGTTCCATGATTTTTTATGATCACTACCTTTTCCTCTTTCTTCCATGACTTCAAATGTTTATTTTATGATATGCGGCCTTGTTATTTGTTTTCATGGATTTTAGCAGCTTCTACGTGATGTGCGGACTTATCCACTTTCTTCTTTTAATCTGTGATAATAGTTTAACTTTCCACGGACTCTTCTTGTCTCATGGACTTCTTAAAATCTACCTTGTTCCACGGATGACCATATGTTTCACGGAATTATTAGCCTTCTGGAGACTTTAGTTACATTTCTCTGCGCTCAACTCTTTTAACATTCTTTCACTCTACTTTGCCTTGTCCCATGGTATAAGTCTCTGCGGCTTTATTCCTTTGGTACACATCTACTTGAAAACCCGTGGAACACCATCATTATTCAAACTCAACAGACACTAAGTTCCATCAAACCTCCGTAGAAGACTAACTTTTCGAATCTCGTGGAACATTGCTTATTGACAAAATACTACATTTTTCATTCTCATGAAACACTAAGTTCCAACTTTTGTAGAACATTAACTTTTTCCACTTTTGCGGAACACTAAATTTTCAACTCCATGGAAGACTAACTTCTTCATTTTCATAGAATACTAATTTTTTTATTTTCCTGCAAAACACTTCTCTTATCCCCGTAATGCCGCAAAGTATTTAGCCTTTGTTATGCAAATTTATAAACCCATGGAACACTAAGTTCCTTATTTCAATAGAACACCGAGGTTCTTATTTTAGTGGCTTTTCGAACAAAAAAACCTAAGACCTAATCTTGAATAAAGTTGTCCAAATAGTATGGGTGTTATTTTGGAAAACATGAACCTAGGAAGAAAGTAACCTTGGATGTTGGTGAGCATCAAATAGTTACATCATACACATGCAATATGGATGTGTGTTGTGGATATCGGTGGAATGAAACAAGGGGATTTATGTGTTGGAATTTATGGTCTCAAAATACTAATGTCTAAAATAATAAAATTACCATTTTATTCTAGTGATAAAAATAATACACATGTGGTCCATCCCTTAAAGAATCAAGATGCTTTTGTAGCTTGGGAAATCAAGAACTTACTTATGAGGAGGTAAACCCTCCTAGTGAATAAATGGATGGATGTTGTGTGAAGCAAGGAATTTGTAGGGTATACCTATGAGATAAGGGCATGCCAACTTAATGGGAATGGAGAATCGTGATGAGAGGAAGCTCTACAAAGAAAGTATAACTTGGAAAATCAGATGATCATGGTGGTTGTAAGTAGTTCATGGAAAGAAGATATGGAAGGTAGATGCACAAAGATGGGGTAAAATTTCGAGGACATTTTGGCCAATTTTCAAAAATGGCATATGAACTTTGTAAAACATTAGAAAAACCTAGTTTGAATAAGTTCAACATATAAAAACAAAATGATGTTAAAGGGTGCACACCTTTTGCAAACAATTAAAAATTCTATTACAAAGGATGTATGCCCTATGTAATGCAAAGGATGTTGTGAAGGGATGTAATGAGGAGTATGAGAAATAAAGAGAGAGGGTTAATGTTGTGAGTAGGAACTATCATATTCTCACCAAAAGTAACAAAAGTAGGTCCACATTCAATTAAAAGAATACAAAAATGTAAGCAATAAGAAAGACTAATAAACTAGAGACACAAAGTTATGCATATTTATTAATCAAGGACATAAAGTTTCTTCTTTATTATACAAGACCACCATTCTTGCAAAGTTGGAGAGTAGAGAGGGTGGAGGAACATAGGTAAGGATATAGAGGAAATGTAGCTTTTATTTCTTGGTGTAGTAAGGATACAAAGCTCATCAACATAGAAGAATAAACAATTTCCCACCTTTTGAAATGGAGAGACCATTCCAATTTAAAGCATACAAGAATGTCTCTTCCTCTTCCCTTAATAGGAATTTTCATTTCACCACTGTCTGACTTTTAAAATTCCCTAGGAATGAAACTAATTCCTTTTCTTATTTTTGAAAAGGGACTTTTACAATGCAACATTAAGTCACTTAAGTGAATAAGACGAAAGAGTGAAAAAGTACACTCTCAATGAAGGAATAGAATGTTAGAGAGAGAGTGAGGGAGGAGAGAGAGGTGGAAATATGGAGACGAGAAAGCTCCTGTTGATGAAGATGAAGCCTCAATCAATGAAGAAAATTTTGAATGAAGCCATGTGATCATAATATCCTTCTTGATCAAATATGGAAACATTCCAGGGCATCAAATAAGTGTTCATAAACACTGTTATGAGATCTGCATTGTGATGGGAACATGATGATATTTTCTAATCACAAGGTAGGAGTTAGATATGGGGATCACTTCCTTACTCCTCTAGGCCTTCACAATTCACTTTTGTGACTAGGAATCAAATCCGTGATGCATAACCCTTTTTATACTTGTCTTTCATTTAATGAAATAGGTCTTCATATTTTATATAGAAGGATCGCTCCTGAATGGAATTATTGTCTTATGACCTCATGTTGAACCAAAATGATGTGAGTGCATATGCTTCCTCCTTTGAGGTGTGAACACACTAAAAGGTATTGGATGAGTGTTTATTAACACTACTAAGTGAATTGCATCATGTGAAATTGAGATGGTACTTCCAATGAAGATCATTCCTTGCCCTTATTGTCTCCAAAATCCTCCTTGAATGGAATCAAATTTTAGGATGCTCATACCCATTATTGCTCATATGTTTCTCATGGGAATAGATGAATTCTTGATCCTACAAACATGATCGTCCTAAGTACCTTGGTAGCTTGAATAGTTCATCCTGACTTGTTCCTTGAAGATATTTGAACACAATGGTAGAGTCAAGATATGATGATCATCACCTTACTCCTTGAGCTTCGATTTCACTTTCCCTGAAAAATATGTCACCTGAGTGGAAACATACTTAGGATATCTAGACACCCTTTTTCTCAATTACTACTCATGGAAATATGTTAGATAGAAGGATTGGTTCCTAAATGAGACTTGAAGGAATGTTTGAGAATGAGTTCTAAGTTCTTAACCTCTAAATTGCATTGGAACACTACATGTTGGCAAAATATTTTTTTGTAAGGTAAAATTAGGGACTTTCACTAACACTCAAAGACTAGGTCCCTTTGCTTAGGAATGGGGCAGCTCCATTTATTGAAAATAAGGAGATATGTACACTACTCTAACCATTGGGGGTGGTATTTCAACCGGGGATCACACATGAATACTCCACTAAACCCATGTGCAAAAAAGAGGCAGAGGAAATGTGTATGGAGAGAGGAGAGAAAGAGATAAGGGGTTTTTACTCAATAAATAGCACACTGAGTTTATTGACATAAAACTAGAGTATTTCCAAGTTATCAAAGAGAAGACACCAATATGAAAAGCAAGACAAAGAACACAATTAAATTTTTTTAACTACGTTGTATTCATCAAAAGATACATTATTTCCCTGGTTGTGTAGGATTACAATGCTCTATTGGAGTAGTAGTTGAGATGGAGAGGAATACATTAAGCAAT
The DNA here is from genome assembly GCA_018340775.1 of Taxus wallichiana var. yunnanensis. Classification (NCBI taxonomy): domain Eukaryota; kingdom Viridiplantae; phylum Streptophyta; class Pinopsida; order Cupressales; family Taxaceae; genus Taxus; species Taxus wallichiana. The sequence goes on from CM031239.1 coordinate 170,609,786, forward strand.
GAATAGAAGAAACATAGTTTGCAGAGAGCACAAAAACTGATCCTCGAAATGAAGATGACATTACAATATATAGCTACATTCAGTTACTCTTTACATTCCCATGTGAATTCTCAACTTAAAGTGCAATTTCCAACAAAGAAATAAAAACTTAAAGTGACTTAAGTCACTTTTTACAAAATTTTCTCCTCAATGAAGAAATATAATTCTAGAGAGAGAAAGAGAGGAGAATCCCCAAACTCGAATGAAGAAGGATGAAAATATTTAATCACGAAGAAGATCCACTTCGTGATGAAATGGTGAAATGATCCAATGTAGTGATGAAATCCTAATCTTTGAAGAACTCGACCCTCCGCATTGTGAGGAACCTTCCTAGAATGGTGAACTTATGTATCCCTATCAGGTACACTAAGAGAAGAAGTGATAATCACTTGATGAATAGGCCATTGAGACCAATGAAGGATGTATTCCCTCACTTAAACAACCTTCCGATTCATGAAACAATTACACACATTTATGATATTCTTGTACACGATGAGAACCTGATTATGTCACCTTAAGAACATTGATGACCAATGAAATGCAAGACAAAATTTTTCCATCATAGAGGTGAAAGAAGGAGAGAGAGATTGAATGTAATGTCATTCACATTATGATCAAGCATTCCATGTGAGATGAAGTGAAATGTTCTCCGGGATCAAAAGGTATTCTAATACCAAAATTGGGAACCAAGAGGGCTCCCCTTCCTACGATTCATAAATTAACTTTTAATTCTTTACAAGCATGAATTTATCCTCCTCACTCCTATGAGGCAAGCTCTTTGAGAGGATCCTCGTCTGAGACATAGAAACAATCACCATCATGGTTCCCATTGTGAAATCCTTCAAAAAATTGAATTTAATGTGATGTGATCAACAATCCTCTCGCATATGTTGACTCAAGTCTACAAATGAGTTTTCCTTCTTCTACCTTTTGCTTCAGATCACCAAAATCCACTTACTTCACTAAAACTAAATGAACCTATATTTGGAGCCGTGAAGCTCCATCTCATGATTTTATAGTTTTTTTAGCCTTAGGAAGTAGTAATAATGATTGTATGTAAAGGAAAATGGATTCTCGCACGTTTTGAAAACCCATAAATTTGAGTGTATTTTGGTACTATGGGCTGCTGATTCCATAATTTGAGTAAAATTTGAGAAAATAAAATCCAAATCAAACATGACTTGATTCATCAGAATTCTAGTCCAATTATGAACAAGTGTTCAAAATTCGGTGAGATTCCTTGATCGAATCGACAAGAAATTTGAAAACAGCTTTCTAGTTATGGGATAAACTTGGTAAATGGTAGAAATGGGAGAATGGGAAAAATTAAAATGATCATTCCATGAGAAATCCTTGTCCATTTAAGCTGATCTTAAGCTCATTTTGAATCTCTTGCAGATAGGGATGGATGCTCCAAAATTTAAGGGATTCTCTTGTGGGGTTTGAGAGAATGAGCTAGATCAAATTTTAAGGGTGTGGGGTTTTGCAATGGTTTACGAGATGGAAAAGAGTTTTTCTCATATATCTTGATTTTATCCACCTTATATCATGAATGATGGCTTAAAATGAATAATTTGGGGAGGGGAATGAATTCTCAAATTCTTGAGTGATTCCTTCATGAGAAATGGGATAAAACTTGAGTTTTTGGTGGGAAAAGGCCAAGTTTGCTGAAGAAAATAGTCTCAAATAAATTTTGAACGTGGTTTTCACATGCTACAATCAGAACATCATGTTGAAGGTATCCAAACAAGGAGTCTATAGTATAAATTTGGTGGTAAACAGAGCAAAGGATCATGAGATATGGAGAAAACAAGAATGAGATAACTAGGGCATCAAATGGAAGTTTCTTGTTGTTAGGAAGAACAAACAAGATTCAAAGCACTCTAATGGATCCCACTCTTCAATTTTTTTGTTGTGTTTTAAGTTTGTGCGTTAAGTGAGAAATGGAGGATGAAGTTATATTGTGGGAAGTGAAGGAGAGAGAATCACATGGGGAAATGAGATGGTGGGGAAGTGCAAGGTGGAGAATTAAATCTCCATTACACTTGGGCACCCTTTTTAGGTCTATTTGAACCTAAAACATTCTCCCAAGGTTCATGGAGGGAGGAAAAATGTGCCATGGGGATGGGGATGGAGGAAACCATGGCACACATGCACATTTATAAGCCTTTTTTCATGTTTTCAAGTTGATATGACATGCATGTATGAAAAATATCAACCAATAGGAGAATGGTGCACTTATGGGGTGAAATTTCACCTCAAAATTTCACCCAAGGTGCAAGAAAGGTTTAAAAGTGCACCTAGGCTAGAAAAGTGGGACCATCTGTCACTTAAACACACACACACACACACAAGTCAAAAATTACACTTTATAAACTTCATGTTATGTTTTTGTTTTTGGAAATCTAGCCAACGAGAGTGAGGTGGGCTTATGAGGTCTAATTACAAAAGGGTGCAAAGGGACACCAAAAGTGGCCCAAGTGTTGCATCGAGCATGACTTGCACTTTACACTTGCTTCCCTGAGTGTTTCCTTGGCCCAGTGTCAAAACTTAAAGAATTTTTCCATAAATTATATAAATTTTCATGGAAATGGGAAAATGAATCCAATGTGACTATTTATAAGTATTGAAAATGAGCCTTTCATCAAATTTTACCTGTATCTCTACTTTTGGCTAGAGCGGTGCATCAATGAGTAGAGTGACAAGAAGTGTTTTCAAAGAAGATGAGCCAAAAACTTGTGGGTCATGAAGAGAATTGAAAATAACCTCATTTAAGATTTTTTTAGGATCATAAATCTTCACGGGGTGTCTAAAAAAATTGAAGCAAGTTCCACCTTTTAGAAGGACTCTTGTGACGCACTTATGAACACTTTTCCACATTTTTATGCTCCTATAGTCATTCCTTGATGAAACCATGAAGTAGGATCTGCCATATTTCCAATTCCTATGATATGAGCTACCAACATTTCATGAGGCTCAAGAAACATTTTTAACAAGGCGACTAGCTCTTTTGGAACTTGCATTTCCTAGTGCCTTGCCCAAAAAGATCCAATATTGCTTAACTTGATCTTGAACTCAATTTTCATAATAGAATCTTCCTAAAATACCTCAAAAACTTCATGTATCTCAAAAAAACCTCTTGGATGATTTGAATCTTCCATGTATGCCTCTCGTGGACGTTCATTAGTGATTAAAAGACCAAAGATAACCCTTTTGAAGCCTTCAAAAGAATTGTTCTTTCTTAGATCTCAGTAGCTTCAAGAACCAAGCTAGGTAAAATTATCTGCACATGAAACACACTTGAAAATATTTTTATCCCATTTCTCTCAACCATAATGAGGGTGACGTAGTTGAAATGATGGTCAGAGTAAAGGTTTACATTGACAAGGAAAGGAAATTTCAAGTATGGGATTGGTTGTCACAACCAAAATTTTAAAATTTTGATATCGGATATTTAGCATGAAAACAATCGGCTCTTTCTTAGGTACTTGTTTCAAATTTCACGGGAAAAATAGATAAAGCATGAACCTTGGTTTTCTCTTGGGGAGCATACCAATGCCTTATCCATTACGAAAATAGAGTCACATTACACACAAACAATATAATCAATCCAAACAAGTAAAAACAACAAAAACAAACACATGATGGAAAGGGAAACACATAACAAAAAGGGAAACATGTCACATAAATAAAAACAACCTAAATCACCTATGGTACATGTGGGGATAACCCACTTTCACCGCAACACTTCTCCTTTAGATTTTTCCCCGCGGGTAACACCGAATGATGTTGTTCTACAAATCCATTGATGAGCTCATTGAAATATGACCTTTTCTTAACTTCTTGAGAAAATTTACATGAATGTTATGGTTAGTGATGGTCCATTTCGACACCTCATTGCCTTCATTTATTTGAAATTCCACTTCAGGTTTTCAATCCATTTTTACATTCACTCATGCTTGTGATTTCACATTCTTCATTTTGGCCTTACCACAACGCTGATCTTTGACCATTACAGGATCACCATGTTTGCAATAAGCCTCGCACTCTGCATTGGGCAACTGCTACTAATTTTTCATGTTCTCCATGACTGTTATTTCTATAGAACTATTCTTGGTAGATATTTTGAAATTTTCAACATCATCATATACCTCTTGTTGATTTATGTTCAATAGCTGCTCTAGATGTTTCTCTTTCACACATACCAACTCATTATTGACCTCGATATCACTTTCTATGATGGAGGTACTATCCTCATGAATGAATACATCCATAAGAGATTCAATCATTTCCTTTTCCTTCCATTCATCATGAATATAATCTTCTTCACAAAACAGAAAGAGAAGGACTCATCTTCACATTCATACTCATCAAAAATGTTTCAAGAGAGAAATTGAGCTCTTCCATTTGTTTTATTTCATTACTAATCATTTTTACATCAAATGAAGACTCAAAACTAGGTTCATTCTTATCTTGCATAGTCATAACATAGGTCAAGATTTCGTGTATCCGAGTTGATGGTCTTTAGTTCCTTCTTCAAATTTTAAAATCTCTTACATAGAGTCCTTCTTCATAACTTCAACATACTCAATTCCACATTCATTTTAAAAAATCTCACATTGGGTCTCGAGGATATGGCTAGGAGAGAATATTTCACTTTCACAAGGTTATTTGAATATCACCCTTTATTCTTCATGAGTGGTATCACCTTCAAGAGACTCAAGTACCTTCTTATCCATACATTCACCATCGAGAAGGTCCTCTTCTTCAAATGGAAAGGATAAAGCTTCATTTTAACAATTATCTCCATTACTATATTTTTTGTATTGGAACTCATTTGAAATGTCTTCTTTCTCATGATTTGCATCATTGATGGGTTTTGTTATTCCCTTCATTTAATCAACTTCTTGTTGATGTCATATCAAACCAGGGGTGTGTCTAAAGCTATATGCAACAAGAGTAATCCTATTGATCTAGTAGTTGAATGTAGTTGTTTTTTTGTATTTTTTGGGGGATCTTTTCAATGTCTTAAGGACTTCTAGGTAAAAACCTTATTTAAATCATATTATGAAAAATTTCTGAAAGGAAACACACTTTGTAGAATGGAAATAAACACACTTGCTTTTGAAAATAAACACACTTGCTTTTGAAAGTAAACACACTTGCTTTTGGAAATAAACACACACAACTTAGAATGCTTAAAAATGATTGCAAGAAAAATAAGAATCTATCTAGACGCCTGCAGGAACAAGTATACAACAGAGTTTAACTAGAAGAATTAAAAACGATACAAAATTAACAGATCTAAACTATTTTCTTAAGAAATATAAATACCAAATAGATGAATATCCTGGTCCTTGGGGGAGTGGGCCCTTGCTCCTCCTTGAATCAGGATTTAACAACTTAGAATTCTCTCAAACAGGAATGGATATTTATTGATAAAACATTCGGTATTACAAAACGTATTGGATATGTATACTTAGTCTATATCTATCTTCTTTGTTCTATCTCTATTTCCTTATTATATTTTTTTATCTACTGTAGGTCTGATTTTATATACATTTAAAATAATAGCTATCTCTACGATTTTGATGAAATATAATCATGCCCAGAATAGATGCTGAGTTAGATTGTGGCTGATCAGACAACTATAAGATAACTATCCCTAGATATGTGTTCATAAATCTTCTCATCCTTTCCTAATTGAAAGGGTCGTTGATGCAAAATCTCTGGATGTGGTTAGAATAGATAAACTTCCATCAATTCCGTAACTTCGAGAGAAGTCCCAGGACCGTAGGAAATCCGTAAGGATCAAAACCGTGAGAGTTTCGAGCTATACCAGGAGTTCCAAAATTAACTCCAAAATTCCGGAACTAAATACTGGAGTTCGGAACTAAGTACAAAATTTCTAGAACTAGATGATGACTGTGTAATGGAGTTCCGAGTACTAGCTTGGAAGTTTCGAACTAAGCTGTGTTGGAACAGATGCTACCAAAAACATACTGAACACTACATACTTCATTTCTTCGACTGATTAGACCTGCTTTATTACAAAACTGAATTTCAAACACACACTTCGTCAAGAATTTCATAGCTTTTAAAAATTAGAATCACAATCAATCAAAAGATGGAAAATTACATCCTAACTCATATCAGATCAAATAAAAGTCACAAAATGCAATCAAACTTAATAAAAAGGAGAGTAATATGAGATCATATTTTATACATTAATTAGGCATATTCTGGCCTCATCATTTCCCCAAACTTACTTGTTTGTAAGTCCCTTTACAAACTTCATTCTTCAAAAGTGGGGTTATATGTTCTGCATTCCATTTGATTGCTCAGATCAAATGGTTGAAACTAGATCTTCCAATGCTTAAACTTAGAGGTACTATACCCTACTCCTTCTATTTTCCTCTCCCACTCTTTAAATTCAATAGGATCTTGAGGTTCTCTATTTTTCCAAGGAGACATGGGGGTGAGAAGTAGAGGGGGCCTTGTTCACATTCCCATCCATATTTTCCCGTAGGTCTCATTGATATGAGGAATTATTGTGCATAATGCTTTTTCCCTTTCTAAACTCCAGATCAGATTTGTAGGGGATATTACTTCCCTTCTTCTCAAGGAAACAATAAGAAGTCCCCACCTCTTCGAGCATCCTTCATACATATCTTCAAACTTCTCCTCCTCATAGGAGGTAAAGGCATCAATATTCTTTTGTATAATGGTTAAATAATATGTCATGAATCGCTCATCAAAGGCATGTGTTCTAAAATGTATGAGGAAGGCAAAAGGTTTACCATAGTGAGCTCTCATACAGAGACCAGTTGAGCTAGCTTTCAATAAAAATTAGATTCCCTTTCCTTCCATGCAATTTGGTTTTGTAGAACAGAGACAAATGCATTGAGCTGGCTCTCCACCACATAAAAATTGATCATAAATCCTGTGTTTTTCTCTAGCATAAAATTGCAAAGATAAAATTCATATAGAAGGTTTTTTCGCTTTCAGATGGATAAAGAATAAGCTGTCATGAATTCAAATTCATATTTTAGTTCATGTAGAAGTCCACATGAAATCCTTGATAAGCGCCAAATGAATGAACTGCTCTTTTAAAAACACACTATATGCAGGAGAGGGCCTCCTACAGGCAAGCAATTTTTCACTCATAATGCAAACCATATGAATTTTTGCAAGACATTTATATTTGTTTCCTTCTTCCTTATAAAATTTTTCTTCCCACTCTTTTCTTTCCTTCTTTTCTTCTTCCATATTGGTCTTCAAATCTTCATTTGATGTTTTAGCTTTGTTTATCTCCCTGCAAGTGTCATTCCATAGTTGTTTGAGTGGAAAATAAGTTAACTCAGTCTGTGTAGAGATTGTGGACACAACATTCTATTTTCTGGAAGTCTGACATTCTTCCTCTTTTTCTATCAGTTGTTTCTTAATTACTGATAACTCCTCAGTCCTAGCTGCAAGCTAAGTTAGCTCTCTAATGAGCATTTCCCTTTGTTCTAATTTGAGTTTGAGGAAATCCAATTCCTCATCCTTTTCTCTAATAACGAGCTCGCTCTAGACAAGAACATAGCCTATTTAACCTGATGTCTTTCTTCTTCCTCTGAAATTACTTGAGGAGTTGAGCATTCTTCTTCTATCAAAGGAAATTTACCTTTTCGTCTCCAGGATGCCAACTCTTCTTCTTCATGTGACAATGTTGATGGTTTAGCCAATTCTTGAAAATCCTGCTCCTCAAGTCTCTCATCTCCTTTATCCATCTCAGCTTGGCTTGGTTCAGGAGGAGTCATGGCCATGCTACCCAAAATATCAGCAACTTCTTTTTCCATCTTTTCCTGTTCACTCCTTCCCTCTGGGGTTTCCCTTGACCTCTTATGAATTTTCCTTCTTTGGGGAATTTCAACATGCCCAACGGTGGATTTCCTTCTAGAGCTTCTTCTTACTTTTGTTTCTTGCTCTTGCATGGGTGAGCTATCACCATCAGAGATGATATTAGCTCCCCTAAAGCTGCTGCAAAAGAAGGAATTTCCTTCAAAGGCACATAAGGCTCTACTGTTTTGATCTTTCTCATAGACCTTCTTATTTTTGGTATATTCTCTCTTTCCATTTCCTTCTGTTCTTCTATAGGGGCATCAATTTCCAAATTAGTTGAAGGAGAAAATGGAGCTGGTATTGTCCTTCTGATAATATTAGGGTTTTTCTTGAACTTGCCAAGAAACTTTTCCCAAATTTCTTCTCCATTTTTCTTTGACAGAAAATGGTGCTGGCATACTAAATGAATTAAACCGTGATGCCTGATTGTCCCAACACCCCAGAATACCTTTGGGCCATGGTATGGATAGAATAAAAAAGAAACCCTGGAAGGTTTATTATGTGCTCAAGTTTTGTGGCTCCATACTTCAGATATATGAGAATTTTTAGGACTTCTTTTCCTATGGACCCAAATTAACCATCACAAAGTTAAATATTTCACTATCCAAAATGCTACCCTCAAAGGGTTTGGGAAAACTAGCCCTTCGACCCCTTTTATGATTTTCTTTAGTTTCTCCTTCTTGTAGTAAGATTTCAACCAATTCTTTCAAGGTCCCTTTGGCGGGATGTGGGACATGCACAATTAGCACTCTGCACACATTACTTATTGTATTTACTTATATATTTCTCACCTTTGTCCTAGATTGCTCTAGGTTTATGAAGAATTCTCTTACTAATTTTTCATCATACTTTGAAAACTTCTTCAGAACTCTAGCCATCATGTATGCTCAAAGATAGATGCTACTTATTCATCCGTGAGCGGTGAGAATCATCCTCTGTCTCGATTTATTTTTAATCCCCATATTGACTCGAGTTCTATTTCCTTTGAATCTGTGTGCAAATCATTGCTGCAGGTATTCTTGCTTTGTGAAACTCGATGATTTTATCTGTGGAACCTCTGTTCTTAGTTGCGGAACCTCTATTCTTAGTTGTGGAATCCTTTCGTTCTTCACTTTGCGGAACACAAGCTTAATTTGCTGCTTCTCAAAATCTCTCTGCAACTTATTTCACTTGATTTTGCACTTAATGATTACCAATAATAACTATGCTGCCACTTATTCCATCCATATCATCTTCATGATTACTCACTTGTAATCATAATGTATAAATAGATGACTCATCATACCAACTTTTAAATCAAGTCAAATCACACATGCAAGATTTTTATTTAACCCTAAATAAGTTAAAAGATATAATTATCGTCCTTGGTGATGTAATCCTTTTGTTATGATGACTCATCGTTCCTATAAGTGGAACAAAACATGGTTAGATAAGACAACTAGAATTCAAAATAATTCCCTTTTATTTGAATTAGCCAAAAGAAGAGGTCAACCGCCATTGCTAGTTTTCAATTGACCTTTGAGAGATTTTTTTAATTTTTTTATATATTTTATATATATATTTTAATTTTTTTGGGAAAGAAAATGCCATTTACTGGTTTTCATCTTCTTCCCTTTATTTTGGATCTATCATCTGGTTATTTGATCATTTTGGAAGAACTGGGTTCTTCCATATGATCAAATTATTTGTCTGCTTCAATCTTCCTCAAGAATTCATCCTTAGTGGGAGGCTTCCTATAGAGTTTTAGCCTATGTCCATTGACCAAGAGTGTTCTTCTACTACCATCAATGAGAAGTAACTGAATAGAACCATTGTCAAATATCTACTCAATTTGATAGGGTCCCAACCATCTGGTTCTCAATTTTCCCTTGACTTGTTGGTACTTAGAATCAAACAACAATGCCCAGTCTCATACTTTGAATTGATTTTTATTGATATGCGTGTCATGCCATTGCTTCCTTTGATCTTGGATTATCTCTGTTTGCTGAAGTGCTTCCATCCTCAATTCATCCAACTCATTGAGTTGAAGGATTCTTTCTTTTTGAGCTGCATCTAACTCAATACCCACCTTAACTGCTATCCTCAATGTCTGAAGTTCAAACTCTATGGGAAACAAGGGCTTTTTCCCATAGACTAACTCATATGGTGAAAACCTTGTTGTAGTTTTCCAAGTTGTATTATAATCCTAAAAGCTTCAGTAGTCTCTTTACCCAATCTTTTCTCCCAACTTCAACTATTTTGGTAAGGATGTTTTCCAATTCTCTGTTTGTTACTTTAGCTTATCCATTTGACTGTGGGTGATAAGGAGATGACTTCCTATGATTTATTTGGTAATACATTGTGAAATCTTGGATCATATTAGACATAAATTGTGGTCCCTGATATGAAACTATGCTCCTCGGTGCTCTAAAATTTACCATAATTCTGTTCCAAAGGAAATCAACAACCACTTCTTGATGGCATTTGTCAATTCCTCGCACTTCTTTCCACTTTATCACATAGTCAAGTACACAATACTATATTCCTTTCCTTATGAAGGAGGAGTAAAGGGACCAATAAAATCCAATCCCCATCTCTCAAATGGTTCAATCACTACTTGAGGTTGAAGAGGCATTTCATTGGTGAAAGTTGGCTATCCCATCCTTTGACAAGGATCACACCACTTGATATATCTCTTCACATCCTTGTACAGAGATTGCCAATAATAACCAGTGCCAAGTATCTTATGAGCTATTCTTTTCACTAAATAGTGTTCTCCACTTGGTTCATCATGAGATGCTCTGAGGATGTCAAAGATTTCATCTTCTCTTACACACATGCACAAAACAAAATCAAACCCACATTTAAATAGCATTCCATTTAACCATTTGAATTGTGCACTAGTTTTGATTAACTTATTTATTTGTTTCTTAGTAAAAGAATGAGGAAACTTCCCTGTTGCAAGATAATTTTCCATATAAAGCAAACCATGGTGTACTTCCGAGACAAGAAACAATTGTTCATCCGGAAAGTTATCCTTGATTGGATCTTGCTCCTCTGCAGTGGTTAGTCTTGAAAAAAAATCAGCTACCACATTATATTTACTTAGATTGTCCATAATGGTAATATCAAATTCTTGCAAAAGTAATAACCATCTAATTATTCTTCCTCCAACCATTTGTTTGTTCATTAAATATTTAACTCTTGAATGATATGTGTGTATAAATATCTTGTACCCACCGTAATGTAATGTCCGAATTTATTGATTGCATAAATAATAGCAAGAAATTTTTTTTCAAAGTGGTGGTGTAATTCTTTTCAGTGGGAGTAAGATTCTTACTAAGATAATAAATAGCATACATTTTTCCTTCTTCATCTTTTCTCGTCCCAAAAATGTACCAATGGAATTATTTGAAGCATTTGTTTGGATATAAAATGGATTTTCCCAATTAGGTCCTCTCAATATTGGGGCAGTGATTAACTTTTCTTTAATTTCTTCAAAAGCATGTCGACACTTTTAATCCCAAAGAAATTCACAATCCTTGGTTATCAAATTAAACATGGGGGCATCTATTTTACTGAAATCTTTTATAAAGTGTCTATAGTACCTAACATGCCCTAAAAATGGCTTGATATGTGGGGGTATGAGGAATAGGTAAATATGAAATGATCCTAATTTTGTTTTGATCAACCCGAATTCCTCTTTTGAAATATGGTGTCCTAATACAATCCCCTCATCAACCATCATTAAACACTTTTCATCACTAAGAAACATATTTTATTTTTCACATCTTGTTAACACTGTGTCCAAATTTCTTAAAGCATCATCAAATGTATCTCAGTGTATAGTGAAGTCATCCATATATACCTCAACACAATAATTTGTTAGATCAACAAAGATTGCAAGTACAACTCTATGGAAAGTTGTAGGAGCATTGCATAAGCCAAATGGTAACACCCTATAGGAAAAGGTACCCCATGGACATGTAAATGTAGTTTTGTCCTGATCTTCACCAAAGAACTCGATTTGATTGTATCCACTAAAGCCATCCAATAAGGAAAAGTATTTGTTTACTCGAAAGGTTTTCAGGACTTGATCTATGAATGGTAAAGGAAAATAATCTCTTAGTGTGGCTTTGTTCAATTCCCTATAGTCAACACATATTATCCATTTTCCATTCTTTTTAGGAACAATTACAAGAGGAGATACCCATTGACTATCTGAGATAGGGTAGATAAAACCTACTTGTAATAGTTTTTCAATTTCTTGTTTGACTATATCCCTTAAGGTTAGGTTAATCCTTCTCTGAGGCTGCCTAATTGGTTTAATGTTTTTAGTATAGATGTGATGAGTGCAGATACTTGGGTGAATTCCCTTCATGTCTTTGTAATCCCAAGCAAAATATTTAGTATGATTTTTTAAAACATCAAACAATTTAGCTTCTTCATCATCCTTCAACCAATCTGTTAATGTTCAAAGTTTTACCCGATTGAATCTCAACATGCTTGGTTCCAATGTGTGATGAAATGATTTGTTGAAAATGTTCCATTAAAGTATTTAATGGACATGCATGTGGTAACAACATATGGTATGTAACAACATCTCCAAAAGTACCTTGAGAAAAATATTGGAAAAAGGACAATAATGAGAATTATGATACTTATCTCTTTATAGGTAAAACTCTTTCACATTGCTACTTTGTAGAAATTCTTCACCACTCCCTGATGTATTTGAAACTAAAGCTACTAATTCTTCCTCTCCCCACGAGAAATCTCGTTCCTCCGGAGTGAAATTATTTCCAATCAAAGAGAATTGCTGTTTTCATGGTTCCAAAACTAAATGTGGTGATTTCAGAACTAAATGTGGTGGTTCCGGAACTAAATTCATAGGTTCCAGAACTATTTCTGATTGCTTCGAGGATAGCTGGTGCTCATCCAATGGTGGATTAATCATCTCTTCTACTTCTCTTACATGATCCTGCAATGTGATCATAACCAAAGAAGATAAATTTTTCTTATTAGTATCAGAAGAATCAACCCACAATTGTTCTTGATTGTCAGTAAAAGGTCATGTAGAAGGATATAAGGAAATTTGCTTAGAGTTCTTACCATTCGAGATTGTCATATCACCTGACCTGCAATCAATTAAGGTAACAAATGTAGCTAACCATGGTCTACCCAAAATAATGGGATAACCCAATGTTTTACCTTTTAGCTACAGTATAAGGAAGTCAACTGGATATTCCCATGACTCCACCATAACCGCCACATCTTCAATAATCCCTTATGGTTTTGCAATAGATTGGTCTGCCATCTGCAATATGGTATTAGTAGGTTATATAGCTATTAATGGAAATGTTTTCAAAGTGTTCACTATCATTACATTGATAGCCACACCCAAATCTACCAAAACGTTATTTATATCCTTGTTCCCTATAGAGACAGAAATAATAGGACTTCTAGGATCTCCATATTTGGGAAGTAAAAGTTTTCCTGCTAATAAATCAACAAGTTTCCCATCTACTTTGATAGTCTTGGGGTACTGTTTCTTCCTTCCAGGTTTTTTCAAACATAACATTTTGATTAATTTGTTCAATTCTGGAATGTCCTTAATTACTTGTAACAGTGGTATTTCAATATTCAATTTCCTTAGTTCCTGTACCAATTCAAACTCCTTGGTTTCTATAGCTTCTTTAAATCTCTCTGGAAATGGAGTCTCAGTAGTGTCGCTATCTGGCTCCTTTTATTTTCTTTTTATATCCTCTTTTGGAACAACAGTACTAGGGATTTCATTTTCTTCTATCATTTCAGTGATTATAACAGGTGGACTGCTAATGATTTTCCTAGATCTAGTTTGAATATCCTTACAATCCATGGCATGTAAATCAACTGATTTTTTTGGTTCTGTTCCATAAATAAGAGTTGTTTGTTTGTTTCTTGGGGCTCATCATACATTACTGTGCTAGTATTTGTGTTTGGACTAAATTTTCAGTTTGTGAATTCGTGTGCGGGGATCCCATGATGGCCTGTTGATTATGATTTGGATATGTTCTTCCTTGAGAATAATTACTAGGGTTCCATCTAGGTTGTGACCAAGCATAAGGATTTCCTTGACCAACCTATGGTTGTTGATGTCCCTGAGCATACCAAGCTTGATTTGCCCAATCTTAAGGGTTCCATGTTGGTTGAGGTACCCAAGGTGGTTGTCCCCAATTTTGTGGTACTATCTGAGCAACCCATGGCATCGTCCAGGGATTAGGAACTGATCTTGGCATAAACTTCCCTTGGTTAGTTTGTCTCTAAACAAAATTAAATTCTTCTATTGTGGATGATGTATTGGTTTGTTTAAGCTGATTATTTATGACTGGAAGTAGAGAACAAGCATCAGTATCATGTTCTTTAGATTCACAGATAAGACACATTTCTATTTTATCCAAAGGATAGTCTCTTATTACATGCTTCTTCCTACATCTAGGACAATACATAGCCAATGGTTCAGTTTTGGCATTTTATTTAGCTTGTAATCCATCCATAGTAGAGGTTAATTGAACTAAAATGTCTATTTTAAAATTTGCTAACTCATCCATTAGTTTGTTCATATCCTGGATTCGCACTTTCATCGATTTTCCTTTTCTAGGTCCACCCCGCGGAATAACTTCTACAAATATCCTTAATTTCATTCATCCTTAATTGATCAATGTCTCCACCTCCTATCAAGTTAAGGGCTTCCCTAGATTCATCATCCAAACCTTTAAGAAAAATGGTTTTACTTAACTCCTCTTGAAGTACAAATCCACACCTTTTGCTCACAAAGAGGAATCTGTCTAAATAGTTTTCTATATTTTCATCTTCCTCCTGCTTGATTTTGAAGAATTATTCCTTCCTATTTCTCCCTCTACAATAATCCTAGTATTTGTCTAGGAAGGTAGTCTCCATTTGTGCCCAAGTGGTAATAGAGTTGGATGGTAATCCCATGAACCACCTCATTGTTGCATCCTTCAGAGTGGATGGAAACAACTTGAGTTTTTGATTATCTGTTTTATAGTCATAGGTCTGACATAGTACCTTGAACTCAAATAGAAATTGGTCAGGATCTTCAGATGACATCCCTCTAAATGTGGGTAAATGTGTAGGTGAGATATTTTTCATTGATGTATCATCATCTCCCAATTGGATTGGATAAGTAAAGGTCCTATCAGGTACTCTTTCAGCTTCTCATGCCATTTTTAAAATATTTTCTAAATTTTCCTCCCAATCAATGTGGTATGTGGTATGCCTTGGGGAAGGTGAAAAATCAGGAGTAGGAGGTTGACTACTCAATTGAGAATCAAAACTCACCCTAAATGGATCTTGAGTAATAAGCCTTTTCCTAAAAGTTCTACTTCCTTCAGGTGACTGATCTAAGAATTCCAAAGGTGGCAATTCTATTTCTTGTATGATAGGGGATGATGGTGCCTCCAATTCTTGATCAATTTCCTTATTTGGACTAGAGGATGTTATGAATTCTTGTGAATATGTTCTTGGGAGGAATCTACCCTTTGAGTCTCTTGGTCTACTCATATATTTTATGATATAGTAGGGAAGATCCTTCAACTAATAGATGTATGATTGTTGCTCATGCTAACACTTAATTAGAATACTCCAACTAGCGAATCCTCTAAAAAAACGGCAGCAAAAATGATGGGTGTCATTATTCCCTTCATTTAATCAACTTCTTGTTGATGTCATATCAAACCAGTGGTGTGTCTAAAGCTATATGCAACAAGAGTAATCCTATTGATCTAGTAGTTGATCGCAGCTTGTTTTTGTATTTTTAGGGAACCTTTTCAATGTCTTAGGGACTTCTTGGTAAAAACCTTATTTAAATCATATTATGAAAACTTTGCTAAAAGGAAACACACTTTGCAGAATGGAAATCAACACACTTGCTTTTGAAAATAAACATACTTTATTTTGAAAGTAAACACACTTGCTTTTGGAAATAAACTCACACAACTTAGAATGCTTAAAAATGATTGCAAGAAAAATAAGAATCTATCTAGATGCCTGCAGAACAAGTATACAATTTTTTTAACTAGAATAATTAAAAGCGATACGAGAATTAACAGATCTAAACTATTTGCTTAAGAAATATAAATACCAAATAGACAAATATCTTGGTCCTTGGGGGAGTGGGCTCTTGCTCCTCCTTGAATAAGGATTTAACAACTTATAATTCTCTCAAACAAGAATGACTATTTATTGATAAAACATTCAAGTATTATAAAAAGTAATCTGGATCTCGTATACTTAGTCTATATCTATCTTCTCTGTTCTATCTCTATTTCCTTATTATCTTTTTATCTACTGCATGTATGCTTTTAGATACATTTACAATCATATCTATCTCTACGATTATGATGAAATCAAATTGTGCCTGAATAGATGCCGAGTCGATTGTGGGTCGATCGCATACAGTGTAAGATAGCTATCCCCGGATCTCGTGTTTAGAAAATCTTCTCATCCTTTCCTGATTGAAAGGGTTGTTGATGCAAAATATTCAGATGTGGTTAGAATAGATAAACTTCCATCAGTTCCGGAACTTCAGAGAAGTTCTAGAACCATAGGAAATCATAAGGATCAAAACCGTGAGAGTTTGAGCTATACCCAGGAGTTCGGAACTAAGTCCGAAAATTCGGAACTAAATACTGGAGTTTTGGAACTAAGTCCAAAGTTCTAGAACTAGATGATGACTATGTAATGGAGTTCCGGAACTAGCTTGGAAGTTCGGAACTAAGTTGTGTTGGAACAGATGCTACCGAAAACATATTGAATGCTACATACTTCATTTCTTTGATTGATTAGACCTGCTTTATTACAAAACTAAATTTCAAACACACACTTCGTCAGGAATTTCAGAGCTTTTAAACATTAGAATCACAATCAATCAAAAGACAGAAAATTACATCCTAACTCATATCAGATCAAATAAAAGTCACAAAATGCAATCAAACTTAATAAAAAGGAGAGTAAGATGAGATCATATTTTATACATTAATCGGGCATATTCTAGCCTCATCAATCATTCCTTGTCATTTGGGGGATTCTTTCTTGCAAGTCATGGTATACCTTTTCTTCATCATCATGAAATAGAGAACCAATATCAATACCAAATGGGAAAGGTACACTATGCAATTCAAGGTTGATGTAGGGTAGAGGATGGAGATGGTAGAGGTAGTTCAATTTCAATGGGAATGGAATCGGGTTTGGCTTGGTACAGGATGTACCATGAAACCCTAATTTTTATAGGAGGGTGGAGGGAGACATATATTTACCCGTAGCATTGGTGTGATATATTCAATAGATGGTTGAGGAGGGGGAGATCCTATAGTGATAGATGATGTAAGGGTGACAAACAAATACATGACATGGTGGCGGTATATAGATGATGGCCAAAGGGGAGATGATGGTGAGGGTACAGGTAGAGCGAGGAGAGGAGGATGTGGTGATGGAGGAGGTGGGTGATGGATGGGCTCGAGGAGGTGTTAAGGTGGAGTTGGATGGATTGAAGCGATTCTTAAGTGATAAGGATGATTGAGTGGATGCCTTGGAGGGTGAGGTGGTGAGGCCGATGAGGGTGTTAGGAGAGAGGGATGGGCGAGTGGCTTCTTGGAGGTATATTTGGGGTAGGCTTAGTAAGATTGAGACCGATACCATCAAAAACATGAGATGTTGAAGGAATAGTTTGGTGTTACTAGGAGCACACTTGAAGTTTTAGGGATAGTTGGGTCCGGAGTGGGAACGTCATCAGAGCAAGAGCAGCCAAAGGGGTGGGTGGAGTGGTGACCGGAGGTTAGATGGGGCCTCTTGGTATGGTGATCATGGTGAGTATCAAGCCCGACATGAGGATATGAGGTAATACAAGGGGGTGATAGGGAGAGGTTTTAGAGGTACCTCAAGCACACGTAGTATGTCACGAGCCAATGGTAGGCATCACATCGGGGTCCTGGCGAGCACAGGAGTATCAAAGGTCCTCGAAGGGAGCCCAAGGGTGGAGTAGGAGATCCGAGGATATCATATGTACAGCTTTATGATGTGATTATTCACATGGTTCGTGGATCCTAATAATTTATATACATCAATTTTTGATATATATATATATATATATATGATGTTTTTGGACATATGGATATGTAAAATTTGTTTTGATGTGATGTTTGATATGAGTTTATTTTAGATATAATGATGGCTATGGTATGATGATGATAATTTATCTATGGATTTTAGATTTGGATATTAAGCTTTGGTGTATAATGATGATAATTGAGATGTGTTTCCTTTTATTTGATTAAGCATTCCTATGTATGTGATGATGATTTTGATATGAGTGCACTTGCAACCTTTGTTGGTGTGAGTTATCCTATGTGTCCTCCTCACATATTAGAGGGTCATCTCACATGGGTTAGTTTTAGGGTTAGGTTTAGGGTTTACTATTGAGTCATGCACTAGGGTTACTCAAGACCCTATATGCACCTTTTCACTATTCATTTATGAGCATGCTAGACACTCACTGTCTTTCCTCTATGTGCAAGCTTTGTTTCTGTTGAGAAAGTTTTTCCATTATTGATCGATTCTTCCTTGTGATTACGTTGGAGCTATCATGATTTTGTGGAGTGCAACTACTTCATGGTGCATCGTTTCGATTCAATTCTTGCAAACTCTTTCATGGTATTAGAGCTGCATGAATTGTCGTCACACCAAAAGCTCGAACTGATGGTGGAGAGGGATCTCATCGTGTTAAAAACTTCTACGACAACACCCTCCCGCATGATGGAGATGGTTATACACCCAATCAGGCCCAACATCATTAGGAGGAAGTGACACTGGGAATTTTCTCGGGAGGTCATCCATCTCAAAGACTACTTTGGGGTTGACGCTTTTAATCGCTTGGTATCGAGTTGCATGACTTGCCGTCACACCACAAGCTCAAACTAATGGTGGAGAGAGATCTCATCATGTTAAACATGATGCTACACCAACACCCTCTTACATGATGGATGTGTATACACAATTGGATGTTTCAAAACGGTAATTCCTTAGGTGTTATTATCAATTTTTTACCAATCGTGCACTCAAGTGTGTAGTGACACTTTGACATTTTTTTCCCTTCCAAGCATTTTTTGGCGTTTCTAAAGACCTCTAAACTCCTTCGAGTTCATTTAAAAACATTTTATTTTACCCTTATTATTTCTTGTGACTAGTGAGCACGTCCACACAATCCTGCAAAGAAGGGGGTTTTTTCATTTGTGACGTGAGATGCTTTTTCTCATAACCAGATTGGCTTTCGCCTCCTTCCTTATTTTTTGCTTGTGCTTATTTACGGTGTCCTATTTTTTTTGCGCTCCATGAAACACTATTGTGGTCTCCTCTCTTGTGCGTTATTACGCTGATTGCGCAAGATGAGTTTCCAAGTTTTTCAAACCGCATGCTGACTCGATTATAATCAACGCACTAAACTATAAAGTGCCGAAAGCAGGGGGGTTGATATATTGTCCTGGGTGGTTGTGTTTCTTTTCTACATTTCTTTCTCTCTCTTCACTATGGATGCACTTTCAATTCCTTTGCTTACGCTGTTCAAATTCTTTGAATGGAGATTGAAAATAATAATGAAACTAAGGGGTAAAGGGTTATTCCACATCACCATGGGAACTGAGACTGAACCAGACAACGAACCTGAAAAATCTAAGTGGTTAAACTGTAGTGATGAAGCTTTAAGTCTTCTTTGCATGTCTATTTCTCCTAACTTTCTCTTCCACATTGAGGCATCCAAAACACATAAATCTGCATGGAAAACACTGGATGTGATGTTTGGACAACTAGATGACATGAGAGTGCATGAGTTGGAAAATGAACTACTAGGGTTAAATCCTAGTGACTTTGAAAACCTACAAGATTTCTTCTCAAAATTTTTCCACATGAGATTGTTGTTAAAAGGATGTCAAGTAGAGAAGAAATATTCTCAACTGATCTTGTCGATTCTCTCTAAGCTAGGTCTTGAATATTTTGTCTTCGTCAACTTGCTACGCTACAAAAGTGCTTTGGATGATACTTGGACTATGCCATCCTTTGAATGTTTTTCATTCCAACTCATTCGAGCATAGGACAAACTCATTCAAATGGGGTCTCTCAAGTCCAAGTCACATGCCCAGTAACAAGTACTAGCAAGGGAAAGAAGACTCGAAAAGAAGAAATAAACAAAGGATCAACCTAAGAAAGAAACCAAGACCAAACCTAAAAATGACACAAACACTTCGACTTCTGAGCCTAAGGCACAGAAAAGTAAGTTTTTGTGTTCTTATTGCAAGAAGTCTGGTCATGATGAGCACCGTTGTTTTTGGAAACAAATTGATCACTTATCTCATTTACTTGAGAAGAATAAAATAAGTGTACCTGAATCCATAAAACAAAGTGCTCCAGAAGGCCGAGTCTTCTCGCTGCAAAAGGTGCTAAAATGATAAGAAGAAAGGAAAGGCCCTTGCAGCTAGAGTTGCTCCTTCATCAACATGGATTATAGATTCCGGTGCCTCACTCCACATGGGTTCCTCGTATGTTGATTTTTCCAACATCGAACCTTGTGGAATGTCCCAAATCACGATGGGTAATCACACGACAAGTGTCGGTTTTCGATAGTGGATCGGTAGAGATGGATAGGGAACATTTTACCAAGTGTTGAGTATTCCCGATCTCTCTACCAATCTCCTATCGCTTAACCAATTACTCACCATAGTGAAGGAATGTGAGTGGAATTTGGTCCTAACTCGGTGATTATTCATGAGCTTAACAATGATACTACAATGGCTAAGGGAAAGGTTGATCACCGTTCACGGTTATATACCTTTACCACTTTACTTATGATTCTACGCCCATCGCCTTGCTCACTCATGCAAATGAGTTTAGTAAGCTATGGCATGAGCATTTTGAACATTTAAATTATCGCTACCTTGAACAATTGAGCCAAAACAAAATGGTCAAATGGGTTGCCCTGCGTCGAGTTTTCTAAGGGTCTTTGTGAGGGTTGTAGACTTGGAAAGCATCCCGAAAAGAACTTTGACAAAGGAAAATCCCTGAGATCCACTCGTCCTTTGGATCTTGTTCACAACAATGTTTCTGGTCCATTTCCTTCTCCTTCATTGACTATTCGTGATATACTTGGGTATATTTTCTTAGGCTTAAGTCTGAAGTCTTTGAACATTTTCAGGACTTTAAAGCTTTTGTTGAGAAACAGGTGAAACGGTCTATCAAGGTTCTTCGAACCGACAATGGAGGTGAATATGTAAACAATAGGTTCATGGATTTCTGTACTTTCAAGGGATCTATTTACAGCATACAATTGCTTATAGCCCTTCACAGAATGGAGTCGCAGAAAGAAAGAACCGTACTCTTATGGAGATGGCCACTTGTATGATTCACTCAAAGTCTCTTCCTCCCAAGTATTGGGCCGAAGCAGTGAATTGTGCAAATTAAATTTAGAACCATGTTCCACACAAGGCAAGTAAGAGGATGACACCCTTTGAAGCCTGGTTTGGATGTAATCTTGATGTTGAGCACTTTTGAGTTTTAGATCTAAGGCTATGGCTCGGATTCCCAAGAAGAAACGCAAGGCCTTAGAACCACAATCCAAACCTTGTATCTTTATAGGGTATCTCATTTGATGAATCCTACTTCTCATGAGATGTATATTGAGAGAAGTGTTAAGTTTGATGAGTCTTCTTCGACTTCTACTTCTCCACCTATTGAGGTTCTTCAACTCGCTAATTCGGACTCTGACTCATCAGATGATGATACTGTTGAGTGTGCTCCTCTTCAAAATCCTCCCAACCATCGACCTTTGAGTCTTCTGATTATGATAGTAGTGATGATGAGGAATATGTCCCTTCTCACTCAAGTGAAGAATCTTCCGAATTTGAGCCTGATCCTCTTTGTCCTCTTTAGGTTAGGAAAACTTTGCAAAGTGTTGGAGATTTAGTTGGAGATACTTTGGATATGAGACGTACTCACTCAAATTTTGTTGGACCCCACTCTTTCTTCACCTCTGCTTCTAATCCACAGTCTTTTTGGGAGGCTTCTGGTATTCCTGAGTGGGATTCTGCCATGGATGAGGAGTATTCCTCTCTCATAAAGAATGATACTTGGGATCTCACCCCTCTTCCAAAAGGAAGAAAAATCATTTGGTGTAAGTGGGTGTTCCGAACAAAGTATGGAGTAGATGGAGACGTCAAAAAGTTTAAAGTGCGATTAGTAGCTAAGGGTTTCTCCCAGATAGCTGGGGTTGATTATACTAAAACCTTTGCTCTAGTTGTAAAGATGAATTCTATTTGATTGACCCTAGCCATTGCCGTAGCGAACAGATGGAAAGTTCATCAAATGGATGTTAAGAGTGCCTTCCTTCATGGTGACCTAGAGGAAGAGATCTATATGGGACAACCTCCGAGTTATGTCTAAGATCCCTCCCTCGTTTGTAAGTTAAAGAAGTCTCTTTATGGCCTTAAACAAGCCCCTCGGGCTTGGTATGCCAAGATGGACTCCTTTTTACTTACATCAGGGTTTACTAGGTGTCACTCTGATCCAAACATTTATATTCTACGGAAAGATGACTCCATACTCATTCTTGTTCTCTATGTTGATGACTTGTTGATTACAGGTAGCTCTTCCTCTATTATTGATTATGTGAAGATCACCTTAGCCAATAGGTTTTCCATGACTGACTTAGGTCTCGCTTCATTACTTTCTGGGATCCAGATTTCACAATCGACTCAGAATTTTGATTTCGCAACCTAAGTATGCTCTTGATTTGCTAGCTCATTTTCGATGTCCGATTACAAGTCTTCCTACTCCCTGTTCTCTCCAAAGTTAAGTTGGTTTCAGATTTCTCTACTCCCTTGGTTGATGGTACTCTTTATTGACAGTGCGGAGCTTGATTTACTTGACTCACACTCGACCGGATTTATCGTATGTCGTTGGGATCGTGGTTCAGATTCATGTAGGAGCCACATGAGTTGCATTAGAAAGTAGCTAAATGGATCCTTCATTATGTTCATGACACTTATACTGATGGCATTCACTATCATGGAGGGGTAGCTATTGACTTAATTGGATTCACATGATTTTGATTGGGCGGTGACTTAGATAATCAGAAATCTACTGCTACAGTTTCTCTCTTAGTTCGGGTCCTATTAGTTGGTCTAGCAAGAAACAAAATGCAATTGTGATATCATCTACAGAGGCAGAATACAGAGGAGTAGTTAGTTAACCGCCATAAAAGTTATTTGGCCACAGTGGTATTCTCGACGAGTTTGACATCCACTTTTGGCGGTCTACCATATATCTTGTGATAACATGAGCACTATCTCCATTTTTAGAAATCTAGTTCAGCATCAGACGAAGCACATTGATATCCATATGCAATTCATACTTGAGCTTATTCATGATGGCATCATCCACATTTAATACATTCGGATAACCGATCGGATTACATGATTTATTTACCAATCCCTTCACCGAGATGAAGTTTCTTCACTTACGGTCTCTTCTTGGGGTGAGCTCTTCGCAACTGCTCATCTTCTTTGGGCTATGTAGTCCTTCTTTTTCTTCTTCTAGGAATATTGTTTTTGTATATGGGCACCTTATCGGGCCTTTAGTTGCAGGCCCCATGACACATCTTTCTTAGTTGTTTAGGTGTGCTTCTTCTCCTTGATCGACTATACTCAAGGCCCGTTGCGGCTTCGATGAAGGGGGTGTTGGTGTGAGTTATCCTATGTGTCCTCCTCACATATTGGAGGGTCATCTCACATGGGTTAGGTTTAGGGTTTCTTTATTGAGTCATGCACTAGGTTACTCAAAGACCTTATATGTACCTTTTCACTATTCATTTATGAGCATGCCAAGACACTCCACTGTCTTTCCTCTATGTGCAAGCTTTGTTTCTGTTGAGCAAGTTCTTCCATTATTGATCGATTCTTCCTTGCGATTACACTAGAGCTATCATGATTCTCGTTGGAGTGCAACTACTTCGTGGTGCATCGTTTCCGATTCGATTCTCGCAAACTCTTTCAACCTTAACTATCGACAACATATAACTAACAATAGTTAGTCCTATTTAAGGTCATGTGATGGATTTAAGATGAGATGAGATATATTATGTGATTATTGGACATGTTTTGGAGTTGCATGTGTCTTTTACAAGGAACTATGTTCCTCTTATAGGTTATAGGCTATACCTCATCTTTTATTTTGATAGTGCGTGAGATGACCAATGTGGGAAGCTTGTGTCTTTTGAGGAAAGTTGATCAATGTGGGAAACTTTCCTAGGATGATAGAGGATTCTAGACATGTTCATAAATTTGATTAATATGGGAAGCTTTCAATTTGTCGTTATATATATTGTTCTTGAGCTTTGGGTAGCCATCCTTCAAGGAAGTGGTCTAAGAGAATAATTTAATTTTGGTGGTGATATTTTTGATAGTTGTCCTTTGAGGGAACAATCTATAATATGTTTTTCATCCTATAGTAATTTTGATTCTATTTTTTGTAGTTGAGGAGGACCTAAGAGACCCTTTGAGGAGGGTAGGTTCAATATACAAGATAACATGTGTATCTTTAACATGTATTTTGATGGATAGGGTGAAGTGGGGGAGTAATGATTACGAGGTCCCTTTTAATGAAAAAGGGCATGTATATGTGGATTATGCTATGAATAGGGCCATGGTGCCCATATTTAAGGTTGTATTGATATATTCGAGAAAAGACCACATAGCTCCAAATCATTGCGTAGGTGGGGCGGATTGGTGTTATGTTTGATAATGGTGGATATTAGTTGGAATAAGGTTTCATATGTATATATGTTAATAGTAGAAAGGCTGTAAGTACAATGAATGCGAGTATATTTTTAGGTTTACCAATAAGAGAGGTTAGATTGTAGGATTTAGATCTGTAGATGTGGGTGATGATGTAGGTTATGAGCCATTTGAGAAAACTTTCCACGTTCACTCTTTTCCATATTCGTGATGTGTTGATTTTCTTTAAGGACAAGATCACCAACATTAAATTTATGTTCTTTGAGATGTTTATTATATGCATGTTTGATTCGATTCTTGATAAATGTTGATGTGTTTGAGGGCAATTAGTCAACATTCATGTAATAATTCAAGTTGTGACAGTGTTATTGATGATATTCTTCCTCGAGGATGAAATATTTAAGAGAAATGTGTAAGGATGGAATATGGAATTCAAGTGGGAGAAAATATTCAGTGTTGTAGACTAGAGAGAAAGGGGTAATACCCATAGAAGTGCAAATACTAGTTTGATAAACACACAATGCAAAGGAAATGAAAGATGCCAATATTTACCAACCTAATCATGATTTTGGTAAGGATATTGTTAAGGGTTTTGTTAGATGCTTTGGATTTATCATTACCTTGTGGATAGTATGGTGTGGAGAAAATGAGTTTGATATTGTAGGTGTCACAAAGTTTTTGAAATTTCTTATTTTAAAATGATTTACCGTTGTCTGTGGTAATTTTATGAGGGATGCAAAAGCAAAAATGATGTGATGATGAATGAAATCTATGATCTTATCAGCTTTAATAGAGATAAAATGGATAGATTCCACCCATTTTTGAAGTATTCAGTGGTGGTGATAATGGAATTGTCTTTGAGAAGATTAGGGGTTGATATTACCAATGAGGTTAAGTCCCCACTATGAAAAGGGCCATAAGTCTTGAGTTGGTTTAAGAGCATGAATAGGGATGTGTGTAAGATTGGATTGTTGTTGAAATTTGATGCACTTCTTGGAATACTCACAACAATCTCAGTTAAGCATAGGACAATGGTTTCCCATCCACAAGATTTAGTTGGTAATAGCTAAGCCATTTAAAATGTCTCTGGATACTTCGTCATGCACTTCTTGGATAGCTTGATGAACCTTTGGAGGTTTAAGACAACGAAGGAGGAGGATGCCAAATGATCTTTTGTAAAGGATACCTCTAGTATGACATAGCGGGATGCATGTTGTTGGAAGGATCTCTTACCATTTTTGGATAGATCCGAGGGTATTATACTTTGGGAAATATATTCATATATTTGGGTGTACCAAATATAAGATTGGATATCAACTATATGATTAATGGTAGGAAAGATAAGTGTTGGTATTATAGTACAACGATTTAACATTTTAGAATCATTTGGAGATAAATGAATAAGAGACGTGAGATATGTCATATTATCTATGAATTTATTAAATGATCGTGGAGTTGTTTTAATTTCATAGTGATCGAAGAGATTTCAAGATCGTGAAAGAAGGTTTTATATTTTTACAGATTTCATTTTTACACTGATATGTCCCTTTGATTTGATTGATGAAAATTTGGGAATCACCATAGATATCAATGAGTTTCGACACCAATAAATGTGGTAGTTTATAGGCCCATGATGAGGGCTTCATATTATGCCATGATGTTTGTACAATTGAAATTTAATTTGAAGCATAGGGAATAATAGTTCCCTAAGGAGGTATTATGACTATTCCGTCACACCCCTTGTTTATATTTATACCCATAAAAAAAATATGGTAATTTTGAGAAGGGTGTCATCATGATTGAAGGAGTTGATAGATTCATTTAGAAAATATTCACAAGGTAGTTGATTACTGGGTGAAGGGAGATTCTACGACATGATCAACAATAACTTGCCCTTGATGGATTTTTGAGAAATGAATTCAAGATCAAATTCTGTCATGAACATGATCCATCTAGTTATACGATCATTATGATATGGTTTATATTGCATGGATTTCAGTGGATTAATGTTTGTGACTACATAGGTTTTATGATTGAGGAGATAATGAAGAAGTTTGGAAGTTGTAAAGTATAAGGCACAACATAAATTTTCTACTTCGAATAATGGATTTCATAATCATGAAGGGTTTGACTTATGTAATAAATAGCTTGTTCCTTACCTTGTTCATCTCGATGTGCTAGCATGGCTCCCATGACATGATCAGCAGGAGATAAGTATAAATATAAAGAATCCTCCTCACATGGAGGTATGAGCACTAGTGGTCATAAGAGGTATTATTTGATGGTGTAAAATCCTATTAGTAGTCATCCTCCCACTTAAAATGGATGTCCTTTCTAAGAAGGTGGTGGAAGGGTTGACACTAGTCTAATAACTGAGAGATGAAGTGATGGATAGATTGAAGCTTCCTTGGAGGCTACAAATTTGTTTAATATTAGATGGAGGAGGAATTTTGATTATGGATTTGACTTTGGTGGGGTCAACTTAGATTCCCTTGATGAATACTATAAATCCTAAGAGTTTTCTTGTCAGGACCTCGAATAGACATTTAATAGGGTTGATTTGAAGGAAAAATTGTATTAGATGGGAAAAGATTACGTCAAGGACAACAATATGGTATTTTTGGTGTTTACATTTTCCTAATAGATCCTCTACAATTTTTTGGATAAGGTTGTGAAATATTTATGTCATAACGCACTAATAAGTTGCTCTTGTGTTTATTTGGCCAAAGGGCAATACTCTCACAATAGAAGGTTCCCGATGGGGTGATAAAATATGCCTTATGTTGATCTTCTAGTGCAATGAGAATTTTATTATAACTAGAGAAACCATCCATAAGTGACAACAACTCATGCCCGGCCATTAAATTGACAAGTTGATCAAAATTAGGTAGGGGAAATCATCCTTGAGATAAACGAGGTTAAGATTTCAAAAGTCTTTACATGTGTGCAAATTCTAAGAGTTTTTGGTTATAGGTACGATGTTAGAAACCCATTGTGGATAATCAATAGGTAAGATGAAATTGGATGAGAGAAGATGTTGAAGTTATTCTTTGAAAAATAACGCTACATAGGGATGCCTTTTATGAAGATTTTACTTCACTATGTTAGTATCGGGGATTGTGAGGATATTATAACTAACGATGTTAGGGTTAATACCAAATATATCATTGCAATACCATGCAAAGGCTTGATTGTGATCGGATAAGAAAGTGGTGAACTCACATAGTTCATGTGGGTCCTCAGCTTGACCAATTTTGACGATGTGTGGTTCTTGTGGTGTGCCTATATTAATGTCGATAGTGGAATCATTGAGTAGTGTAGACATGTTAGGAGGTAGGTATTTTTGGAGGTGGTGATCTTTAACACCCATATGGGTTAGGATGGCCTTGCCATCATGATAAGTGGAGAATATCAATAAGTGGGAGAATACTCTTCATCATGTTAGGTAATGGTAATGGGAGGGACTTGGTCTTGCCATTGGCTTGGTAAGTTAGTGGTCCTATTGTGATGGTATTGATTAAAAACATTTGGAAGGAAATATATATATATATATATATATATATATATATATGGTGTCATTCTTTATTGGAGGGTATGTATGATGACAACGAAGATGGTGGTTCAAAATCTAGTGTTGGAAGTAGTGAAATGAAGAGGGGACTTTGAATCCGAATCCTTATTTTTATGGGGTTTTCTAAAATATTCAAAAAGTAACTCATGTGGGCCTTATTCATATTTACATAGAGTAAAGAATTTCCACACGTAATGGTGCAAGGTTAGTGATAAGACAAAATTAATTCTCATCCATCGCACCAAATAACATTATTATTTCTCTTATAAAGCGGATTTAGATGTAGTCTTAAGAACTCGTATAACTTATTTAAGATTAAATGTACAATATATTTTATCCATATTTGAAAATTATATTACAATATAAATGTTTTATTTTCCTACTATTTCTTGTAAGTTGGAATGCAGTATTGTGTATGAGTAGATCATTTGATCTCTTGAATCTATCACAACAAGTATAACACTCACATAGCTAAGAGCACATGACTCACAAAGATTGAAAATTCATAAAGAAAAGAGAATAGGAATCAAAATATAAAGAGTGCAGGACTTAGGAACATGACTTAATTAGTGGACCGACGCATGATTCTCGCGCATGAGTCAATTGGTGCACTGACGCAAGACTCGTAGAATCAACACATAAATTACTATAACTGAAATTTTAGAACTCCAAATGAGAATCTGAGAGAGGTTTTTGTTCCTCTTATTGTTAGGAGGAAAACCTCTCTATTTTTACACAACAATAATAATTTTGAAGATATCAACATTTGAAGAAGAAGGTTTTTGAGCGCAGTACTAGCAAAACTAGCACACAAATCTCTCTAACTAAAATTGTAGAACTCCAAATGAGAATATGAGAGAGGTTTTTATTCCTATCATTGCTAGGAGGAAAAAAATATCTCCATTTTTATACAGAAATAATAGTTTTGAAGATATCAACATTTGAAGAAGAAGGTTTTCAAGTGCAACACTAATGAACCAACGTAAACATCACTCTAATTTTTTTAGAACTCTAAAAGGGAATCGAGAGAGGTTTTGTTCCTCTTATTGTTAGGAGGAAAAAATCTCCTGTTTTTACACATCAATAATAGTTTCGAAGTTATCATCATTTGAAGCAATAAGTTTTCAAGTGCAGGACTCACACACGCAACATCAAATTCAATTTAACAAAGTCAAGATCCCCAAATGAGAATCGAGAGAGGTTTTTGTTTCTCTTATTGTTAGGAGGAAAAAATCATCTCTGTTTTTACACAAAGAGCAATAATTGAGGAGATATATTCATTTTAAGTTTCAATAGAATAAGGTTGGAGAAAAGTAAATAAGATAAAAAAACATAGGTTCAAGTAAAACTGTGATTTATCCCTCATTTCTCAACAAAAATGAGAATTTAAAGATGTTTTGGAAATATTACAACAAGGAGCACCAAACCCAAAAAAGGTTTGAAGATATTATTCCAAATGAGTTCACAATAAGGATCAGAAAATCAAGGATGAGAATATGGTGGGACAACTATCATGTTGAAAGATTCAATCATGCAAGAGAAAACTTGGCAAATGAAAATAAATAGTTAAGTGCATGTGGAAGATATGGTTCAATCTAGAGTTGTAATATTTGATTAATTCTCTTCCACATTTATCTCCTTGTCATGTGGAATAAGTAGTCAAGTGCAAGAGGAAGAGGTAGTTCAATCTAGAGTTGTAGTGTTTGATTAAATCTCTTCCATATTTGTCTCCTTGTCAAGTGGAAGAATAAGTAGTACAATCTAGAGTTGTAGTATTTGATTAGATATCTTCCATATTTGTCTCTTTGTCAAGAGGAAGAAGAAGTATTTGAATAGATCTCTTCCATATTTGTCTCCTTGTCAAGAGGAAGAAGAAATAGTTAAATCTGAAGTTGTAGTGTTTGAATAAAATTCCTTCCACATTTATCTCATTGTAAAGTGGAAGATGTAGTCAATTCTTGCCCAAGATTATAGGTAGGTAGTTCTATAATCTTGGAGTATTGGCCAAGGGATGAATTATAAATATCTCTCCAAGACACTTAATGTAACAATGGTATGAAATGGATGATTTTTGTAACATCATTTCTGATTAATAAAATCCATAGTTTCAGTATTTTGGCAGCAACTTATTTTTAGTTGTGTTAACCCAAATCGAGGGAAGAGCAAGGGCCCACTCTTACCCAAGGAGGAGGATGATTTATTGGTTTTTAGAATATATCTTTTTTAGAAATGACAATATAGATGATTTATTGGTTTAAATCTGCATTGTGTATTTTATTTTGCTTTGTTTGTGAAGCTTCACTTTTATTTTTTTATTTTCATTTGTTTGTTTTTCAGTTATTCATTTTAGTTTGTTAGATTAGATTTACTTTCAGTTATTTATTTCAGTTCTTAGATTAAATTTCATTTCAGTTATTGAATTTTATTTCATGTATTTTCAATTCTAGAGAAAAGAATTGTAAGATCATTGTTTTCTTTAGCCCCTTTTACAGATAACCTTGGACACTACCTGGTTTTGACATTATTTATGATTAAATAGTGAGGAATGCAAAAACCTCGTCGCTTAGTTTGGGAAAACTTAGGTTTATCTAAGAATGAAAAGTCTGAAGTAAATGGTTTGGCGTGTGGTTGATTGTCAAGATGAGAAGAGGGGTAGTCGATGCCTCTCGTAAACAAGTGATGTTCAAAGAAAAGGTAAACCGTAGGAAATAATATTTCCAACATTAGGTTCATAGAGGGGTTTTTTTTTATCAGGTCTCATGTATGTTTTTGGTGTAGGGAGTGTATTAAGAGATAATAGTCAATACTCCCATAACAATAGGATTTGCATTATGTTTTCGAAGGATTGATCGTCAGGTAAGTTAGATGCAGGGAAAGAGGAACTTGTGGATGATTGATTTGAAGAGGAGGTGTACTGTAATGGAAGCAACACATCATTTGTCTTGTAAGTCATATGATAGGCTTTAAATGGATTGGAATCAGCGGGGACCATAAAGGCTTTACCTTTTTTTGTACTTCAAACACCATTATAAGGTGGAAGGGACACATCATATAACACAGATCCAATGATGTCCTAACAATATATTATATTGAAATTCACCTTCTAAAAGGTAGAAGAGTTCACGAAGGACTTTCACATCTATTTTTATAGGCAAGATTACTATGCCTAAGGTAGGAACGACAATATCGTTAAAGGAATGTAGGACGACAAGTGACTAAGCCATAATAGTGTCGTAGTCAGTTGTAGTTGTTTGAAAACATGGGATGGTATTTTTTTAATGTTGGCACCACTATCAATCATAACTATTTCAATGAGAGTATAATTTAATTAGGTGGTGAAAACAAGGGGAGATCATAGTCCTCAAGTTGTAATGATGGGATTTCGTAATCATCAAATGCGATGGCCACAAATATTTTCGTGGCACCAATGAGGTTAGAAAATGGTTGGGACTCATATGATCATACCTAGATAGCTTAAAGGTATTCTATCATGGATTTTTGATGTTGAGGGGAATTTTAAATGAGTTCATAAAGGGACATCTTGATAGGTGCTTGATGTAACTATTTGAGAATGATATTTTGTATATATGTCATAGATTAAATTTGAGGGGATAAAAGGATAAAGATCTTGGCTTTAGGATATGATGGATTGGGTGGGGAGCCATTGAAATTTTTTTAGGCCTATTTTGGTTATGAGATTTCAAATCCTAGGCTTAGGCTTTCGTGACTATGTAGATGACGATTTGGAAAATGGGGATTCACTAGAGGAGGCTGTTCTTTTATTAGATAGGTGATTTTGAGGACGTTTTGAAGTACATATGTTCCCAAATTCTCCCTAAACCATTACAAAATGGAAGAGTATTATGAGAGCTTTCTGAAGGTATAAGGAACACTCAAAACAAAGATCGTATGCTCAAGTTATTGTTGGTCAAAGCTTGGTCAAAGCTTGGTCAAAGCAGAGTTAATCGCCAATCAAGTCACAACACATGAGAAAAATGAAATAGGGAAAAAATGTAAACATTTGGTTTTGTGACTCCAGTGTTTAACGCTTGTTTATGGATGGGTGGGCCTCGCTATTTTCCTCGGGTGGGGCCCTCATCCAGTGGTCGACACACTCTTTTTGAAGAGGGTGCCTTTGCCACCTTTTCTTCATATTTACATTGTCACAAATTTGTATATATATGCCACAGAGTGTTTTTGTAAGATAAATGTGGGATATTACATGGCATCGTGATGATATTATGTATTAAATGAGGATCGAGTTAACGCACCACCTTGGTGAGCTACCCATATTTCTCGGCTGAATTTCCTAACCATCCAGCCCAACTTGCTCACATCATCTGCCCATATCTCTAACTTCCGAGCCATACTTATTTTGTATGCAACGACAACATTACATGGCAATTTGAGCCAATAGCGAGGAAGCCACGTCAACACATCACACAGGTAGTACCAAACTTTATGCAACATCCAATTGGTCTACCAATGTGGTGAAACATAGCCACAACCACCTATGTGGTGCTTAACAAAACATGGCTCCATAGTCATATACACTAAATGACCGAACTAAATTAAAACCCCTAGCTCGTTAAATCCTTGAGAAAAGTGGGATTTATTCCCAAAGGGGTAAATTTGAGTTAGTGGGTGGTTATGGTGGTTTCAACCCCAACCACCCTTTTACCAAATTAATATCCCACCACTGAGCCATGAGAGCTCAATGACTTATATAATGAGCTCCTCTTTATTTAAACATTTTTTTAGTAGGACTGTGTATTGAACCTTACAAGGTAATTTTTGGAAAGCTGAATTTATGAGGCACTTAGAGGCCGAACCAGGGTCTTGAGAAAATTGGGAAGTTGTGAAAAATTCAAAGACGAATCTGGTGATATAATTTTTTTTCCATTTTGGAGTTCGTAGGCTGATTTTGTAAAGCCTTTTGTGCAGATATTATTGGTGAAATAAAAGACAATAAAATGTGAAGCAAATAAAAATATATAGAGAGAGAGTTTTGATCATTGTCACGAGAACATGAGTTCTCGGGGACTTTGGAAGGTTACAAAAAGATTCATTATTTGATTTGTAATAATTTAATTATATTTGCAAGTTTGAAAATTAATGGATCGGTTCTAAATGAACTTAGGACGTAGGAATTCCAAACCCCGTAAACAATCTTTATGTCGTCTGATTTTTCCTTTCAGTTTCTGATTATTTGCAAAGATTTAATTCAGATTTTAATGTGGATGTAAAATTTTAATCAGTTTTGACAATTCTGGGAAAATCAGTTAAATTGGGTAAACTTGAATTTGAATGAATTTGATCAAATAGTGAATTAAGGGAACTTAAAATCAATTTTGGATCAGTCATAATTCAGTTTTTAAAATCAGATTTTGATCAATTTTGGATTAATAAAAGTCTTGAAAGTTGATGAATTTATAAGGTCTTGGTAAATAGATGAAAAAGTAAAATAATTATTGGTGTTTATGAATCATGTTTTTGGCATCGATCTAGATGATTTTATGCCTTCTTTCATTGCATTTGGATATCAATTTTGATTTGATAATCCCATCATAAATTGCAGACTTTATTGCTTGATCTTCTATTTTTGTAGTGTTGTGGAAGTACATGTGTTTGCAAATAATTATGGAAAATCCTTGAAGAGAGAGAGGTTGGAAGAGTTGGAAAACATGAACAGAAATTCAGAAGAAAATACTTTCCTAAGAAACAAGTTCTATTCCCTCAAGGAAAAAATTGCATGTTTGAGATCCGAGCTTGAGTCCAAGGACGAGATCTTGATCAATTTGCAATGTGGTGAACTAAAAAAGGAATTACCTTTAACTTCAGATGTAGAAACCATGATTGATGAGTGCACTATAAGTTATTCACCACATGATTCTTCTTCTTCTTCCTCTTCAAATTTAGGTAATGATGCTTTTGGTTCATTTGAAAAACACACTAAAGGCATTAGATATAGATTATTAATGAAAATGGGATTTGATGGAAGAGACCTTGGTAAAAAGGGATAAAGTATGTGTAACCCAATACATGTGAGGATCATCCTCATTTTATAGGTTTGGGTTTTTCTAGTGTGGGAATGGATATTGGAGAATCCTCCAAGAATGTTCAAGGAAGATGCGCTTCTAATAAAAAGTGAATACCCCACTAGTACTTCAGGATGAATTTGGTAAGAAAAAATAGAGAAGAGGTAATACGATTCCACCTCCTCATTCTTATCATAATCATAAGCATGAGAGAAATTATAATACTTCTGATCTACTCTTTCAATTTAAGCAATATGGTTTTAATATATAAAAATGATGAATGGTTTTCCTTGCACTTTTTATGGATTGCATAACCATTTTGTTGCCAGTTGTTGGAAGAGAAGGAAACTGATGAATAATTTTATGTCGCTCATCAAGAACAAGTCAGTTTAAAAAGAGCAATCTTGTAGCTCTCAGACGATAAATGTAAGACATGTTTCCTCATCCTACAAAACAAATAGAGGACCTGTTGCACTCATTATCGTATGGGTAGACATCAGGTTGAGAAATTTTTGAATCTTCACCCAACTAGCCATCCAAGAAATGGTAAGAAAAATTTGGTTTACAAGGTAAAAGAAGTTGTTAATCCACTAGTTGAGAATAAAACAACCTTGGATCTATCCACAAATTGTCCACAAATGAGTCCATTTTATTTTGATATGGATAATGAAAAATCATTTCTTTTCAAGGATAAATTTATATAGCATTGTTGATATGGATGATTAACATGCATTATTTTCAGAGCATTTTGTGGGATTCCGATGAATGTTGAAAGGAAAAAAATCCCATATTTTCATTTTTGCTTTGAAATTGAAATAATGGTGTCACCTGTAGGGAAGATCTGAGGGACAAGTTTATCATACTCAGATTATACTTCTCACTTGATAGGATCAACAAAATCAATTTTTATTATTGACAAAAAGTATGTGAATTCGGTGGGCATGTGTATAATGTCTATTTTTGGAAATTTGCATTTCAATATCTGTTGTTGATTTTCATTATGCAAATCTGGGCACCATTTTGGTATTGTAATTAATATAC
Organism: Taxus wallichiana var. yunnanensis; assembly: GCA_018340775.1. NCBI lineage: Eukaryota > Viridiplantae > Streptophyta > Pinopsida > Cupressales > Taxaceae > Taxus > Taxus wallichiana. The sequence continues at coordinate 170,645,170 of CM031239.1, forward strand.
AATCTTATTGTGTCTACACAAGGTATTTACACATACATGAAGACCCTTATTTTGGGAATTTATTTGTAACTACCCTATATGGTTACAATTAGTATGTACATTTATTGCACTAACAAACTGGTTTGCAGATTTTACCTGGTGATATTTAGCAAGGATTACGGTTTCACCATTTGTGGGTATACATATTAAATTCTATCATTTTTACAGAGTTCAAAATATTGGATAGATACTTCTTTGATAGATTCACATGATTCAATTTTGACTCATGTCTATTTTTGGCATGTGTGTGGTCTAAACATTCTAGATCATGATATTTGCAATGGTTGACAATTTCACAGGACAATGGACACTAGCTATTTTTGGCATGTAGTTGTCTTTTTACACTAATCTATTTTGGTGGAATTGATTTATAGTGATTGGCCTTATCATAGAGTATCATTTATACACTTTCCTCTTTTGGTGAACAGTGTTTATTTTTTTATTTGATTGATTGTTTGTGATGACAAATGTGAGCTTAATAGGATTTGATTTCACAATTGTTTTTAGAGATTGGTAGAATCAAAGAGTATCAAAGCACAATTGCCTATTTTGTGAAAAATTATCCGATTTTTATTGATCAATTTTTTGTGATTCATTGATAAAAATATGTAATGATTTATTCCATAATATTATTTCTAGATTATGTATGTGTTTGTGAAATGCAAGAAGAAATTCAACATTTGTGGGTGAAAAATAGCTTTTTGTGGTAAAAACCTTCTAGGTGGGGCAGAGTGATTCAAGGACATTTTGAAGTTCATATGTTCCCAAATTATCCCTAAACCATTACAATACGTGATATCATTATGAGAGATTTTCGATGGTATAAAGAACACTTTGAAAAATGGAGATTGTATGCTCAAGTTACCGTTGGTCAAAGTAGGGTCAACTAGCCAATTAGGACGCGACAAGTGGCAAAAATGAAATTGGGAAAAAGTGTAAAAACTTGGTTTTGTGACTCCGATCTTCGATGCTAATTTACAGATGGGTGGGCCCCGCTATTTTCTCGGCTAAGGGCCTCAACCAGTTTGACACACTCTTTTGAGGAGGGGTGCCTTTTCCATCTTTTCTTCATATATACATTGCCAAAAATTTGTATATATATGCCACAAATTTTTCTTGTAGGATAAATGTGGGATATCAGTAGGGAATTATGTTAGTTTTTTTAGATAAGGTAAAAAAGATTGGTTTTGAAGGGACCAAAAAACCCTTTACATAGAGAGAAGCAAGGTTAAATAGATAACCAACAAGAAGCCAAGGAAGAAGAGTTAACAAAACTTGATAAAAGGTTGCCTCAAACTAGAGCCAGACCATACCAAGTCTGAAATATTAACCATTACATTTTTTATAATTAATTAAAGCAAATACTATCAAAGAAAAGAAGTAGAAACAAGAAAATAAGAACAACATCAAGACAACAAAAGTCCCGTAATTAGTTCTACTTGGCATTGGAATCCTTACTACGTGTTCTAAGACTCGGCCCGCTATTATTCATACCAACCACTTTGATGATCACCCATTTTATGATGATATTATGTAGTGTATGGGGACCGAGTTAACTCGCCAACTCAAGTGAGCTAACCACATTTCTCAGCCGACTATCCTAACCATTCAGCCTAAACTCGCCCACATCATCTCCGCCCATATCTCTAACTTACGAGCCATACTTATCTCGTGTGTAGCGACCTCATTACGTGAAAATTGAATCCAACAACGAGGAAGCCATGTCAACACAATGCACTAGTCATACCAAACTTGGTGCAATAGCCAATCGATCTACCAATATGGAAAAACATAGCCACAACCACCTACACAACGATTAACAAAACATGACTCTATAGCCATATACTCAATAATGTGAGACACATGGAGTGTATCTTGTACTCACACGTATAAGTACATGTTTAAGAATGTGTTTGGATTCCAAAATGGTGACTGGAAGTTTAGATGAGGGATGTGGCCCCAAGATGGAAGGTAGAGACGTTTTATTCTTAGGCGTGTTTTTCTTGCGATTATCTTGTGAGAGTTCCAAATTTTTATGTGGGGTACTTGTTGATTTATATAGGATCACCAAGACATTCAATTTTTATCAAGGGATCTTATCTTCTAAGGTATGTTTATGCTTTTTATAATGGTTTTTTTATCCTACTATCCCCGAGAGATAAGATCATGGGTAGTTATGAGATTACGTAGTATAGGGGTCCTAGATTGTGATATAGTTAGACTAGGGATTCACCAATGAGGAGATCAAAATGGTATATTTGTTTGACTAGTGTTTCGGTCATAGAAGTGCATGGTGAGGTTGAGGTAGGATTCTTCGAAGGTGAAAGTTGATTGATGGTATTAATAACGTGAGTGGTAACATTTTTGGGCCCTACGACATTAGTTTGAATTGTGTTGGTTGGGGGATTGTTTGGAAATAATTATTTAAATACGTATACAACTTGATTCATAGGTGCATTATGATTGTCGAGTTGTAGATTACCTTAGTCAATGTGATCTTGAAGGACATTTATAAAAGAGTGACATTTGTCAATGTCATGTTAGTGAACCTAGTGGTATTTGCAATAATGTAATTCTCTATACCAGGATGGCTTAGGGTGAGATTCATCGAATGGTCAAATAGGAGGGAGTTTAATTATGTGAGAAACCATGCTTTTGTCAAAAATAGAACTGTTAGACTCTCCCAGAGGTGTGTATTTTTTAGGGGACCAAGATTGTTTGGATTCTGAGTGACTCTTAGATGAAGTTTTTAAAATGATTGCATTCGTCGAGACTTTGTATTTGTCATTGTTGGGAAAAATTCATAAGAGTCAAATTGTGTCTTTTAGATCGTACTTTAACTTTACCATATTCAATGGTGAGATTTCCATTTTCCTGGCCATGGTAAAGGCTTCGTCAAATGTTTGAAAAGATTAGATTTGAAGGGTGTAATATATGTGTTTTGTGTAAGAACGAGTGAATAAATCGGTATATTTATTTTGGGGTAAAGAAAAGGATAACTGTTTAATGATTCCTTTTCATCTAGTGAGGATTTCAACAAGAGAATCATCCTAAAAAAAGCAGGTTTGATAGAATATAAATTGATGATGAATATCTTGTGTGTGATATTGATAGAAAAATGTTATAAGAAAATTTGTGATAACGATGTGAATGAATAGATAGAATGTTGAAGGATGTTGTTATACCAATCAAGAGCGGGCCCAACTAACGACATTGGGAATGTCCTTAACATGAGGTCTTGATCATGGGCTATGAGGTAACATGAATGTCAGAAGGGCTTGAGATGTTTTTGTGGATCTTCCTTGTTATATAATTTGATAAATTTTGGAAGATCCCAATGAGGGGGATATAGTTTGAGAGGTATTGATGGGTTGATGGGTTCATTGTAAATTTGTTTGTAAGAAAATGTGTTTTTAGGTCCCATGGTAGTAGCTTCTAGGCTAGAAATTCTACTCATCAAGGCTTGCATGGGATATTTTTGAGGAGGTTGAATGTACATCGAGGAAGGATTAACTTGTCCATAGATAAGGGATTTTATTGCTGAAATTAATGGTATGGTAAAAGAGGATTTTGAAAAGGAGGAAGGCTTCTTAGTATGTTGTAAGTTTTTTTGAGAAACTAACAAGTTGTGAGGAAGAGTGGATATACTGGTAAGGTTGTGGGATATAAGTGTTTATCTAAGGGGATGCAAAGGTTGTGGCTTCTATTGAGTGGGGATATAACTATATCAAGGACACCAACCATAGATGTTGGTTATGAAATGGAATAAACACTAGTGATAACACTTGTGTTGATAGGAAGCAAGGATGTAGGAATAGATATAACTAAGTTTTGGATCAAGGATGTGGATTGTTGTGAGATAACAGTTGAGATGTGACCAAGGAACTTGTAAAATGAGGAACACCAACATATCCTATCGGGGAGAAATAAAAGAAGGGGTGTGAATAACTGGAGGTGATGAGGTAATAGTGTGACTTTGGCTACCTTGAGGATTAAATGAGAACTCAAATGGAATGGGTCCTTGTTGACTAACAATATTTTGACATGAAATCATGTTGAGTTCAAAGTTAGCTATGAGAGTGGATGAGATAGGTGTGGATGTTTTAGAATGGTCGGGGAAGGATAAGGACTGATTTGTTCGATAACCAATTGATATGAGCGCTCGATGAGCCGAGAGTGATCATAGGTAACAACAATAACATATGGTCGGGGTTCGAACTATAACAGGAATATGGATGGATCATGAAGCAAGGTAAGCTCTAAGAGCGATAGGATTGGTGCTTAGGAGTTCCTCAAATACTTTGGATCACCACTATCAAAGAACTACAAAATGGGTGGATCAGAATTTCGACGTGTCCAACTAAATATTGAGAGAGTACGGGGACTCTTGGGTTGTTTCTATGGGTTGTTGTGATGGGATTGACATGTCTATGATGTTCTAGATACATGATTTTTGTCTAGTTAAAACCATGAAATGAAAAGTATATAATAAAAAGAAGTAAGTTATTTAGAAATGAAAACCACACAATCATCAAGGGGTTTTTGATTATCTTTTTTAATTAAAAATATGCAAAAAAAAATATGGCTAAAAAAAAAAGTACTTAAGAATGAGGCTTGCTAAGGTTTGTTTCAAGTGTGTTGAAGATGGATTCCTGAATCCCCTGAATCTACGAGAGGCTCGATTTTTTTTTGGTGTTTGTAGAATGCATGATATTGGGGCCTTACCCCTCACTTCGCGATCCCATAATGATAAGGGTGTGGTGCTTATCCGATATACAACCCAAAAATAATTTATACTCGGCTAGAACATGAAATCAAATTCCCTCTTGGTGATGAAATATAAGTAGGTAGACTGGAAAGGGAGTGTTTGAGAATGAAAATTTGATTGTACGTGAATTGGTTGTGTGTGAGTGGAAGCGGTGAATGCAAATTTTAACCCCTATTTAAACTAGATGATCAGGCAAGGATGAAAAATGCAAGTTCCTTTTAAGACCCAAAAGGAAAGTTTATTTTCTATGAGAACAACACACATAAAGCAATGCTAAAAGGGACTCTAAAGAGAATGATAATGAGGAAAGAGAGAAATACCTCTATTTTCTAAATAATCCTTTTTATTTTAAACTTTATAGAAAGCCACCAGAGGACTCTCGACTGAAAAGTTTATTGATCTTGCATGATTTTAACAAGACATGTATTATGCTATGGAAATGCAAAATTTTAATCAAAAGGGACTAAGGTCCCACCGGTGTTCCATAAGGTTTGAGAGATTTAGGATTTAATTTTAGCATATGAAATAAAATACCAAATCTTAGAAATGATAGAGTTTAGTGATACCTGAGTGTATTAAGAGGAGAGAAGGTAGATCCAAATGTGCACATAAATCTTTATTTCCAAAGAGTCATGAACCTACACACAAACATACAACTTTGACAAGGAAGATATTAGATAATAATGAGATAAGTTTCTTGGAAAAGGTCAATCCCAGGAACCAAAGGGCTTCCTTTTATGGGTGTCAACTCTTTTTTAGACCATTAAGTTGGAAACAATGATAACTATATAGATAATATTAAAAGATGCAGATGAAAAATGATATATATGTAATGCTTGAATGTCAAGACTCAATCAACGTCCTCAATGATAGGCTAGGGATGGTTAAACATGTTTTCCCAATAGACATTGGCCCTATCACTCTACTAAAGAAGAACCTCTAACTGCTTAGTGATATCGTCTTGGTTAGATGTGAAGGTGATGGCATATAGACTTAACTCGTAGTCGATGTTGGATTGTACAACACAAATGGTTGTTGCATAACGGTAGAGGTCAAATATAGTGTTTTCTTCATAAGTTTCTCCTAAGAGGGCCATCTAATAGAAACAAAGGATAAGAAATAGTTGATTATATATTATTATATGATTTTAAATAAAATAAGACAAGATGTATGAAAAATGGTAAATAGAAAACTTTTGATAGGATCGATGTCGATCCAAGTAAATTGGTGTCGATATGGGGATTGATGCCGATCATTGTGAAAACAGGACTGATTTAACAATATTTGTAAATTTTTTATTCTTATTTTGAATGATGAACCTATCGGTTGATAATATTGAATTTGACAATGGAATATAGTTCTTTTAAACAAGATAGACTTACCTTGATGAGAGGGGAAGTAGGTTGGTTGATTGGATGTGTAGAAAAATTTCCCCAAAGGAGTTTGACATAACAAGAAGCTTAGGCCACTTCACATTTGATTCACGCATGATCCTCAAGAGCTTGGAGATTTCTATGCCCTTAATCATATATCTTACATTTGATGTATATAGCCGACTTGTGGCTATCATAACTTCTTATCATTATGTATCTCTTTCATATATGTTATATTATCATGGGTGGGTCAGCCTTGGGGATGAAGATAACATATGATTAGTATAAATAGGGGTTAGTAGGTAGTAGTGGATCATCGTATTGAGCATTTGAGTCTTATTGTAAGTTTTGGAGGTTTCCCCCTCGAAGTGGCTAAGCTATTATATTATCTCGCAATATTATGTTATTTGGTGTTCTATTGTTGGTGATAATCAGAATTATTATAGTAATTTCATTACAAGTGGTATCAGAGCTGCGATGTAGGCCAAAATTAGGGCAAAACCCCTAACTTTTTGTTTCCATTATATCTTGCCAACTAGAACGAAATTTTCAAAGTTTTTTTACCAGATTTGTGAATCATTCCAAGTAAAATTCCTTGAAAATTTCAAACTTTTTTGATTTCTTTTACAAAATTAATTACAAATTTATTCTTATTCATAAAATCACTCCCTAGGCATGCAAATTGTGGAATTTTTCCAATTTCTTTACATTTTCAAAAAGAGGATAAAAAATTAGTTGGAGTTTGTTCTTTAAGTTTTTTTATATTTGGCCAAAATCTTATCGAACTCCAAACCCTAAAATTTGATCTTGATCCCTAAATCCTACTATTTTGGGGCATCATGGTGGGGCCTTCCACAAGAGGCAAAAACAATCCCATCACTCCGATTAAAACACCGTAAAACGATGAGGTAGTAGTTGATGAGTTGGATACAAAAGAGATAAATATAGATTCCTCGGGGTTAGGGTTTACTTCAAGGACCATAAGGTAAGCCAAATTGAGTTTAACCTGAGAGACCTCAAGTCTAGGGTGGCTAACAAAAATATGTGGAAAGGATTGGATAACAATTGGATGATTTCATGAATAAATTTAGTACACATATAATGGGTAATCATAATTCTATCAACCAAGGTGGATCTTTAGGTCAAGGTAATAGACAAATGAGCCAAGGTGGATCTTCGAGCATGCCCAATCCAAATACAAGCACTCTGCAGGCCTGTAATATGTTTCCAAAAGTGGAGATGCACAATATAGATCTAGATCTATCGCCCACCCGGAGCTATATAGAGTCGGGTCGGCACCCTATATAGATGGAAAGGATCCACTCAATTGGATTAATTAGATGGATAATTTCTTTAAACTACACCAGATTCCATTAGGACAAAAGGTGACCATGACATCTTTGTATCTCGAACCTGATCAATTCATTTGGTATCAATGGTTATGTGCTCAAAGGCAAAAAAGTGGTCTTAATGTTACATGGACAGTCTTCACCAAAGAGTTATAATTACACTATAGTTATAGTGTGTCATAAAATTACTTTAGCCAATTGGAAAAGTTAAGACAGACAAGATCCATTAAGGATTACATTCATCAATTCCAAAACCTTTCTTTGTGGGTGGAAAATATTACTGAAGAGAATCTGAATGACCTATTTCTTGGGGGTATTAAGGATCACATTGAGCATGAGGTGTGTATGTTTAATCCTCATAAGGTTTTTGATTCTATGATTATGGCACAAAGGAGAGGAGAAATTTGTTTCAAGAAGGAGAAAAATTTCACCAATATTAGAGATCACAACACCTTTCCCCAATACTCCCTCTATCACTTAGATTTACACCTCAAAAAATTGAAGAAAAGAGAGCAAAAGGGTTATGTTTTAACTGTGACGGTAAATATGGACTTGGACATAAATGTGTTGAAAATAAGTTGTTCTACATTGATGGGCCTAGTGAAGATGAAGATGAAAAGTCAGAGGTATTGGCCGAGTCAGAGGAGGAATTGGGATATCCCCAAGAAATGATCTCATGTTATGTAATTTCAGGTATTAGTACCCCCAAATGCTCAAGGTGATTGGATTCTTAAAAAGAGAGAGGGTCATAGTGCTGATTGACTCAGGAAGTACTCACAACTTTATCAATCATAAGTTAGCAGTGCACCTAAACTATTTTATTTATCCAACTCTTGAATGTCAAGTAATGATTTCGATGTAGGAACTGTTACTTGTTCGGAAAATTCCATAGCATTAAGATTTCCATGAGAGATTACATACTAAATAGCCCCATGTATGCCATTTCTATGGGAGGAGTAGACATTGTGTTAGGAGTTCAATGGCTTACCACTTTGGGAACCATTGAGATGAAATTCCAAGAATTGTTCATGTGCTTTCAATCAAGGAAGGAATTTTGAGCTAAGAGGCTTAAGAGAAAAGTCTCCACAGATAGTGAGCTCTCATCAGATGCACAAAATTCTAAAAAGGGTGTAGAGGGATTTGTGGCACAACTATTTTCATTGGAGGCGCATCATTCTAAGGACATTATACCATTAGATATGTAAGTAGTGTTGGATGCACACTATATTGTGTTTGAAAACATGCCAAAGGGATGACCTCCAAAGAGAGATCATGATCATGTTATTCAATTAGTACCAAAGAGCCAACCGCCTAACATAATACCTTATAGGTACCCATATGTGCAAGAGAGGGAAATTGAGAAGATTGTACAAGAGATGTTGAAGCGGGAATCATCCATCATAGTCGAGTGCTTATTCTTGTCTAGTAGTGATGGTACGTAAGAAAGATGAGATGTGGTGCATGTGTCCCAATTATAGGGAAATTAGTAAGTACACAATCAAAGATAAGTTTCCTAATCCTATAATAAATGATTTGCTTGAGGAGTTGCATGGTGCTATTTATTTTACAAAGCTTGATCTTCGTTTAGGATACCACCAAATTAGAATCAAGGATGAGGATGTTCATAAAAACTCCTTTCAGAAATATGAAGGCCATTATGAATTCCTGGTAATGCCTTTTGGACTCACAAATGCACCTTCTACATTTCAAAGTTTGATGAATTCTATTTTTAAGCCATTCTGCGGAAGTTTGTTTTAGTGTTTTTTGATGATATATTAACTTATAGAAAAACATGGGAGGAATATTTGCATCGTGTAAATAAGGTTTTGGAAACCCTTGAGCAACATCAACTTTATGCAAAGTCCTCTAAGTGTTCTTTTGGAATCAAGGAGGTTGAATATTTGGGCCACATTGTCTCTCATGAAGGGGTTAAAGTGGATCCTAATAAGATCAAATCCATGATGGAGTGGAAGGTTTCTAAAACCCGAAAGAATCTAAGAGGATTTTTGGGGCTTACAAGTTATTACCAAAGATTCGTAAGGCATTATGGAAGAATAACATCACCTCTCACAAATTTATTAAAGAATGAATCCTTCCATTGGAATGTGGATAAAACCAAAACATTTGAGTTAGTAGTTAAAGGAGGCCATGTGCACCACTCTAGTCTTGGCTACTCCATATTTTTCCAAAATATTCATTGTTGAATGTGATGCATCAAGGTCAAGTATGGGGGTAGTTCTCAATCAAGAAGGCCATCCTATTTACTTTTTGAATCGTCAATTCAAAGGTAAGATTTTTTCAAAGAAAACTTATGCAAAGGAAATGTTAGCCATACTTCATGCAGTAAAGCAATGGAGACCATATCTCATAGGAAGACACTTTAAAGTGAAGACATATCATAATAGTTTGAAATACTTCTTGGAGAAGTGTTTATCATTTGAAGAACAACAAAAATGGGTCTCAAATATGTTGGGATATGATTTTGAGATTATCTATAAGAAAGGGAAGGAGAATGTAGTCGCGGATGCTCTGTCGAGGAAAGATGAATCAAAGCAACAACATTGTTATATGCCATATCCATCTTACAGGAAGATTGGATAGATGAGGCAAGGTTTGAATGGAGAAATGAACCAACCACACAAAACCTCATTCATAATCTCTAGAATGATCCAAGCATGTTTGAAAAATTTGTATTGAAAGGGGATACTTTATAGTAAGAAAGATAGATTATAAATATGTAAGAACTCCACTCTTAAAAATAGGGTTCTATCCGAGCTTCACTCTTCTCCAAAGAGGGGGCACTCTAGATTCTTTAAGACTTATCATCGACTCACACAAGATTTCTTCTAGGAAGGGTTGAAAGGGGATTTCCAAAAATTTGTGGCAAAATGCATGGTTTTTCAGCAAAATAAGGGTGAAACAGATTCGGTCCCTGTGTCTTCTACAATATCTTTCTATTCTTAGCTAGTGGCGGGAAGAGGTTTCAGTGGACTTCATCATAGGATTGCCTAAATCTAAAGGAAAAAATGTCATCATGGTTGTGGTGGATAGACTCACCAAATATGCTCATTTTTGTGCCTTGTCACACCCATTTGCTACAAGCACAAGATAGCAACAGCCTTCATGGACACAATTCAGAAGCTTCATGGGACACCAAAGATTATAGTAAGTGATCGAGACCCTATATTTACTAGTAATTTTTGGATTGATTTATTCTCATGTTTGGGTACTCAGTTAGCTCATATCTCTTCTTATCATCCCCACTCTGATGGGAAAACAAAATTTGTAAATAAGTGTTTAGAGGGATATCTCCGTTACTTCACCTTAAATAAACAAGCAAGATGGGTCTAATGGTTACCACTTGCAGAATGGTGGTATAACACTTCCTTCCATACTTCATCCAAAATGTCTCCTTTTTTTGGCACTCTATGGGTACCATCCACCATCCATCACATCATCATTGAGAGGAAAATGCGGGTTAGAGCAAAGAGAAGAACACATTCAACATCAACAAGAGGTCCTCTCTAGTCTCAAGGAGAACTTGGACATGGCATAAAACAACATGACGCAATAGGATGATAAACATCACACAAAAAGAAATTTTGAAGTTGATGATTGGGTTTTCGTGCATTTATAACCATATAAGTAAACGTATTTGACCAAAGTATTATGGCCCCTATGGAGTATTGCAAAAGATTGGCATCTGTAGCATATAAATTAGAACTTCCACAGATCGTTACATCGGTGATAATCATAATTATTCAAGTATATTCATTACAAAGGTGTCTCGAGAAAGTTTAAACCTTGGGTTTTTGGGAATGAATTTGGAATCCTTGGGTAAGGGTTGGAGCTGGTTTATATAGGATCGATGATGTTTTAGTAGTTACACACCTATCGAGGTTGATTTAGGAAAACTACACCGATTTCTATTAAATTCGAGGAAAATGGTTGAATTTGGTTTCAAACCATTTCATTTTGCATGTTTTTTCAGTTTTGTAATGGCTTAGGGGTTGTTTTAAGTTCGTCAGTGTGGGTTTTTAAGTATGAGCTAAGTTGTTATGGGTTGTTTTTTTATTTGTTTTTATTAATTTAGGTCTGATTTATAGTTCGCATGTGGTGAAATAGTAAATTTAATTTGGTAGAAAGATATAAATGATCATATGGGATTATGAAGGGGTGTCTTAGAGTGTGTATGCACCTATGGGAATTAGGTTGCCCTATTATTGTGTTTACACATAGTATCCTACAAGGAGCTCGAGTTTTAAGTATGCTAATACATTTTGAAAATGGTGCTACTTTTACATGCTAAAATTAACCTCATATTTTGTGTGGAATAAAAATTATCATTTCATCTTAGGTTTTAATTTTACTATGAACATTAGTAGCTGAATTAAAGTAGTAACTCAATATGAGGAAAATACATCATCATTGTTCTATTATATTGGGGCACTAGAAATGTGCTCGTTATTGAATTTAATTTTTTGCAATGGAAACATCATGCTCCCAAAAATTTACTTTTACCCCCATGCCTAACATAATACAATCTTTAAACTAGGGTGTTAACATCCTCTAAGTTTATGGAGAGTATGCTTTAGACCATATTTATGGCTATTATGCATTGTTATATAGTTTTAAAAATGTGTGAGTATAATACCTTAGAACTGTTACATAGGCATACAAATGTGTGAGCATACATAAGGAATGCCAAATGTTCTACAAAATGCCTCAAAGAGATATGTTTGTAGGGAAAATGCAATGGTAGGTGTGAAACCAACCCCACCACTATCATATCATATTAATCCCATGTTGGGGGAAGTTCTTAGAATTACAAGTTTGCAATGAATATTTTTGTTGAAGAGATCACATTTTTGTTAGGGTTTGTTGTATTTGGGCTAGGTTTTTTTCCTTTTTTCTATTTTTCAATCTATGATTTTTTATTTTCTATAAATTTGGTATTTGGGCTAGGGTTTTTGTTTTGTTATTTTTAATATATGTTTTTGTTGTTTTTTTGTTTTTGATATCTTGTTTGTTCAAAAAATGTAATAAAATAATGTACATACCTCTCTTCTTGTGTTCCTAGAGTATTCCTCCTCTTCCACCTCCTCATTACATAGGTCTTCTCTTCTCCTCTCTTCTTCCTCCTCAAAGGTTGTGTGTAGTTGTTTTCTCCAAACCCTTCTTCCTCCATGTTCTTCTTCTTTTACACACAATTTTTTTCCTCTTTCCTTTCTCCTCTCTTTTTCCCTATTTTCGCTCCTCTACATTTAACCCTTGACATATATTTTTGAAATTATCTTTTTCAACATTTTGGAAAACACAAAGACCAAGTAAAAGTGAAAAGGACATGGATAATAATCCACAAACGTGGTTTAATTGTGATACGAACAACATCACCTTTGCGTCACATTTGCACTATAATTTGTGCATTAATTTTGCATCGAAAACGATGTTGAAAATTAAATAAAACATTTATGAATTAGTGTGAAATCGAACCCATTTTCAACATTTTTGCACACTACGTAGAAATGTTTATAGTCTAATGATGGTGGTGGGGATGGCTAGCCATCGGATAAAGGGACACATGAAATGAAAGTATGATTTGGAATGGATTTTTATGGTATATGGGAAATAAACAGTTAGGATGAGTGGATTTAGAATATGTATGCATATAGCATGAAAAAATTCTTGTAGAAGAGGATCCAAATTTTTTTGACCGAGCTAGACATAATCCTATGAAGGTTAGGTATAAACCAAAGATGTAAGACAAACATAAGCATATGAAGGTTGGGCATAAGATGGTGTAGGTTGAGAATACACTTGTGAAGTTTGGACATAATCTTGTGATGGTACATGTAGTGAAAACACAAGTTGTGTAACAAAATGTGTATGAGCTTCCATGTTAAGTGGGATGGCATATGATTTAGAATTATTATCAAGTGTGTATGTAAAAGGTATAGGATGAAGGCCCTTCCATACCTAGTGTGTCAGTTCTCATTATGCGGTCTCTCGGATTCACATGCATCATATAAATTGTGTGTGGTGTTTTTTTGTAATGGTTGTTATATAGATTGAACATAACCTTGGTTATTTGTCATATGATTTACATCTTGACCAATCTTCTTTATGTTTTGAAAAGGTAGGGCATTCTCAAATTTCTAGATACGTTTAACCAAGGTGCATACAAGGTCATTTGAGGGACCTTGTTGTACTTGTTTGGGATTTAGATTGACACTGGATTGCATCGGAAAATGGTGGTATCATTGATGATTTTCTCAAGTGATTAAGTCCCTTTTTATGTATTTTTTTGGTCTAGGCAATGGAGAAGCATCATTTATTTCCGAGAGAGTAGTGATATGTTACTATAACTTATCTAGTGACTCATTTATATCTCTGATTTGATCACTACCTTGATCAATCCATATGAAAATTTCATCATTAGGAATGTATCTCGAGTGTATAGTATTAGACTATATGTTGATTTGAGGTCTAGTCATGACCGTTTGGTAAAGTATAACCACTATAATGAATTTCATATCATTAGAGTTAGAGGGGTCATTGAAATACCTTTAAGGTTGATGGTTGATTAATGTCCTCTATCCATAAATTATATGTATGATCGACTATTCTACGAGGATCACCCAAACCGCGCACACATTAAACAAGGTTTCACTTCAAATGGAGACGTGAACGCTCCATATAGTAAGCAATAGATCAAATCACAAAATGAGAATCAAGTAGAGAAAGACATTGTGGGTCCGACATTATCATAGATAAAAACAAGAGTTACATATATGAGTGTTGTGTAACTCATGTGTATGACACGTGTACACAACCCTAACTAACCCTATTGACGTATTCTCACTACATGAGATGATTAACCACAAAGGTGGAAAATTTGTTGAGTGACGACAAAAAAATTCATATACACCAACACCCCCTTCATCGAAGCAGAGGTAGAGGTCATGGAAAGTCAGAATCTGAAAGATGAATCCCCTAGAAAAATAAGAAAGATGCGTCATTGGGGCATGATAACTAAGCATTATAAGGTACCCATGTACAAACAATAATATTTATGGAAAATAAGAAGAGGAGAAGGAAATGACTCTCTAAAACTAGGTCGATGAGTTACCCATTTACAATAAGGATATAAAGTAATGGAGGAAAACCCCCAAAGGAAAAAATCCACTTAGAAGAGATAAAATACAACCCTAAACAACCTAATAAAGATGCATGAAATGAGTCCCGAAAACTAAAGGCCTAATAAGGTACTCATGTACAAACTGCAATATTTCTAAGAAGAGAAGAGATGAAGAAACACTATCCATCCTCCCAAGATGAAGAACATGTCGAAGACCACCTTGTATCAAGTGAAGAAGAAGATCCCGAAGTGACAAGGTGTGGTTCCTATCTAAGGAACGATGCTCCATATGTGAGGTGGAAGTGCCAACTACTCCATGAAGGGATGGTGAATCCAAGCAACGATGAAGAAGGAAGGTGGAATGTCTTGTAACTATATAGAAGAGTGCCCGATGTCCAATGAGTCCCAAATCAAAGTACCTGCTCCCTAAAAATTCTGTAGAGGACTAGAAGTAGGTGGATCAATAAATAACTCCTCAATATGTTGTATATAATAAGTGAATGGTGGAGGTGGTTCCCAACACTATGGTAATCAACCAAACTAGAAGAGAAGTCATCATCATTAGAAGTGAGCTCAAAAATATCATCAAGTCTAGGTGAATTTGATGAAGAATTTGAAGGAGGAACAAAGTGAGAAAAATAGTAAAGCCAAGTGTGATGATCAATACTGTACCAACTGTAATAATATTGTCACTGTGAAGCTTTCGACATAAATAGAATCTGGAGTGAACTCAACCCACATGCCCTAACTAAGGTGAGTGATATGATATACTAAAAGGAGATTAGTTGAAAGTGAAGGAACACTAAGCACATTGTTGAAATTTCCACCATTCACTTCAATAGACCCTCTCTTGAAAATTGGTGTAGAAGTTTTGTCACCAAGCCGAATAAAAGACATGTCACATGGCTCTAATGAAGAAAACTCAATGTTTGATGAGGCCATATGATGAGATGCACCTGAATCAATCACCCATGTAGGAGTAGGTGACATAACTGCAACTAAATATCTTGCCTTTGTTTTCTCCTTAGTTGATTCTTTTTCTTTCTTCTTTCTTTTCTCTTTTTCCTTAGAAATTTCATGAGTTGATGATGAGTATGGCTTGGGATAATCGGGAACTCCTATGTTGTTCTTCTCAAGAAGACTCATGAGGAGGTCAATCTTATTCTTCAAACATTTTTCTTCTTCATGCCTACCACTGCAGTACCCACATTTGATCCGTTCTTTAGGATATTTAGAACTAGAAGAGGAAGTGGAAAAGTTTTATTTGGTGGTGGATTGGTCCTTTTTATTCTCATGATCCTTGTTGTTTTGCTTCTTCTCTTTTGAAACCCTCAATTTTTCATGACCAACAAATGAGAGCATGGGATTTTGTGGATCTAAGAGTACCCATCTGAATTTATTATCCTGTTCTCTAGTCAAATCAGCAACAAACTCATCAAATGAGGGCATAGTCCAACTTGCACCAAGTGCTCTTTTTGTAGCATGGAAGGTTGAGAAAAATACAGAATAATAGTTGGGACAAAGTTTTGAAGGAAAAAAGTATGAGCTGTGAGTCTTTCTTTTCAATTCCATAATTTTTCAGTTACAATCTTAGAGATTTGAGTTTGGTGAAAAAGTCTTGGAGAGTGTCAAAACTACTAGGGTGAGACTAATCAACTCATTTTCTAGTTCATGCCCTTTCATTTCATCTTGTTCCCAATTTTTTTTTCTAAGGCATCCCAAACTTCCTTGGGTGATTTGGATATGTTAATATGAAAGCACATTCTGGTGATACAGAAAGACACAAAAGGCCAAAGGCTTCATCACATTTGTCAAACCACTTTTCTTTCTCTGCATCTTCTTTAGGTTCAGTTTGCAATCCCATAGTTATCCGGTAAATTTTTTATTTTCTCAAAGTGAGAGATACAACATCTTTCCATTTGTGATAGTTAAATGGGGTAAGAAAAGGAACAATATTAAGATCCATAGCAAGATAAAAGTGAGCAAAGAAAATAACAGAAAACAAAACCACACAAAATGAACACCCCCTTGATTGCGAAACTTTATAAGTAGTGCATTGATTACACCCAAGTGTTCATGCGATGTGAGATGGTTGGTCACTCACCTTGTAATTAGAAAAATATCACACAAGTGTGGAGACCACAATATGCTCAGTTCATGTGTAACAAAACAAGTGAACAAACACAAAAGCAAGCAAGAAGGGAAGGAAGCTCTCTTGTTGCAAGGTTGTGGCGGACATGCTCACTAACCCGTAAGCAAAGATTAATGATTACAAAGAAAAGAAAGGGTTAAAAAAGAGTCCAAGAGGTTTCCAGGATGCAACAAGAGCTCCCAGAAGGTGAAAAAGCTAAAAGGGACACTACACACTCAACAAACGATTAATAGAAAAAAATCACCAATAACACTATAAAATTGTACTTTTAGTTTGCTAATTAGCCTAATTTAAATAAAAAGGAAACAAAAATATGATAATAATGATAAAATGATGATAAAATTAAACTACTAAATGATGAATTAAAGAATTAAAGAGCTAATTGGAAATAACTAAGAAGCTAATAATGATTAAATAAACTTCCTAAAGAGAGCTAAGCCTCTAAGATTAAATTAAGGACTAATTAAGCACAATTAATTAATTAATTCCTATTTAAGTTCTCAGATTAATTAATAATAAACATTAGATCCTATTTTATCGAACAATACCTAAATTTGATTTAAATAACCACCTTAATTTAATATGCTACCTTGATTAATTAGGACCCTTTAAAAACTTACCTAAAAAAGTTAGATACTATAGACCAAACTTAATTTTAAACATTACCCTAATAACTTAACAACCCCTATAAATAAAAGAAACTGACCAAAAGCAATTCACACCCCACTTTATTAATAAAAAATCCACCACTTTTAAATTATGGTTTAAAACAACGAAAAACGGGAAGCTTGGTTAAAAACACGGGAAGGTTCGGTCCATGAGCTCAACATGTGGAGGAGAGGAACAAATCATTAGGTTGAATGTCCAACGCAACATGTTGGGGTGTATCTTGATACACATGATAGGGCATGAATTAGAAGATAAGGTGAAAGGCTAAGTGTAGTAGGGGAGACGGGTGAAACGACGTCAGATTGGAGTGAGTCTACAAAGACGGAGAACAACAAGGTAAAAGAGGTAGACAAGTAGGACATGTGCATGGCGAAGGAGAAGAAAAGTATAAAGGCAAGTGAAGAAAAAACATGATGAAACACACAAGACAAGGTTTTAACTTGACACAACATGGCTCGGCTCACCCTTAACCAAAGAAAGCATAACCACCAACGTAGGTAAATGAGCACTATAAACAAACCAAGGAAAAACAAGAGTTCATAGGCATAAGAAAACCTCACTTGATCATGCAGGTCGAGGGCTCACTCATCATGTGAACAGAGTGACCCAATACACAAACCCACCCGAATGGGCAATTC
This sequence comes from Taxus wallichiana var. yunnanensis, assembly GCA_018340775.1. Classification (NCBI taxonomy): domain Eukaryota; kingdom Viridiplantae; phylum Streptophyta; class Pinopsida; order Cupressales; family Taxaceae; genus Taxus; species Taxus wallichiana. The sequence goes on from CM031239.1 coordinate 170,663,296, forward strand.
AAACAAATGCATAACGGTGTAAAAAAAAACAACCCGATTAACGCAAACACAACTTGATCCGTATCGCAAAACACCCAACCCACCACATATAGAAAAACACGTAGTCACGAGAGAGATAAGAAAAACATGAGCACACCTAACAAGCCAACACACCTAAAAACAAGAGGAGAGCTTTCTAGGGAAGAAAACAAGGAAAATCACCCAAAAAGCAACACAACTTGATGGCTCATCTAATGTAAAAAAATAGAACCATCTTGCCAATGAAGACGCACAACTCGACCAAGAGAGCCAACAACCCAAATTTCCCTAAACTCAACTTTCCAAGTCGAGCTAGAAGAAGAACATGGGGAGGAGAAAAGGTACAATGTAGGGATAACATAGGCCAAATAATGAGAAATGCAAACCAACAGAGGGAAGAAAGCCCGGATGTAAAAAACAATTTTTTTCTAAAAATAATTCACTTTTAATTAAATATGAAGATCCCAACTCTATATTTAGCCGTTCCTCCAAACTTACCTGTAGCTAGCTAGATCTACCTAAGAAACACTTGAAACCTACACATGCGCAACCAAAAATCCGCATAAACTCCAAAAAAATATATTGTTAAACCTGTTAACAAGATTCCAAAGGATAATCAAAAACTTGCACGAGAAGCATGAAAACCAAAAAATAAAGTAAAATTAACTGGAATAAAATGAGTGCACATTTACCGTAAAATAGCTCGATACCATATCAAATTGTTCTACGAGGATCAATATAGAACCCCGTGCACATCAAACAAGGTTACACTTCAAATGGTGTCATGAATGCTCCACGTAGTAAGCAAGAGATCAAATCAAAAATGAGAATCAAGTAGAGAAAGACAGACACCGTGGGTCTGACATGCTCATATATAAAAAATAAGAGGTACATATAGGAGTGATGTGTAACGCCTATGCATAACATGTGTACACAACCATAACTAACACTATTGAACTATTCTTACTAAGTGAGATGACTAACCATATGAGGTTGACAAGACGTCGAGTGACGACGAGACAAGTCATATACAAAAACAATATGAGAGTATTGGAATATATACATAAGAGTTGTGCACTCTTAGAATAGTTATTTTATCGCTAGAAAGATAAGGTGACTATTGAGATTGCATGTGAGAACCCGCTTATTCATTGTGATCGGTGTGATAGTAGTAATGCAACAAGGAGATATCGAAGCTCGATGTATTTTGGAAGAAGAGGAATTACTAGATTTTTGGTTAGTTCAAAGGAGTCATAAGATTAGTTTGAAACCCTTGTATGCTCTTTATGAATATCAACAAAAACAAAATCCTTAGGGATTACGTACGAGAATAAATCTCCCTTAGGCTCGATTAATCTCTTGATTTAAAAAATGTAGGATTAGTGTTCTTTGGAAGAGCTATGGGGGGACAATAAATGAGTGCACAATTTTCCTTAATAAGAAAGCATCTATCCAATCAAATTCTAACTCTAGATCAAAACAAAGACCTATGGTCAAGATTAGATCGAGTAGGTGGTGAACTTACCTAAATCTAGGAAGGAGAGGTGAACGGGGATAAAAAAATCCAAATGTATACATTACTATTGTTATTTACTTTGGCTTGTGCTTGGGCCTTGGTCACAAGATAAGCTGAATAATGTGATGTTGAAAAAGTAGATTTTATAATTGTCAAAACAACATGTGTGTGTGTGTGTAAACAACTATGTAACAATATGACTATAATATTATAAAAATGTGTAGATAATTTTGTTTTAAAAGGATCTAATATTCTGTTAATTTTCTATATCATATGCATTTAGGGTATGCTTTTGTAGCTTTGTTATATAAAAAAATGTATTGAACATGATTTGCCAATTTTTTGAGTAGAGAAGTGATTAACTAAAATTGGGAATATGGGAAGGTAGTTAATCTAATAGGAGGACATAAACTCAAGTAAATAACTATGCTAAGACAATATGTAAAGTAACTAAATAACTAAAGTAATGTAATAAAAACCCTAATATGCAAGAAGGAGGTAAGGAAAGAACTCAGTTGATGGTGATTGTCGCAGAGTGTTGCAGAGGTGACTGGAGAAAACATGAGTAGGAACGACTATTCGAGGTTTCAAATTGCTTTGGATCTAGAGGATCCGAGTGGGTGGGGCGCCAGAGGAGGACCGGGGTGCCCACAGCACTCTGGTTTGCAATCTTGGCGCCTGGTCTATGACAAAAGCTTTGGAACTGGTTTTTATAGGGTTAGAGGGTGGTGTGAAACCCTCATTATGTGTCGCATCAGGTTCGTTGTCTTGCGCTGTATGTCGCCACTAATTCAAGCTGATGTAAAGACCTGCAAAAGACCAAAAGTAAGCATCAAAACCCTAAAAAAAAAAGAAGAATGAATGGGTCAAAATGACCTTAGCTGCCACAATAGTTGGGGGTAAGTGCACAAATATGGGGGAGAAAAAGGGGGTAAAAAAGGGACACCTTTTTCCTGAAATCAGCAAAACCTGAACTTCATCGAATAATTCGGCATGCCTATGCTCAAAATTTGACAAAGTGATAAGAATAAGTACCATAGATCTCAGAATCTAGTTTCTAAACTAATGTTTTTTCTAAATGGTTGAGATTAAGAGGGTCAAATGTGTTGTGCACTCAAAGTATGTCTACTTTTATGTCAAAAAGATAAGAACGTATTGTGTGTGCCCCTCCCCCCACCCCCTTCCCCCAACACCATTTTTTCAGTTATATATATATATTTTCAAATTCATTTGGTAGAAAGTTAGCTAAGACCATGTATAAGGTCCCATTAATTTTTCATAATTTTTGGATGAATGTATAATTTTTTATTAATTTTCAAAGTGCACATATCCCGAAAATGAAATATTTGTGTGTGCACCCCATAACTTTGAGAAAAAAGTTGTTTTTAGTTTTTTTTTGAGTGCGTGTAGAATGGAGTTTAGAAAAAACCACTTTTTTTTTAATTTGGATGAAAAAATCGTAAATTGTGCACCAAAATGTATGCATAGGTTTTTGCAAGAAAACAAGGCACTAGTAAAAGAAAATATGGATGAAAGCCTTAAACTAATCGGATTTTAGAAAGAATTATATCGTCATCAAGGTAAAACCGAGCTTGACATCGTAGTAGAATTTATTTTTGAATATTATGTTTTAATGCATAGATATTGGGGTGCACACGTGAAATTTTGATGTTTTTTTGTCAAACACGGTTTTAAACACACAGAAACAGTCCAAACCTTTGGTTTGGTAATCCAAGGAAAATCCAAGCCTATGGATTGGGAATTTCAAACCAAAAAAGGTGAAACACGAGCATGCTATAACACGCTCGTGTTTCAAAGTGTTATGGGGTATATGTGTTTGTGGCATGCTTTTATGTACAAAAATAAATGTTTAGGGCTAGGGGTTTAGGGATCAAGGTTTAGGGTTAAGGGTTTATGGTTGAGGGTTTTGGGTTTAGGATTTAGGGTTTATTGTTTAGGGTTTATGGCTCAGGGTTTAGGGCTCTGGGTTTAAGGTTTATGATTTAGGGTTTAGGGTTTAGGGAACATGATTTAGGGTTTAGGGTTTAAGGTTAAGGGTTTAGGATTTAGGGTTTAAGGGTTAGGGTTTAGGGCTCAGGGTTTAACAATACCTTTCTAGGTGCAACTCCCCTCTTGAGGATCATATTCATATTCAATGTATCACCGTCAAAGAGGGAAGCTCCTGTCAAATTGGTTATTCAATATGACGTGGAAGATGAGTAAAGCAAATGAAAGATGGAGAATTAGATTTCATTGGTAATTAGTACTAAGTATTAACAAGACTAATATGGCTTTCGACTACTCAACTAAGAGGCCATGACAATATTAGGACCATATTTCCTAGTCTCATGCCTAGAACCATCATTGAGTCTACTTGTGCAAAATAAACATAGCGATAGGGGTATGGCTAAGAACACAAAGGAGTTATCAATCACCTAGTAAATATTTCTTGTTTAGTTTTGAATAGGAGTTAGTTGGCCTATGGCTTATTGATATTACATTCATTAATAATTCCGCTCATGATAAACCAATGGATGCTTTCAAAAGTGCCTTCAAAAAGATAGGGTTAGTCATCAAGCCTAATTAAGGTTGTGATGTGATGTGTTAAAACTATATATTCATAAGAACCTCTTCTTCCTTGAAAGTCTCTCGGTTTGTCTTAGTAATGATGTCTCCTTATATCCAAGGATCGAGGACTACCTGGGTCTGTGCTTTAGATTGGACATTCGGAATCATCGAGCGCCCGAATCACAATGTCGTTGCATCTGGAGAAACATTCTCAAACATTGGAGTAATGCATCCTGGAAAATAAAATTGAACCTCACAAATCCTCTCAAATTTCTAGTCTAGGTCGTGTTCCTGGTCCTCTAGGAGGTATCAACAAAAAAAAGAGAGGACATATTTCAGAGCTACGCTTTAGAAGAGTAAGTTGGATAAACCAACCATATATACAAATTGGGTTACACAAGGTCCCCACACATGAAGACTAAAAACACGCTCTGAGCACGCTCGAGGACATCGTTGGAGTGAGTCCAGACTGAGTTTGCTTCGCCCGCTGCATTTGTATTCCATGTGCGGGGACCAACAAATATGCCCTATTGAGTGGGTACATTCATTCGACCACATTTTATTGTTTGTATGGTACATCATTAATGGAGTGATAATATAAGGGGGTGCGTCTCCATGCTCATAGAGCAACCGCCTCCCCCAGGATGGGCAGACCCCATCCGAGTAGGGTAGTGCACGAGGTGTTATCCAGGGAGCCAGAGGGACTCCCGACCGAGGCAAACGGTTGGTAAGGCATGGGTTGGGGTTGACGACCTCACATGCATGGGCCCTTGAAAGAGCTGGGAAAATAAAATTGGGCGAGTTAAGAATGCTCAAAGCTAGAGTAGCTTGGGATGGGTGACTTCTCGGGAAGTTCCGGTGATTGCTTGGCTACCGTGCGCAACTCTTGAGGGCTAGCTAGATATTGAATGGACCATATTATGAGCCCAAGGAGGTCCCAAAACTATGTAGTGCCGAGGCGGGTTGGTGAGAAAAGTTGGTTGCACTTAGGAATAGTGCAGGGTGTCTTGGAGCAAAGAACTTACCCAATGTACGCGGAGCGAGTTGGGAAACTCATGAGAGCAATGCAGTGGCAGAGCGAGTTGGTTTGAGCATGAAGACCTTGCATGATAGAGGCCTTGCGTTGAGAGTGCAAAGACAAGCCTAATGAGCCAGATGAGCATGGCAGACATTAAGACCAACGTGGTGAACTCACACCCACACCAAGTGGAGCGTGGAACACTTGGTGCACTTGGACATTTAGAGGATGGGGTGTTCAGGAGACCTTGGAGATATACTCTACCCTTGCAGAGTATGTCCATGCAGAGATGTGCATCGTGGATCAGCAGTGGGACTCCAGAGTGTTAAGTGACAGTGGACTTGGGGAGACCTTTGAGGTGGCAATGTCCTTAGAAGTAGAGTTCATGTGGAAAGCAGCCAAGAGGCGTGATGGAGTGAGACTGGGATCCGGAGGTCGAAACGGAGGAGAAGTAACTCGAGATGCGAGTGAGCCAAGTGTGGCGAGCTCCTCAACCTTGTAGAGGTTAAACAACGCAGATGAGTTGAGTGCTCACATAGATGTATCGGGATGCGCAGTGGAAGCGTGGATCTTGAGTGGGTGCGTGGCATGGGCGAGACTCATGAAGTGGACAGAGGATGGTTCACATGGTGATGTGCGACATGGTGGGCTGAGTCAAGGACATCATGTTTACGGTCATGCGGTGCGGTGAGTCGACAACCAGGCGAGAAGACTTGAGTAGGAGTCAATGCGGTCTGGACATGGACGGGTGTCTTGAAGAGTAGGCACGACGATGTCAATGGCCATGACATCGGGGCGAGATCAGAGGTTGGATCGAGCCGAGGGAAGAAGAGTACCTCATCCGCATGTGATGCGGTCTACAAAGATGGCGAGCTTGCAGTGCTCCCCACAAGGATCTTTGGTGGTGTTGGACTTGGGTGACAGAGAATAGTCAGCAGGTCGGGGTGAGTAGAGGCTCACACCCAGGAAGGACTCACGAGGAGGACTTCCCCCGCTGGTGCACACGTAGGTGACCAGTGCGGAAACTCAAGCAGACTCATGGATGGATGACAGAAAGGTGCATGTGATGTTCCTTAGCGGCGTTGTGCAGAACATTTGGATGTTCGATAGTGAGCTGGCCGTGGCGTCAGAGAGCTGGTTCAGTGATGAGTCGTGGAGGCATGAGTTGTGCATTCCCTCAGGTGAACTAAGAAGGCATATTAAGAGCTCCCGACGGTTGTATGGGCAGCCGTGGTATTCGGTGAGTGGTCTTCTGGAGCAGTTGTATGGGCAGCTGTGAAAGGTGTTGGAAGGGTTCACTTGTGCATAAGTTGGAGATGCGTTGGGAATGGGAGGTGGATGAAGGTGGAAGGCATAGTCTGGGACTGCCGGAGTAGCTTGATCCTCTAAGGTGAGTGAAAAAAGTAGTGTCTCAGTGCCACACGTTGGCTAGTGAAATTTGCTACGTAGCTAGCCCCGTGATAGTTGGTATCAGAGCTGGTGAGTTAATGTTGTGCCTGATACTCAGCGTGACAACTAATATCAGAACATTTGAGGTGATGCTCTCTCTGGTACGTAGAGCGCAACGAGCATCGGTGTTGGAGTTGGGAACAAAGTGTAAACTAGCATGAGTAGTTGGCGAAAGAGCTCTCAACTTCAGGCGTGTGGGATGTTGATTGAAGAACGAGTTGGCAGACTAGGGAGCCAATGCAATCAACATCGTTGGTGATCACGGTTGGCCTGAAAGAAGTAGACTGGTGTGTGCTTGTGAAGTAGCGTCAGATTGAAGCACCCAACGTAATGTGTGGCTGAGCGAGTCGTGCATGTTTATGGGAGTTGGTTGTTGGACGAATTGGATCAGGAGTTGAGTCTTGTGAAGATTGGCAATCAACGGTGTTGGCGATCGGAAGGCGGGACACCAACACAACTGGATCAAGAGGAGCAATTATGTTCCATGCAAAGCAGAGTCGGGCGAGGGGCGTGTCGTCGATCGAGTGATCCAGTGGAGTATCGAGGCTAAGTTGAGCCTTATTGATGTCACAAAGTGGAATGAATGAAGCTAGTGAACTTTCTCAGAGGTAGACCAGTGGGTTGATGAGGAAGGAGTCATGTAGTTGCGACGTGGTCGGCATGGTGTTCGGTGATAAGGGTATTGTAGACCCATGCAGGTGTCAAGAGTTGGCACTTGTGCAATGCAAGTAAGCCAGTGCAGGTTTCTAGAGACTTTGTGGGAGAAGAAGGCCAGTGTTGATCAGAACTCAGATGTGGAGGAGGCGGCAGGGATGCATACAGTGTGGGTTGGGTAACGTCACTTAGGTGGACAGTTCATGTGAAGGCTGGTGTAGAACTAACTCAAAGCAGCGAAGAGTGAAGGGATAACACTTGGTAGAGTTCAGGTGCAGAGGCAGAGTAACTCGAAAACTCGGTAGGTGCGTAAGCACTGAGTAGCGTGATGACTCCCCAGAAGTTGTTGACAGAACTTGTACATTGAGAATGGCTGAATTGCAGTGTTTGTGATGTGATATCAAGTTGATACTCGAGCCATGAAGTGGAAAAAGTGGCTCTCCCTTGGTAGAATCAGTGTGGTGATTTTGTGAAACCTCGGAATTTCAGGTTGGCAAGATGGCAGTGGCTACGTTTCCAGAGTAAAGCAAGCGTTGCGTTTTCGGAAGTGTTGGTTGGTTGAAAACAGTGGTGAGTAGATCAGTCAGGTTGCAGTGAAATGAGGTATTCTGGTGAAGAGTTTGCTTCGGAAGATCAACATCAGAGGCATAGTGGTGGTATGGTGTTGGTGGAAGTGCTGAACAAGGGCAGCATTGTGGTGAAATTGTGGTGAAGTAGGCCCCTAGATCAGGTGGAGAATTTCATGTTGCGTGTGGAAGCATGGTGTGACCAGTTCTAGTGGCAGTGAAACCTTGCAGTGGTTCACAAGCGTGGAGGTTGTTGGCGGTTCTCCAATTATGCAGTGATTGTTGTGCAAGAAGGGCTCAGAGCTTAGCAGGGCAGCTTGTACATCATGCAAAATTCCTAAGAGTTGGTAGGAATTGCAGAAGGGGTATCCCATCAGGCATTGTGTTGGATGTTTGGTGAAGTGTAGTTCAGTGGAAGGGAGCTACAATGGTAGAAGTGTTGAGTGATTTGACACTTTTTGTCCCAAGCACAAGGAGTTAGCAATGAGATGTTGAAGAGACTGAGTTGTGTTATGTCAGTAGTGACCGATGTGTTCCTTGTGTATTTGCATGTGAGTAGTGCATTTACATTTTGTCCCAGTGTTGCGCAAACACCTTGGTATCCTCTGTCTGGGGTTCGAAGTCTAGCAGCAGTGCCGTGGGCGTCGCCACTTTGAGTGGGGGAGAATATAAGGGAAGCGCGTCTCCATGCTCATAGAGCGACTGCCTTCCCCAGGATGGGCAGATCCCATCCGAGCAGGGTAGTGCACGAGGTGCTATCCAGGGAGCCAGAGGGACTCCTGGCCGAGGCAAACGGTTTCCCAGGCATGGGTTGGGGTTGACAACCTCACATGCGTGGGCCCTCAAAAGAGCTGGGAAAATACAGTTGGGCGAGTTAAGCGCACTCGGGCTAGAGTAGCCTGGGATGGGTGACTTCTGGGAAGTTCCCTGTATCACGCTGGTGCAACTCTTGAGGGCTGGCTAGTGAGAAAGAGTTGCACATGGATAATTGAATGGACCATATTATGAGCCCAAGGAGGTCCCAGAACTATGTAGTGCCGAGGCGGGTTGGTGAGCAAAGTTGGTTGCACTTAGGAACAGTGCAAGGTGTCTTGGAGCGAAGAACTTACCCAATGTACGCGGAGCGAGTTGGGCAACTCATGAGAGCAATGCAGAGGCAGAGCGAGTTGGTTTGAGCATGAAGACCTTGCATGATAGAGGCCTTGCGTTGAGAGTGTAGCGCAAGCCTAATGAGCCAGATGAGCATGGCAGACATTAAGACCAACGTGGTGAACTCACACCCACACCAAGTGGAGCGTGGAACACTTGGTGCACTTGGACATTCAGAGGATGGGGTGTTTAGGAGACCTTGGAGATATACTCTACCCTTGCAGAGTATGTCCATGCAGAGATGTGCATCATGGATCAGCAGTGGGACTCCAGTGTTAAGTGACAGTGGACTTGGGGAGACCTTTGAGGTGGCAATGTCCTTAGAAGTAGAGTTCATGTGGAAAGTAGCCAAGAGGCGTGATGGAGTGAGACTGGGATCCGGAGGTCGAAACGGAGGAGAAGTAACTCGGATGCGAGCGAGCCAAGTGTGGCGAGCTCCTCAACCTTGTAGAGGTTAAACAACGCAGATGAGTTGAGTGCTCACATAGATGTATCAGAGGCGCAGTGGAAGTGTGGATGCAGAGTGGGTGTAAGAAGCAGTGGCTGAGACTCATTGAAGTGGACAGAGGATGGTTCACATGGTGATGCGCGACATGGTGGGCTGAGTCAAGGACATCATGGATACGGTTGTAGTGTGGTGAGCTGACAACTAAGGCAGAAGACTTGAGTAGGAGTCAATGCGGTCTGGACGCGGACGGGTGTCTCGAAGAGTAGGCACGGCGATGTCAGTGGCCATGGCATCGGGGCGAGATCAGAGGTTGGATCGAGCCGAGGGAAGAAGAGTACCTCACCCGCATGTGATGCGGTCTACAAAGATGGTGAGCTTGCAGTGCTCCCCGTAGGGATCTTTGGTGGTGTTGGACTTGGGTGACAGACGGCAGCACAGTCGGGGTGAGTAGAGGCTCACACCCGGGAAGGACTCACGAGGAGGACTTCCCCCATTGGTGCACGCGTAGGTGACCGGCGGCAACTCAGGCAGACTCATGGATGGATGACAGAAAGGTGCATGTGATGTTCCTTAGCGGCGTTGTGCAGAATAGTTGGATGTTCGACAGTGAGCCGGCCAGTGGCGTCAGAGAGCTGGTTCAGTGATGAGTCGTGGAGGCATGAGTTGTGCATTCCCTCAGGTGAACTAAGAAGGCATATTAAGAGCTCCCAGACGGTTGTATGGGTAGCCGTGGTATTCGGCGAGTGGTCTTCTGGAGCAGTTGTATGGGCAGCTGTGAAAGGTGTTGGAAGGGTTCACTTGTGCATAAGTTGGAGATGCGTTGGGAATGGGAGGTGGATGAAGGTGGAAGGTGTAGTCTGGGACTGCTGGAGTAGCTTGATCCTCTAAGGCGAGTGAAAAAAGTAGTGTCTCAGTGCCGCACGTTGGCTAGTGAAATCCGCTACGTAGCTAGCCCCCTGTGTGAGATAATGTGATCCTTTTTCATGCTATTCAATGAACACCAACACTTTTCACGTGCAATCATCTACTCGTCCTATGTTTTTCTAATACCTCACGGTGCTCCTCAAACAATATCAAACTCATGGTTTAACTTAAATTATAAATTCTAAATTACTAGTGAGATCTACATGAAATAATCGGAACAATTTAATTCCCATTCCATTTGTTAAAGATGAGACATAAACAAGTATCGAGAAATTCCATAGAAAGAGAATTGGAGAATGGTAAGTATACGCCACAATTTAGCACTTCATTTATTTCTTGGTCTTTAATGCTATTACTAGAAAGTAGAAACCTATGGTTACCCAACTCCATAACGCTTGTGCTGAAAATATCATGATTTCCATAGGGATTTATAAGCTTTTAGGCGTAGATCCAGAGCTGTGCACTGAACCTTCCCTTCCAAGAATCTCCTCTCTTTGTTGCGTTTGAAGGCTTGGGAGGAATTCCTCCTCTTGTTGATATCATTTGATAATATCTGAATGGCCCTACCACCCACCTGCATTCCATCAACACACCATTACAAAAATAACCATTCAAGAAATTACCAAAAATTAAAAACCCAAGAAGAGGCCAAAAACATACACATTCCCGGCGCTGCTTGTAACAGCAAAGAGCGTCCAGGGAAGACTGTCATCTGAGATTTTGACAGGGTTACCGCAATCTTCCCAACGAGTTGCCATCCGTTGGGATTTGCAGTCTGTAAGCAGAACTGCCCACCACGCTCATCTGCTTTGTCTTTCATGTAAAAGGATCCAAATTCATCTCCCCTGGTACATTGTACAGTTTTCCGTTCATGCTCTTTTTCTGCCATTGGAAGCCATCGAAGGAGTAGATTATGGGCCCTGTGCAGAAGAATCCCTCCACCATGCGACCTGATGGGACCACGATTGCCACAGGTACCCGTGGAGGAATCAGGTCTTGTGTGTAGAACCAGAAATCTGCCTCGAAGGGAATAACAACGGTTGAGTTTTCTGAGCAAAATTTGTGTGGGGGGATGCTACCTTTTGGTGTTAAGGCGATGGATGTAGGACACCTGATAGGCCACGCCATAGTGTTCGTGGAAGGAAGCCTCTGCCAAAACTTTTGGAATGCTTTCACCCTGTGAGTCTATTTCTACCTCTATTCTTGTACATGATTAAACCATTTATGAGTACAACAAAACTGATTATTTTACCATACACACCATTCGGGTATTTGATTTTTGAGTTCATGAAATCAGAGAGGAGTGATTTGGAATGAAAATACCTGCCACAATGCTTGTGGGTGATCCCGATTCTGCAGAATCAGCGTCGTCGTTGTGGAGAGACCACACACCCGCATATCCATTCCTGTTTTTGGCGTCAGCAAAGGACAATGAGTAATCGCCCACAACAGTCGTGGAATCCGTAAGGTTAACAAGAGCTGCACGGGCTAAAACAGGAACCCACGTCCTGTTACTGCATTTATACACATACTCCCCCTTCTGCGTCCTACTTTTAATCTTCAGGCTACCAGAAATCAAAAGCAGAAGGAACAACCCATTACTGATGTTCATAAGTTACAATCAAAACAACACAAAACAGACGGAACGGAAAAGAACTGAGCATAACCTGCCTGTTTCCGTCGGGTGGCCCTAACTCTAAAGATGATGGAAGGGCATTGTAAGAATTGATGCTTAACGTCACAAGAAAAATAAGTATGTGTTGCACGGTGTCCGCCATGATCAAACGATCGAAACAAAAAATGGTGTTTGGGTAAATATATAACTGATGTTCAATTGTGGGCACTTGAGATTCGGGGAACGCGTGTAAAACAGAAACGTAGAGTGCACGGGTAACAACGGCGTTCTTCCCTGGTTTGTTGCTATATTTTCGCCCCAGGTTCATTAATCTCCCATGATTCAACGTTTTTTTCTTTTGGAGTACTAAAACTTATTCACTCCTCGCTATTTTTCGCTCGAGATTACTCCACTACATCTTTTATGTATTTAGATTAGGTCACAACGCCCTACACGCGACCACCACATGCATTCAAATCAAAATTTGACAACTAATCAAAAGAGAACGTGTATTGTCGAGAGGGAGTGAGGAATGATATATATATATATATATATATATATATATATATATATATATATATATATATATATAGAGGTAAGTGGGAAAGGACACTCATACTTTTACATAAATGAAGGGTTTTATCTTGGTGTGTATATATAGAATTCTAAATTTAAAGGAGGTGTAATGTTGTGTGAATAATAAAATATGAGTATTTGTTGAGTTATCAAAATGATTACACGTAAGGTTTGTAGAATCGTCAAAGCAATTTCAAAATGCACTAAAGAGTTATATCGACCTAAGTAACAAAGCAACAAACATACATATCTTGCAACTAATTGTCTATTATGTTATCACTCCAAGTGCTACTTCATCATTATTCGCATAAGGATTGTAATATATCACCGTGAACTAATGCAACCATCTACAACAAGATTAATTTTTTAATGGAATGTGGATTTTTAGTTGTATGAACAATTTCATGGTGCACCAAGCTCGCATTATTAAGCATGTTCGTTGTCGGCGACATCAACAACATCACCCGAGCTAAAGACGGAGGAGTGGGGGTTGTATCTAATACAACTCTTGCTCATGTCTGTCAACTCTGTGTTTGTGGGGAACATTGAGCATCTCACACATATCTATTTCATGGAGGCCTTGAGAGCCAAAATAACTACGGTTTACATCGGCCTACATGTTGCATTGGCTTGCTGATATCGCTTAGGCTATTCGTAAATAAGGTGGTCAAATATGTGACTATAACACAAAATTACAAATGTCACACACCAAGGTGTCATAAGAAAATGTCCTCCTCGTGGTCATAAAGATTGCCAAAGTTGTAGCATTTTTGAAGGCCTAGAAAACAAATACTTTGATAATAAATAGATTTTGGTTTAACTGTATATAAGTATTTACAATCTATACATGGTTAATCTAAAATCTATTAATTATGTTATGGACTATGAACACATTAAAGATTTAAATATATTGATCTCAAGTTGTACTTCACCTAACAACCTTTAACTAAACATGTTTAAACTATACACATTTCCATTCATTTATATTTATTTGTTTATTTATTAATTATATTCACTTTTTGTTTATTAATTATTTTTCTTCATATCCATCTTTGTTATCTTGCTAGAAAATGGTTTATACTAATGTTTTGCAGGATTTGGTTACGAGGATCGCACATGGAAGAAAGAAAATATTGTCATTCATTTAGTTCATGCACATTAAAACTTACTTATGTTTTGTTGTCCACCAACAACGCCCTTGGATAACTTGAATACACCCTCTTTCATATATTCTTGGAAATGACGATATTGCCTCTACACGACCGCATCACCTTGAAATAACCAATATTGAATGAATTTTTCATTTCTCTAACTAAGACAATATAAATATTGATAAGCATTCCATGAATGCCTATATCACCATTTGGTGCAATTAGAGGAGGGGTCTAAGGGCCATAAATTGGTTGGTGAAATGATGATGAGCACGACCAAAACTTTGAGTTGCTAACTTATGGATTTTTGATCTCTTCCTCAAACAAGTTTTAAATTTAATGGATACCTATAGTTGTCAACCAGCTTTTTTAGTGAGAATATATTTTTAGTAATAATTTTCAAATTATGGTCTCTCTAAATTACCAAAAAAATCAAATTATATAAAATACATAACATTATTCGACCCCCTAAATCTCTCCTAAAATTAGTAATCGAAAAACATTGATTAGCTTATTTAATTAATGATTAAGCACAATTCATCTAGCAATTATTTTCGCCAAAACTAGAGTTATTGATTTCAAATATTTTCTAAAATTGATGTTGCTAAAAATAATGAAATTAATTACATACTAATCAATCTAATTTAGGAAATAGACTAATAATTGAAATAAGATAACAACCAAAATGACATACATCCATAGTAGATCAACATTAGACTCTATCTAAATCATATCATGATAACATATATAACATCATCACCATAGCTAGTAATCAAAATAATTAGCGAGTGACATACATCCATCGTATACCAAATAAAATCCATCTAAATCACATCACAACAATGTCTATAACAACATCACTAACACTAGAAATACAATTCACAAGAATGGATTGGGCGTGTGCCTCATACACAACCTATATCACAAGAGTAATCCACGAAAAAAACATATAATGTCCTAAGTACTATTGTATCAATATCACCAATCAAATCAATAAGAGGAGTCAACAACGAAATAAAGCAATAAATGGGTGGGCACCACAAAGACCACCTTTTAAACATCAATAGGAATCAATGGAAAGGCACCCTCTACTTTCAAGTAGTTGTTACTCACATCGGCACAAATGTAAATATAAGTGATTGGAATAAGCAATAGAGGATCATAGGAGTTTATTGCAAAATCATTTTTCCATACATCTACACAATTCAAAAGGTACACAATATACACACATAGTTTTGCCTTATTATTTGGGTTTTTACCTACTACAACCGTAATTAAAAATGAAATCCCATGAAATCTTGCTAACCATATTAATTTTTCTATTGTTATTTACTTTGACTTGTGCTTGGGCTTTGGTCACAAGACATTTGAATAATGTGATGTTGAAAAAGTAGATTTATAATTGTCAAAACAACATTCGTGTGTGTGTGTGTAAACAACTATGTAAACAATATGACTACAATATTATAAAAATGTGTAGATAATTTTTTTAAAAGTATCTAATATTCGTTAATTTTCTATATCATATGCATTTAGGGTATGCTTTTGTAGCTTTGTTATATACAAAAATGTATTGAATATGATTTGCCAATTTTTTGAGTAGAGACGTGATCAAGTAAACTTGGGAATATGGGAAGATAGTTAATCTAATAGGATGACATAAACGCAATAAATAACTATGCTAAGACAATTTGTAAAGTAACTACATAACTGAAGTAATGTAATAAAAACCCTAATATGCAAGAAGGAGGTAAGGAAAGAACTAAGTTGATAATTGGTGACTATCGCAGAGTGTTGCAGAGGTGACTAGAGAAAAAATGAGTAGGAACGATTATGCAACGATCCCGAAATGACTGGATCTAAAGGATATGAGTGGGTTGGGGCTCCTAGACGAGGACTGGGGCACCCATGGGTACTATGGTCTACAATCTTGGCACTCTGGTTTGTGAAAAAGCTCTGTAACTAGTTTTTACAGGGGGTAGGAGGGTGGTATAAAACCCTTGTTGTGTGTCACATCAGGTTTGTTGTCCTATGTTGTATGTTGCCACTAATTCAAGCTGATGTAAAGACCTACAAAAGACCAAAAGAATGTATCAAAATCCTAAAAATAAATAAAACAAAGTGACTGGGTCAAACCGACCTCGGTTGCCACAATAGTGTTATTTACTATGAGCGTTACATTACATTTCAGACCCAAATATAGTTCTGGTGAGTGTGTGCATGTCGTGCCCTAGGTGCTCTTGTGCTAGTCACACTTTGTGAAATGGCTAACAATAGCTAAATGTAGAAAATGTAATAGTATGTGTGTATGGAATAAAATAGAACCCTCACCCTATGAAGTGTGATGCAGACTTCCTAGCTTGTTCCTTGATGATGGAGCTATGTGGAATAAAATGTAATAGATGGATGCAACTCTAGATGAGCGATAGTAGTAGATGTTGCTAGGTCCCTCATTATGGTCTCATAACTTTATGTTTATAGGGCTCTCTTGATCCGATTTCATAATTAACCCTAACTTGGCCGAATACCAAAAAGATAAGGATACAAAATGGATAGAAAGAGCCCAAAAAGTGGCGGGAAAGTAAAAAAAGGACCGGGGTGCCCTTGGTGGGAACAGGGCACCCACGAGCGCCCTAGTACTACCCTCGGTGCCCCAATCGAGGCTAAAATGATGGGAAAATGACGAAACAAACTTGGCATGTGGATAAAAATGTGCGGAAATGAAAAAATAAAAGTAAAATAAGATGGTTAAAAGACGGGGGTTGATTAATATTTTCTTCACTCAAGAATCTTCTAAATAGCAATATGTGACCGCATGATAAATATTGTCTAAAGTGCATGATTTTGTGACTACATTTTTCCCCCACTTTATGTTGGTGAGGTGAAAGCTCGGTAACATAAAGTAATTAGAAATGTGTACCTAATGTCCATGAAGAGTGTAGTAGAAACGCGTTGAAGGACTAGACAAAGTGCGGGATGAAAAATAAATATGGAGAAGTGTGGAAACTAAAGATGAAAAATGCGCAAAGAAAAAGTGATGAGAGTGAACCTAGGGCAAAACAAATGTGTTGGTGTTACGGTGTATAGTGTAATTGCATGGTTATTAAATTATGTGTTGTCATAGAGTGTTATTGTTGTTATTCGCCCTAATTTGACTTCTTGTTTCTCATACAACTGAGACCTACAAGGAGAAAAAAATCAAGTAGTGAAATATGTATGTATGTATGTAAGTGTAAAAATGCTAGGTAAAATAAGCATGTATATGAAGGTGTAAAATATGTAAATGTAAAGTACGCAAAAAGAAAAGTGTAAATGAAACATGTGCACCTAATCCATGTCGAAAGAAAGAGTGTAGAAGGATATCTGTATGCGCGCGTTTTTGGGCGATCTCAAGCCACCCCGGCTGAAAAAGTGTAGGGAGGAAATGCTATGTGTCCTCCGAGTTCTAACTACTTCTAATGTAATTTATGTGAAGAGATCTCTGTATTGTCCTAATTTTTTGGGTGATTTAATGCCACTAGACGAAGTAGTGTAGAGAGGCACACCCCAAAGTAACCCCAAGCCCGTGAATCGCTTCCTAGAAATGCTAATGACACCATATCCTATAAAAGCTACTATGTATGGAATTCGTAGATGGTATGAACCCACTAGGTATAGAAACCCGAACCGTGCTTTGGTGTAGAATCTTTGTGTTAGTATGTAAAAACCCCCAAATGATGCCCCTCTTTGGGGGCACATGTGATATCGCTGATAGGAGAATGCGACCCCCAAAAGAGGACCAACCACATTCTAAACTATGTACCTTGGAAAGTGCTTGGTATAAACCAAGACACACATAAACAAGAAGGCTAGCCAAAGATAAGTGTAAATACGCTATGTATGCATATAGAAAACATGTGTAAGCTACGTAGACAATGTAGAACACACAAGAAATCAATTAGGTTGCACAAAGTGTGTGTGTACGCACCCAAAATTACATGTGCTACATTGTCGGGAAAATGGTTACAAAAGTCCCCAATGATGATTCAAAATCCTTTCAAGAAGGTGTTCGAGCTCCAAAACCCATTCGCAGTATATATTTGTAGCCTAGATAGCCTTACTTAACTTTTCCATGCATTTTTCCATCTCCCCACCTCTTTCTATGCTTGTTTTGGCCTTCAGTGCCAAGACCGCCACCCAGCGGGGCAATGGTCCTACTCGCTTTTTGAGATTCTTCATGCGCATTTCGACATGCGATGGTTCACTTAGTTTTGCTTTTTGCATGCATCCGTGAGCTGAATTGTCTAAAATTAGATTTGATTGCTTGGTTCTCCTTCCTCCTATTTTTAAATAGATTTAATTGGTTGGAACTCCTCCTTCTTGCCTTGTGCATGAAGTAACCTCCTAGCCTCTATTTCTATATATTCCATGCTTGGTATTCAAGTAAAAGGCCACGAGAATTTGTGTATCTTGTATTGTTTTCTGCCATAATCTTGTTAGGAATTGCATATCCAAGCTTAGATCTCTTGTCTTTGTCTCTCTCTCTACTTGCATTGGGTCCAGAATGCTTCCAAGCCGGCATTGCTCAAGTGCCATCCTCTTGTTGATGTTCTTTGCATTCCCAACCCTTTGGAATCACATGAACACTCAGTGAAATAAAGGAAAGAACTGAGGGGATAGATACTAAGACTACTAGATTTGCCAAGGTTCTTGCTCTTCCAGGTTGGAGTTGTGTATTTGTTTGCTTTTTTTTCAAATTGTCAATTAATAATTATTGATTTCAATTACATGTCAAATAGAGTAGAGAAACAATTCATTCCAATTAGCTAGACAATTTCAAGTAGATCAAATAAATAGGAAGTTGTCTCTTCAACATTACCAGGGAAGCTGTGGGGAACAATAGCTCTGTTAGGGTTATGATTTGTTCTTCACTTTTGAGGTAGGGTTGGAAGGATCTTTGATTGAGTTAGAATAGATTTTTTCAATTTAGATTCACACATCTGCACAAATAGTTAGCTACATCCGGCTAATTGTTTGTATTTAATTTGTTTATTAGATTAGATGCATTGTCTAAAAAGTTAGAAAAGAACAAAAACATTTACTTTCCATAGATTAGCTTGTTTTACTACTTTGTTCTGATATATTGAGAAAACACCAAAAACATAGGTTATATCTCCTTTGATAGATAGTTTGTTTACTGAAAGCAAATTAGTTCATCTTGCATGACCATCAATGGTCCACAACAAGAAAAGACTTACGGTTGTGATCCCCTAGTCCCACAACCCAACGGGCTGAGCTAATAACTGACATTGACACAAGCTTGTGTTTAAAAAGTATTACATACACCTGCAACATACACTGAGAAAATAGGACAGTTAGATACACTTAATATCACTACTAATCAAGTCTACGACTTTTGGACTACTCTCAGAAATAGGGTTTGATTGCATACATGACCATACAAGGGCCTCAGCCTCAACGAGTCTTTGGTTATGATCCACAGTCCCGCATGACCCAACAGCCTTCCGATCGGCTAGATATTGACATTAGTTTACACACATTGGTATTCATATCTTCATTGTTTTCACCCGATATTATTACACAACTTTCGTTGTTGAATATATTAGTTGATCAAGCTAACACTTTATGGACAAGACCAAAAACTCGACCATAGTTCCTGCAGCTCCACTGTACCTCTTGTCTCCACTTCCATGACCTTGTCTAGAAACCCATACAAGGCACCTACAGGTTACTTTCCACGTATTTCGCAACCACTCAATAGAATCTCAAGAACTAGACATCGATTGGAGTCTCTGAGTAGCTATCATAATAGACTGTACCATCACACACCTTCAGGTTATGAGAGCATTCCTTGCCTTAGATTCACAGATTCCAGTATTACGTGTTGAGGACATAAGGTTTCCCAATTATCTTGATCACCGTCATCACTTTAGCTCCCATTTCAATTCCACACTGGCTATCTCGGCACGACCTTGGGAGGTTGGGTATGAAGAAGGTCACGTGTTGATTTTCTATCATAAAAATTGGTGAAACCGACGTGAAGAGCTAGTCTCTAATAGTTTCCACTTTCTTCGTCCATCCTTTATTCTGTGGGTATTATTATACCCCTTGAATATGTCGGGATATGACGAGTACGGTCAGCCCATCCGGGTTTCGACATGTACCATTACCAATCAAATATCCCACAACAATCACCCTCACTTTCAACATGGGAAGACAACCGCTCATCCACTCAAAAGCCTCTGCTTCAGGGAACCAATGTTGGTTCTTCTATACGCATTGAGGAACTTGATCAGGTCACTCAGACTTATCCCCTTAAACAATCAATTTTAAATAACATGACATTCATTGGTGAAGTAAGTTCATCTCCTTGGGTATTGTTTCGACAACCCATTAGTGTGCAATCCGATCAACTCCCCCATCTAGCTTAGGAGTATTTAGCATGATACACTAGGAGTGAACAAAAATTCCAACACATGAACCAATATTTCAATAGGTTGCAAGGACAAGGTGATGTCCTTCTTTAAAAAAATAATGCTACCCTACCACCAACTGAAAATATAACCAATGAGGGGTGGCAACATTGTGAACAATTCATAGCAGGATACCATACTCCTCAACAACCTCCAAGGGTTCAACCAAAGGTACCTAAGCAAGGTACCGCCACGTCAATGGGTGATGTCATTTCAGCTTTGGTTGATAAGCTTAAAGAGTTAGAGCTTTCCCACAATATGCAAAATTCATATGCAGGGCAAGCACGAACTCCTTTCTACCCATAGAATTTCAGGAAAATCCCTACTACACATAATCCTCTAGTTTGCATGAATATTCGAACCTGGAGATATACTTATGGGGACGGGCACCTGGGCATGCCCCCAAGCAACATATGGATATCTGTAATAGGAAATGGCTAGAAGTGTGTTCTCAAATGCCATACCAACTAGAAATGCAACGTTCCATGGTTTCGTACCTTCGATTCCATATCAACGTAGTCAACCCAGGGCCTATGTACACATGTATTGTAAATATCCACAGGGGGACATTTATGCCTACCCGGGTCCATATGGAAAACCACAAGGGGGATGCCATACACCCCACAAAATGTCTATGCTATCCCGTTTCACCAATTGATGCAGCCCCCACCTCCCCAACAAGGGTCTTCAATGGTGGAAACATATGCAGGGACTTCTTACGCATATCTCAAGGAACCCCTAGATTTCTCCATTCGGGAAGTCATGCCCCGAGACCCTCGCATGATCTTCCGAAGTTCCAAAGGAGGGTGATCCTAATGCCCACATCAAGGCTTATGCAATGGCCATTCGAGAGCTTCTCCCATGGGACGTAGTCATTGCGAAAATTTTCCCTAAGACACTAGAAGGTATTTCTCTTGAATGGTATTATAGGATACTAGAGGCTTCAATAAACTCGTTCAAACAAATCGTATCAGAGTTTATCAAAGCTTTTGATATGAAAAATCTTTTGAAAACAGGAATAAGGGAATTCCTTCATATCAAACAAGAACATAATGAATCTGCAGCCCACTTCATTCAGATGTGGCAATAGGTTCTCTAATCTTCTGTAAGTGCTCCAAACATGGATCAAATGGAACTTTGTGATTTGTTCATTCACTCTCTCAATAGAGAAACGAAAGAAGAATTTCAAAAGTTCCCACTAAGGAGCTATGAAGAGGTGCTAGAGGGTCCTCTTCGGATTGACCAAGCGTCCATTGACAGTGGTCATAAGACCTATGGGGCAAATGGGAAATTAGTCACTCCCGATCAAAACACTCTCGATTAATCCAACAACGAAATAACAATCAAGGACCAAAAATCCTTAATAAGAATCATGGAGTCATGACCGATGGTGTGACTGATCAGCCCAAAAATCCTAATGTTGTTAATCCTACCAGTATAGGTGCTATAAATAATAACAACAATAATGGTAACAATCAGAGAAACAACAATTTTTCACCCTCGGTAAACACTGTGGATTTTAGTTATCCCCAACAACAACAAAAACCTCAGCAACAGAGGAAAATGCTGACCCCAAGCCCTAGTCAATACCTCAACCAATTCTAGAACCAAGGGCAAGGGTTCCAAAGTGCTAACTATAACAATCAACAACCAAACAATAATCATAGTTTTGGACCACAACAAGGAACAAACCAAAGGCCTTGAGATTATGATCTTGATTTGTACTACGGTTTTCATAGGGTCCGCGGGCATGACGCAAGAACTTGTCGCAATTGTAATAAGTTTTTATAGCGTTTTCCAAAATACCAAAGACAATTATTTGTTAACATTTTTTTGGCAAACCTAACTGTACCCAATCAAAATGCCTATATGGGACCAATGTCTCCATAGAACACACCGCTAGGGATATTCAACAATCCTCTCCCCACATATCCAAAGGACGGTATGCTAGATCCCAATGGTTCAAATAAGGGTATTGTAATAGGGACTCATGATTGTGAGGCCTCAACTTTGTCTAACCCATAGGTGGCACCTCCTTTGGATGGTCGCTAGCAAACGAAGATCGCGGGCTTGGTTGAGTTAAACGATGAATCCCAAACTAACATTCTATAAGAACCAAGGATTATTCTTCGCAACCAATCCCGATTTATCTAGTTTTGTCAGAAAATGCTCATGATACATTAAGCAAGCCAGTAGGGGCTTATGATCTAATCAGTGATCTGACCAAGACCTTTTCACATATTTCCTTCTTAGATCTACTGAAGAATTCCCTGCTCATCAAGCCACTCTGTTAGAAGTGCTAGGTCTCACCATTTGATTAACATTACCCCTTCGCCAAAGGCACAAATAAATCACATAGACTTCGATGTTAGTCCTCTAGGGAAGCCTGAGAGAGATATTGGGTTCGTGTTTGACATAAGTAAGATGCCTACGGATGATGAAATAGCTCATAGAGGTGATTTGACTTTATTTTTACAAGTTTGGATCTACAAAAACTACGTAAAACGTGCAATGATTGATGATGGGGCCGTAATTAACATAGTCCCCTTCTCTTTTCTTCAAAAACTAGGGTATGGGGAGACCAATTGCTTCTCTACATGAAACACATTGAGGGGATATGACAGCCTCAAGGTAGCCTCGGTCAGAACCATAGTATTGTAGATCGAGAAACCAAATTTAACATGATCCTTAACTATCCTGGATCCACCACATGAAGGCAATCCCCTCCACTCTATTCCAAGAGGTCAAATTATTGCATTTAGGGAAGTCTTTATGGCTCAAGGTGATCCAAAACCCTTTGATATACATTTGGCCAACTTGAAGAAAAATCTAGGGGTCCACTCTGAATTTGAACTTCCTATGAACCAGCTTAAATGAACGAAAAAGTGCGGTATGAGAAGAAAAACTAGTTCCCACAACGGAGTTAGAAGTTACGGGTTTGATTGAGGGTATTCCAATGGTCAAGGATGAAAACATTGTTGTAGAGACAATATCATTAGGAACTACAACAAAGATTTCGAGCTATTAGAAAAGGATTTGCCTATCCTTCTCCCATTTGATTCCATGGGTATGGGACATGCCTTGGGACTTGGCTCCCTTCCAGCAGATGATGTTTGCATGGTGGAGGTAATCTGCGGTAAAAGGGGAAGGCACAAATGATTACTCAATTTCCATCTTTCTGAGTAGTTACTGGACTCTCCATTTTTATGGAGCCAAGTGTCGCTTCGGCTAACCTTTGGGGTAGCGCCATCCTTACTTTGCCCGAAGGAAGAATTTTACCTTTTATTTAAAATTGAATTTCGAATGCATAAACAATGGGTTTGAGTATGAATCTCTCCTATTAGGTCTCATTGTAGCTAAGAGAATGTGCATCCTCAATATTAGGGTCTTTGGGTGACTCACAACTAGTCCCAAAATATATTCGAGGTATACGAGACTAGGGATGAACACGTATAACTACTAAACAGCCGTGTTGGGCACGATAAAGGGGTTTGAATTTATATCAATCGAGGTAGTTCCACATGTACTGAGAACCTCTCGGAAGACTCTCTATAGCAACTTTCGCCTCACGCTTTACCCCAAGTAGTGACCTAGAGGACACCAACTTCACGGTTTCAATCCATCGTTGAATCCTTGATTCACAAAGTGCCCATGATGCCAATGTTGACATACGTAGAAACCAAGAGTCAACCCAATAGTTCAGAGCACGCTAATAGTAATGAATCAACTTTAAGTTATTTAAACACTTTGGTAGAACTGCATCTTACCTGTCACGAGATAGACCTTTCCCTAATCCCACGTTCCTCTTCTTATTTTGGGAATCCCATGATTGAGTCTTCTCCAGGAAAGGATCTTGAGATTTATGAGGTAGAAGAAGAAGGGGACTTGGAGTTGCCTCTAGCCCCACCTGAGTTTGAGGAGGGAAACGCCTCCTTAATCGAGGGAACAATTGATATAAACATTGGAATAGAGGAGGAGCCAAAAATCTTAAAACTAGGGTCCTCTTTAACTCTAGAGGAAGTAGAAATTCATACCTAAATCCTCAATGAACATCAAAAATCCTTCACATTTAGCTACAAGAAAATGGCAGGAATTGAACCACACATCGCAGTTCACAATCTCGTCACCAAGCCGGATGCCAAACCAATTAAGAAGAAGTTAAGACCTATGAAGCCAAAGGTGGCCCTTATGGTAAAAGAAGAAGTAATGAAGCTTCTCTAGGTAGGATTCATCAAGCCAATTGATTATTCACAATGGGTATCTAACATTGTCCCCATTCTAAAAAAGAATGGAAAGATCCATATTTACATAAACTTCCAGGACAAGGATGACTTCCCGCTACCATCCATTGATGTTATCATTGATGAAACAACTGGATTTGAGTTGTTATCTCTCATGGATGGGTTTTCGGGATATAATCAAATCAAAATCTCCAAGGAAGATCAAGCTAAAACCATGTTTATAACTCCTTGGGGAACTTATTGTTATGTCGTCATGCCATTTGGTCTTAATAATGCTAGCACTACATACTAATGAACAATGACCTACATATTTCATGATTTTATTCATAAGATTATGGAATCCTACGTAGATGACCTATTAGCCAAGGCCAGGAAGCACTGCGATCACCCAAAGGTGCTTCACATCATCCTCTCGTGCTTGATTGAGTACGGTGTCACGTTAAATCTAGAGAAATGTGTATTTAATGTAATAGGAGGTAAGATTCTGGGTTACATTATATCTTCACGAGGATTCTGTTGACCTAGCCAAAATCTGGGTTGTGGTAGAAATGGTTCCGCCAGCAGATGAGTTTGGTATTAGATCTTTTCTTGGGAAAATCAGTGTAATCTGAAGGTTTGTCTCTGACTTGACCTTCACTATTCATCCAATCAACAATTTTTTGAAAAAGGATTATAACATTAATTGGATGGAAGAATGTAATGAGGCCTTCGAGGTAGTTAAACAATTCCTGTTGTCCCCTCCTACGCTAATGCCACCTAGATCAGATCGCCCTTTGATCTTATATTCATGAGCTATGGATGTTTTTCTCTCCTGCATATTGGCTCAAGAGGATGACGATAAACAAGAACGTGTAGTTTACTTCATTAATCAGATGCTACTTGATTATGAGACGTGCTACACATAGGAAGAAAAGGAATGCCTTGCCATAGTTTTTACAACAAAGCGTTTAAGGCATTACATGCTCAATCAAGAAACAAGGGTTATTGTTAAGACAAACCACTTGTAGACATTTCTCATGCAAGGATCCTTGTCTAAAAAGGTCGGGCGTTTCATAACATTAATGGGTGAGTTTGAATTAACGTTTGTAAATAAAAAATCCGTTAAGGGTCAAATCATTGTAGACTAGTTAGTTGATAATCCATTAGATGGGGGTGATTTGGTAGATTTGGACTTTCCCGATGAGTGCATGTACTTTGTTGAAACCAAGCCCCCTATCTTTGTATGTCCTTGGTATATCGACATTGTCAATTTCATAATGGACGATACATACGCAGAAGGGGCAACATCACAACAAAGAAGGCAATTACATGTCATCGCTGCTAAATACGTTATTTTGGAGTAGGTGCTCTATCATAGAGCCTTTGACAGAATGTTGTTGAGATGTGTTGACGCTGAAGAATCCGAAAAGATTCTTTATGAGTCACATAGCGGGGTATGTGGAGGTCACTTTGGCGGCCACGCCACTA
This sequence comes from Taxus wallichiana var. yunnanensis, assembly GCA_018340775.1. Lineage (NCBI taxonomy): Eukaryota > Viridiplantae > Streptophyta > Pinopsida > Cupressales > Taxaceae > Taxus > Taxus wallichiana. The sequence continues at coordinate 170,689,129 of CM031239.1, forward strand.
CCTAGAAGATACATTAGATGGGATATTTCTGGCCCACCCTAGAACATGACGTAATAGAGTTTGTGCGTAGATGTCACAAATGTCAAGATTTCTCCCACGAGATCCACATACCGGCACAAGATTTGCAACCAATCGCAACCCCATGGCCCTTCTCCACATGGGGCATGGATTTGATAGGGAAGTTATCTCCCTCATCAACGGATGGCCATAACTTCATAATCATGGCCATGAATACTTTACCAAGTGGGTAGAAGCCATGCCCCTTACCACCGTACCTGGCTCTGTAATCGCTAAATTCATCTTGAACCAGATCATTTTTAGGTACGGGGTGCCATAGGTCATTATTTATGATAATGGAACATCTTTCAAAAATGATGAGGTGTGTGAGTAATGTAAAAAGTTTAAAATAAGTCATCACATGGATTCTCTCTACTATCCTCAGGCTAATGGACAAGTTGAGGCTACTAATAAGACTTTAAAGTCCATTCTCCTAAAAACCGTTAAGGAGAATAAATGAGATTAGCACCTAAAGCTTTTCCGGCCTTGTGGGCCTACCAAATGTGAATTAGAACACTAACGGGGGCAACCCCCTTTTCTTTAGTGTTTGGTGTTGAGGCGGGTCTGCTGCTCGAAGTCAAAATACATAGTCTCCATATTTCACTACATGGGATCCTGGGAGAGGAGGGCTATCACGAAGCACGACTCTCCCAATTAGAAAGTCTCAACGAGGCTATATCGAACACCAAACATCAGGCCACAGTGTTTACACCGACCTGATGGCTCAAAAATACAATAATAAGGTCTACGAAGGTGAGATCTAGGAAGGATATTTGGTATTTATGCTCGATATCCAGATAGACAAAAAGACCGGTGAGGGAATGAAATTCAAACCTAGGTGGTTAGGTCCATATCAAGTAGTGGAAGACTACAAAAATGGTGCATTTCACTTGTGTACACTAGAAGGTGAGGAGTTTAGAGAATCCATAAAATATCTTCACCTAAAGAGATATTACGCATGATCCATGAACATTTTTATATGTACATTATTACATCTACATTGCATTTTCATCTATCTGTTCATTTTGTAAAATTTTTGATAAAGGAGATTATTCTTATAACAATTCCTAAATTTTTTGAAAAACATTGGCAAAACATTCAAATAATGTCCCTTCAAACCCTCATAGTATCATCAACTGTTTTTGAATCATTTATCAATCCAAACAAGATAAGACAAGGTTTTGATGGTAACCATACCAAGGCCTACATACTTGGTTCTACTTTTGGTCTCTTCTTAGGTTAGGTGTTTTTGCTCATGGTTTGTTCTAGAAGCTTCATGGTGTTGCATCTATCCCTTATACATCTCCTTGGAAATAAGAGCATTCTAAACATTTTCCCAAATAAATAAATCAAATGCAAATCCACAGAAAATTTTATTTTTACACATTTATTTGCCCTACCAACCTTCGGTGTTGAGCCTGCGTCTCTTACTAGTGACGTAGGGTTGGGAAAGGAGGGAAATGCCCTTACTTATCTATGCCTTGTCCATGGTGATAAGCCCATGCTTCCTATTGGTAGCATGGGGCAAGGCATAGGGGGTCTCTTTGATAAAATTGAAGGTTACAAATTAGTCAAACATTGTGAAATCATAAATAAAAAACAAAGTGAGTTAGATGTCCAAAATTCCAAGAGAGCTTAAAACCCAAAACCAGATTTTGTCAACCAAGTGGCCATCTACGGATCCAAGTCTAGATAAAATGCAAAGCAATTCACATTCTAAATCATGAAGTAGCTTGAGTAGAGTAAGGTAGTAGTGTCCCAATTTGGTTCTCACAAACCTCTATTATTCTCTCATCACTTCCATTCAACAAATTTTTCATAACTTGTGTGTAACATCCCCATTTTAAGACACTAGAACAAGGGAATTTTTTTTTTTATGCAACATTCTCTGTATTGAATTATACAATTCAAACACATGTTCAAGTTTTAATAATTGTTCACTGTCTAATTAATGCAATTTGGATCACACAATTTCTTTTTAAAACCAATGTTCTCTGTTCACATATTTTACAATATGGAACACACATTCAATGCCATTCAATCATATAACAGATACCATATGCTGCTGTAAATGACTCGAAGAACTACCAATCTCCCATTTTATGGCTCGGAGTTTCAGTGATCTCTCATTTCATGACTCGGCGACTTACCGATCCTTCATGTTGATCCATGCATTGTATAATAAATATACAGGGTTCTATTACCATTTCCGGTTATCGAAGTGATCCATTTAAGAAGCCTATTTGAATATCATTCATCGATATTCATTTGACATCCTGCATCTTAAACTAGGTGATTAGGACAACCCAACCCAGCACTTGCGATACTTTGTCCAAGATTTTCACATGCTTTGCATGATCATATTCTTAGATGTGATACACATCATTGGAATACGTCCTTCACCTCACTTCGTCTGTTATCTAGAATGGTCTTTCTTGGTCCTTACCAGTCCTTCCGTTATGGTCAAGCTCTAACCCCAATTAGCAATATGAACGAGCATAGGAAGTTACTCATGGTAACTAAAGATACGCAGACATACGATGTCATCCCTAGACGACTCCGTGTGTCTAGTTACCTTTAGTCCTCCGGAGTCACTTCGTATGCGTGATCACATTCCTATCCCCATCTAAGAACTTAGTATCCAGCTTATGTAAACTTGATGATTTAATTCGGGAGGGCATTGTAATATGTCAGCTATAACATTGTGTCGTCATGAAGGTCCCACCTTCATGAAGACACCATATTGTAGCTGGCGTATGTCAATATCCTACGGAATCCTCTCATCGAGAGTACACATCCAGCTCAAGTGTGATTTGGTTGTAATCTTAATATTTAAGATCAACTTTCAGCAGCCATGTTGATCCTTTATCCTCGTTCTTGTTACAGTTGTATGTAGCTAAGAGAGACTTAATTTGTCTTCTAGCTTAATATACATCTCCTTCTTCATACCGAAGGATTGCATATTCTCTTCTTGGTTCCTTTCTTTAATCTTCGGACTAATCAGTCCATTACCGATAAACTTAATAAGTTTAACCTATTAAACTTAACCAAGTTTTTCCACAACTGTAAAAAATTCAGAATTCCATCTTATTAGACATCATTTAAATGAGGTCTAATTCTAAATGAACCTATTCATTTATTCTCCTTAACCTTACTTCTGTTAAGGTCATTAACAATAGATATGTTTTCCCATATCTATATTTTCTGAATTTAAACATTCGAGGCTATTAACGGAGTCTGAATACAAGGTTCGGCTGCTCCTAAGTTATTTGATATTCCTTAGCTTTCAAGCTAATCCCGAATACCTTTCAATTAAGAGATCATGTTTACCTAAATCCTTTTTAATGTCAATTTAAAATTCATCTTAACCCAAGTATGAACTAATTGCACATTTCAACGTAAAAGTTGCATTCAGGTAAAGAATAGATGTTATTTCCTTTTAAATCCATCCATTAACATTTGAATAATTCCAAATCAAGGAATAATGTTATATTCTCAAACTTATTCAACAATATCAAACTGATACAGTCATTAAAAATATCACACTTTTCCTTGTATTCATTCACAAGTTCACAATCTATACATTTGCCAGTCCAAACGACTGGACTTTGTTTATATCAAACAACATTACAACTCATAAAGATAGAAGAATGTAATTTCTTCCTTTTCCATTTCCTCGTAGAGGAATAATAGCTATCAATACAATCCATCTTCAGTTAATCAAAAGAAGTATCAGAAAACAACCATGTCTTCGTTTATACTCAAGTTCCATCTGCAAAATTACTTGCACGGGTCAGTTCATTGAACTGAGCATATTAAGCACTTGTCATTAAAATGAGGTGCTTCTAATTAACTGTCTCAATAAAAGAACCCTACTTTTATGAAACGTTAAAATGAACATCATCCAAGAATTAAGTACCGAAAAGGATGAACAACATAACAACTCAATCATCTAATTACCATCCCAATCAGACAAAGGATTACTACCCTCTTTCCCAAATAATTATTACAAGGAGTAATTTCCTTCAAACAGTTCCAGATTACAAACATCTGTAAGAACTAAAAACACAATTATGCAAACTGTTGTCCCAATATAAATGTTGTAATTTCCATTCCTTTACAATAGTTGTGAATTCAAAAGATAGATCTTAACTAAAATCTAAACCGAATTATTGACCCTTCTTTCATACAACTCATCTGATTCCAAGCAATCAAACGCTGAAGAGAAAAGCAAACAACAATTAAATGCAAATGCCTAACCCAAGCAGTACGAAATTGTTCCATAACAATTTATAGATTTCCAACTGTATGAGAGAAAAATGATCATTAAATTCAATTTATCCATCCGCACTCTCTTTCCTTTCCTCATAGTTGTACTGGAAATTTTAATCCAAACGTGATATCAATCAATGATAACAGTCCAAAGAGAAATGAACGAAAATCAATAATCGAATAAAAGGGAGAAAGATCATATCACCTCTTCTCACTGTCTATCCAAATACCCATTATTTAGAACAGACATATTCCAATAGTATAATTCATTCAGAATAGTATATTTCAGTATTCAAAATCTACTATTACCTTTCCAAAATGTTGACGAGTTCATTCAGTAATGGTAAAGTAAAAATTAGTACCAAAAGAACCTATAAATGCAATCATTTCCTTTTAAACATTTCACTCTACAGACATTCACGTCTAGATATAGACAAGCAAGAATGCACATCTAGTTTTATCAGGTATCGTTTCATCAAAACCAGCATTTCAGCTAGACCTGAACAACATGAATGTACAGCCAGCTACGAAATTATGAGCTTCCTCATAATAGTAAAAAGAATCGTTTTCCAAACATTCAAAGTAAGAATTCCACTTCAGTTTAGCCTTGATGAAACAACAAGAAATCTAAAGGGCAGTTCGTATAGGTATACATTCACATATTTATGCAAATAATTCATCATCCAATCCAAAGAAGACTGAAATAGTGAACTCTAATCTATCTGGTAAATATCCAGATACTCAGTTCCAGAATCAAGAAATAATTCTTTTAAACAAAATCTTTCATGGATTTCAACCAAACACGAGATGCTTTTAATCATTTTAAAAGGAAGTGAGAGTAAAATGATGAAACAATCCCACTGTTCCAAGAATTTATATTCTATGCGCTATATACCCTCAAGAAAATAACTCACCCATTAGTTCCATTTATTATTCTCACGGTTCTTCAAAAACCGTTCACGTACAACATTCGGAAAAACAATCTCCTTATCAGTAATGTTTACATAAGACCAAATCCATAATACACAATAAAATCCACTTACCATTAGCTTCATATTTCCAACAGCAAAAGAGAAAACTAGTTCATTAATAGTTTTAGTAAGAAAAACACTCATTTTCTTCAAAACGCACAAGAATACTCAAGTCGTATTCACCCATATAATGACTGTTCAACCAGACATACAAAAAAAATCATCTCATCCTCCTATTTTCACAAGGATGCGCAGAACTCAGAATTGCTACACGCACAGCTAAAGTATTCATAAGCACAAACTCATAAAGTAAAGAACGAATCCCCAATACTGTCGAAATGAATCCACAAAGCATGGGCTGTATATTCAACTCAATAATTATGCAAAGAATGCTTAAGTCGCATAGAGCAAAAGAAAATGACTCGACCCAAAATCATCTCAACACAACAGCCAAATCAAATAACCAAAACCCCCATCATAAGAGCGGGGTTTTTTAATGAGACGATTAAACAAAAGAAAGCGGTTTAAGGAGAAGGGCTTAACATGCCTGTTAATTTTTCTTGTGGCTCGAAGAAAACCGTGCCCACAGGAGCTATTCTTCTCCACGACGACAGTAGTAAAGCTTTCCAAACAGTCCCCTAACTTCCACAGGCTCCAAAAATAGCCTAGCTTCTCCAAGAACAGAGATAATAACCAAAATACAGCAGGTTCGACAGAACCATGGAAGAACAAAATGCAGAGCAACTAAAAACCCAATGCATACAACAACAAACAAATTTTCTTTCCTCTATCCTTCTTCCAAGGCGAGCTGGTCGCTAAGACCAAGGTAATTGAATGCATTGAATGCATTCCCTTTCCTCTTTCCTCACGCCACCGCCGACTCAGGTTGGTGAGTCTCCAATTTCAAATTTTTGCATGTAATCATAGTTTAGCTTCATAGCTAGTTGGACGCCTCCAACTTTTCCATGTTCCCGCCAAACTTGGCGCTGCAACCTGTAAGGACGTCATTCATTGTCCTAATAAATTTCCAACCTTCCCTCCTTATCCTTTCCATCCACATGGGTCCATACGTCCCCTTCCATAGGTTAGGAATAGTTTAGGATTTTTTTAATAGTCCATATCTAGGTCATTCGCCTAGTTCATAGGTTAATAGAATTTACATCTATTTTCACCCTTATGAAATTTAAAATCCATATAGGATAGTAGTTAGGGTATAAGATAAAACTTAGGGGTAGGTTAGGGTTTAATCCCCTAATATTTAATTAATTAGTTTCCAATCAAGTCTTTCCGCCTGACAGTCATATTCAACACAATGCAAGACGTTTCGTCCTATGTTCCACATACATGTGCCCCTCGCATCCAGGCCCTTATCGTCTTACGTTGTCTAGCGTTACAATGGTGTGTGTGGTTTGAGAATCGAACCTTTTTCATTGGCATCTACGTGTCAGATATTCATACCTGTAATCAGGTGCTGCAACCTTTATATCAACCTTCATCTGGTTTCAGACTTCATTCTGGTTTAGAAGTAAATTGACAAGGCGATCACAAGAAGGCCACAACATACCTTGGATCAATGGAATTGATTCAAGGTGTCTTATCCTTCGGCGAATAGAGTTCATCAAGCATACGACAAGTTTGTTGTCTCATTAGCAATCACACAAGCAATAATAACTTCTGTCCCAAGTAACAAATTACAACAAACAAGGGTCCAGATTAGCAACACATTCCTCTAAGATCAAAAGATGTGTCTTAACATATTTATCTTCGTTTTCTGCGATTCAACATCATGTGAAGTAATTATCATGATGGATTACAAAAATCAAGGCGTTACATTGTGCCCTTTCTAACTTTTGGTGTTGAGCCCTCGCATCTTACTATTTGTGTGGGGTTAGGAGTGGGACAAGTACATCTCTTTATCATATCATTTTGTCATACGTTTTGTCAAGACAATATGAAGTACCAAAGATTGGAAAAGAAACTAAGTTTATGATCACATTGTGTTTGCATCATCATATATCGATTGCATAAAATACAAAAAGAAATCATTTTGTTTATCATTCACATCCATTGCATACATTCTGAAAAGCATTGAAAAGAGGAAATTCTAAATATCTAGAGTACACATGAGAGATAAAATAAAAGAGATTCAACTTAGATACGATGGAATACCAAACCAAAAATAGATCCTGTATATATCGTAGTAGATCAAGTTTCTATACAATGTCATCATGCACTAGGCATGGTCAAAATGCTCGAATGGGCCCAAAATATATAAAAAAGCCATATTATATCAAAAATGGTATCAAAGCATTAAAGGCTCAACGGCCTATGAATCCCTGTGGGATCCCTCGGATGGTGCGCGACCGTGTTTAGGGCTCTTGCTATGGTGTGTGACGACATTTGAGTATGGGTGAATGGTGTAAGTGCTCATGGTGGCACCCACTTCCCGTAGCCTCACTATGAGAATGGCTCCACCTCATCAGGTTCTCAATAGTCTCGTATCTAGCTACCTGGGTATGAAGGGAATTAACTATCTCTCCCACATTCTAAACGAGAGCGAAGACGTCGGTATGTTGGCCGATGGCTAAGGGCTGTCCTGAATCACCGACAACTTGGCCTGAGTCGTCCCAGGGGATCAATAGGGTTTCCATGCATACTCAATTAATGAGTTCTCGCCACTCGTGTGCAGACGCTGTAGAAAAGAAAAAAAAATGGAGAGATTTAATGAGCTAGAAAATCATAGAACGTAAATCAAAAGGAGAATGCTAAGTTAAACATACGAAAATCAATAGACAAAATTGAGAAAGGAGTATCAAACATACTCGAGTCTCTAGGCATCCATGTGGGATCAGTGGTGCCGTTTGCTGCAGTGCTGCTTTGGTGGATGCAGAGCCTCACCGAATCTAGAGGCATGACACTATCTGATCACATACTCATCATCCTCTCCAAGTGTCTCCTCCGAGACCAGTGTCTCTCTCTCTATACTCGCCTCCTTGTGCGCTGCTATGAGGATCTCCTGAGTGTCATGCCACTCAAGGTCGTTCTCTGCTCCCTCCAAAGGGCTACCCCCTCATCCTCCTCCCCGACCTCCTCTTCGACACACTTCTCCTTTGTATCATCTCCCACATCCTCTTGAGTCGAGTACAAATCAATTGGCTCATCCTCCTCCCCACTATGAGCAGGAGCCGCCCCAATCTGAAGTAAGGGTGCTCGAGGGGAACCAACTACCTGTCAAGCCAAGACTATAGGTCTAACTACAATAGGCATGCCAGGAGTAACCATCGCTGTCCCAACCGGGATCCCCTATAGGACCCCTCTGAGCCTCTCGAATATTCCTATAAACAGGTTCCATTGGAGGAAGCATGATAGGGTATGGAAGACCAAATTGCTGAGGTACCTAGTCAAATGGGTGAATCTCTAATCTCCCAGCTCTGTCAACTAATTGGCTCATGGAAGAGCAAGCTACCATCATTATAACCTCCTCACCCCATACCCCCTGCCATTTCTGGTAGGGTGTGGCAATAATGTCTGCTTTGTAGTCGGGAAGCCATTGGCCCGATGTGGTGTCCGGAGCAGCGACATGCTTGTCTATCTGGTTTCCTAGACAACCTCTAGATCGAGATACTAGTACCCCTCCGCCATAGGGGATGAAACACTCATAGACCCAACTCATAACCAGAGTAGGGTGGCTCAAATACTGTCCCTGTAATCTGACAACTCTATACACATTATGATATGTAGTCCCCAAAATATCTGTCCCCTAGGCATACTTATGACCATGATCCTCGATCTATGTGATGATGGGGGCCCAACAGTATAAGATTGTATCTCCTCCCTTGTCCCTAACTAGTCTCGAGGACATGATACCCATGATGGCTCTCGAAGGATAGGAATGGGAGTAGTAGCAATGGACCAAACATTCATTCCCTTCTACGAGCCATACGAGACAACAAAATCTCCCATATATTTGGCCCACTGCGTCATCACGGCCCTAGACCCTACTGTCTCCAATGTCATCCTCCTACCAAGTACCTGGAGTCCAAGGATGTGGTATACATCCTCCATGGTGATGGTCCACTCACCCTCAACACCTGGAAACCAGAAAGTGTTCTAGTCTGCATCTCGGTAAGAGAATAGGTCGCAAAGCATGTGACTGGAAGGAGTGACATGGGGCACCTGTGCTATATCTGCTAGATTCCCACTCACTATAGAAGATCCGTCTTAGCTTAGGTCAACTAATCTAGAATCCTAGGGAGCTAATCACACAATCTCTCTCTCTACTCCAAAGTATGTAATCCACCTTACGGATTAAAAAAACACAAAAAAGAGTAAGTTAGTATCATACATCACATGATAAGCTCATCAAAAACATAGAAAAACATTGAAAACACACAAAAATTCAAGTTAAGGTGCATTTTAGACATTTTGTTTAGAACCCAATTTCACCCAATTTCACAAAAGCGTTCCCTTAACCCCAAAAATTCAAAAACAAAAACAAAAAAATTGACCATTTCTAGAAAAATAAGAGAATGCCCTATGGGTCCCCCCTAAGGACTCATTTAAAACAAGAAAATTTGAAAATGTCCCCCCTAGGTGAACTTTTCAACATTTTAACATCTATGGTACAAAAAGACAAAAGAGGAAATAACTAACTTGGGAACGTGTTGGTTGATTTCCTACTTGTGGAGGCATGATTGCTATCTCGTGTGATTTAGCGGCTATATCCACGTCTTAAAGCGGTCAACGTATGTCTAGAGCTCCAATTTCACCAAATCAACAATGTAAAAATGAATTGAAAAATGAGTTTGTCTCGATATATATATATATATATATATATATATATATATATATATATATATAATTTTAAACTCGTTTTGAGTGTATGTGTTTACAGGACTCGAGTGTCGGTGCGGTATATTTCTACATCCCCACGCGAGATGGTAAGTCCTCTTGTCGTTTTGGTTTAGTGTTTATTTTCCAATATTTTATCTATCGGCGCTTGATTATCTTCTCCTACTTGCAGTAAAGCGGGAGTTTGGACGACGAAATTTTGACACGAGTGTGTTAGGTAGCTTCTAACTCCCCATTTCGGGAACACCATACTCGAGACTCTACGTTTTACGCCTTTTCTTCTAAGAAGCTTCTTTGAGGGGGCAATATGTACACACCCAAAATTACACATGCTACATTATCAGGAAAATGGTTACAAATGTCCCCAATGATGATTCAAAATCCTTTCAAGAAGGTGTTCGAGCTCCAAAACCCATTCACAGTATATATTTGTAGCCTAGATAGCCTTACTTAAATTTTCCATGCATTTTTCCATCTCCCCGCCTCTTTTTGTGCTTGTTTTGGCCTTTAGTGCAGGACCACCGCCCTGCGCAGTGGTGGTAGTCTGCCCAATTTTTCCATATTCTTCATGCACATTTCGACATGCGGCAGTTTTCTTAATTTTACTTTTGCATGCATCCATGAGCCGAATTGTCTAAAATTAGCTTTGATTGCTTGGTTTTCCTTCCTCCTATTTTTAAATAGATTTAATTGGTTGGAACTCCTCCTTCTTTCCTTGTGCATGAAGTAACCTCCTAGCCTCCATTCTTATATATTCCATGCTTGTATTCAAGTAAAAGGCTTTGAGAATTTTATGTATCTTGTATTGTTTTTCCACTATAATCTTGTTAGGAATTGCATAGCCAAGCTCAGATCTCTTGTGTTATCTCTGTTGTACTTGCATTGCATCTAGATTGCTTCCAAGTTGCCATTGCTCAAGTGCCATCCTCTTGTTGTTTTTATTTTCATTCCCAACCCTTTGGACTCACAGGATCACTCAGAGAAAGAAAGGAAAGAACTAAGGGGATAGATACTAAGACTACTAGATTTTCCAAGGTTCTTGCTCTTCCAGGTTGGAGTTGTGTATTTGTTTTCTTTGTTTACCAAATTGTCAATGAATAATTGTTAATTTCAATTGCATGTCAAAAAGAGTATAGAAATAGTTCATTCCAATTAGCTAGACAATTTCAAGTAGATCAAATCAATAGGAAGTTGTCTCTTCAACATTACTAGGGAAGTTGTGGGGAACAATAGCTTTGTTAGGGTTATGATTTGTTTTTCACTTTTGAGGTAGGGTTGGAAGGATCTTTTATTGAGTTAGAATATATTTTAGATTTTTATTCACACATCTAAACAAATAGTTAGCTACATCCGGCTAATTGTTTGTATTTAATTTGTTTATTAGATTATATGCATTTTCTAAGAAAAGTTAGAAAAGAAAAAAATTTACTTTCCATAGATTAGCTTGTTTTTCTGCTTTGTTAGATATATTGAGAAAACACCAAAAACATAGGTTAGATCTCCTTTGATAGATAGTTTGTTTACTGAAAGAAAATCAGTTCATCTTGTATGACCATCAACGGTCCACAACAGGAAAAGAATTATGGTTGTGATCCCCTAGTCCCACAACCCAACGGGCCAGAGCTAATAACTAACATCGACACAAGCTTGTGTTTAACAATATTACACACACCTGTAACATACACTGAGAAAATAAGATAGTTAGATACCCTGAATATTGCTGCTAATAAAGCCTACAAATTTTGGATTGCTTTCGGAAATAGGGTTTGATTGCATGCATGACCATATAAGGGCCTCATCCTCAACGAGTCTTTGGTTGTGATCCACAGGTCTCACAACCCAACGGGCCTACCATTCAGCTAGATATTGACACTAGTTTACGCAAATTAGTATTCATATCTTCACCCTTTCCACGATATTATTACACAACTTTTGTTGTTGAATATTTTAGCCGATCAAGCTAAGACTTTATGGACAAGACTAGAAAATTGTGCATAGTTCCCACGGCTCTGCTGCACCTCTTGTCTCCACTTCCATGACCTTGTCTTGAAACCCATACAAGGCACCTGCAGGTTACTTTCCACATATTCCATAACCACTTAATAGAACCTCGACGTAACTAGACTTTGATTCGAGTCTCCGAATAGCTATCATAACAGACTGTACCATCACACACCTTTAGGTTACAAGAGCATTCCTTGCCTTAGATTCTCAGATTCCAATATTGCGTGTTGAGGACATAAGGTTTCCTAATTAGCTTGATCACCGTCATCACTTTAGCTCCCATTTCAATTCCACACCGGCTATCTTAGCACGACCTTGGGAGGTCAGTGCAAAGAAGGTCACGTGTTGATTTTCTGTCATACAAATTGGTGAACCTGACGTGAAGAGCTAGTCTCTAATAGTTTCCACTTTCTTTGTCCATCATTTATTCTATGGGTATTCTTATACCCCTTGAATATATCATGATATGACGAGTACGATCTACCCATCCTGGGTTTTGACATGTACCATTACCAATCAAATATCCCACAACAATCATCCTCACTTTCGACATGGGAAGATAACCACTCATCCGCTCAAAACCCTCTGCTTCAGGGAACCAATGTTGGTTCTTTTGCGCATTGAGGAACTGGATCATGTCACTTAGACTTATCCCCTCGAATAATCAAGTTTAAATGACATGATATTCACTGGTGAAGCAAGTTCATCTCCTCAGGTATTGTTTCGACAACCCATTAGCGTGCAATCCGATCAAATCCCCCATCTAGATGAGGAGTATTTAGCATGATATGCTAGGAGTGAAAAACAATTCCAACACATGAACCAATATTTCGATAGGTTGCAAGGACAAGGTGATGTCCTACTTCAAAACAATAACGCTACCCTACCACCAACTGAAAATACAACCAATGAGGGGTGGCAACATCATGAAAAATTCATAGTAGGATACCATACTCCTCAACAACCTCCAAGGGTTCAACCAAAGGTACCTAAGCAAGGTACCACCCTGCACAACGGGTGATGTCATTTCAGATTTGGTTGATAAAGTCAAAGAGTTAGAGCTTTCCCAAAATACATAGAATTCATATGCAGGGCAAGCACAGACTCCTTCCTACCCACAAAATTATGGGAAAATCCCTACTACACAAAATCCTCCAGTTTACATGAATATTCAAAACCTTGGAGATCTACTTATGGGGACGGGCACCTTGGGCAAGCCCCAAGCCACGTATGGATATCTGCAACAAGCACTAGCCGGAAGTGCATTCTTGAATGCAATACCAACCAGAAATGCAACGTTCTGTGGCTTCATACCTTCGATTCCATATCAAGGTAATCAACCCCCTATGTACACATGTATTCTAAATATTTGCAGGGGGACATGTATACCTACCCAGGTCCATATGGATAACCACAGGGGATACTATACGCCCCACGAAATGTCTATATTTTCTGTTTTTTAAGCAACCGATGTAGTCCCCACCTCCCAACAAGGGTTTTCAATGGTGGAAATATATGCAATGGGGACTTATTCGAATATCTCAAGGAACCCCTAGATTTCTCCATTCGTGAAATCATGCTCCCGAGACCCTTGCCTAATATTCTAAAGTTCAAAAGGGAGAGCAATCCTAACACCCACATCAAGATTTATGCAATGGCCATTCGAGATCTGCTCCCATGGGATGCATTTGTTGCAAAAAATTTCCCTAAGACACTAGAAGGTATTGCTCTTGAATGGTATTGTAGGATACCAGAGGCTTCAATACACTGTTCAAGAAACTTGTATTAGAGTTTATTAAAGATTTTGATATGAACAAACTTTTTGAACAGGAATCAGGGAATTCCTTCATATCAAACAAGAACATAATGAATCTACAGCCCACTTCATTTAGAGGTGGCGATAGGGTCTCTACTCTTCCGTAAGTGCTCAAAACATGGATCAAATAGAACTTTATGATTTGTTCCTTCACTCTCTCAACAGAGAAATGAAAGAAGAAGTTCAAAAGTTCCCACTAAGGAGCTATGAAGAGGTGCTAGAGGGTGCTCTTTGGATCGACCAAGCAGCCATTGATAGTGGTCGTAAGACCTATGGGGAAAATGGGAAGTTAGTCACTCCTACTCAAAATGCTCCCAATTACTCCTACAACACAAATAACAATCAAGGACCTAAAATACTTAAGAAGAATCGTGGAGTCACAGCTAACGGTGTGACTAATCAGCCCAAAAATCCTAATGTTATTAATCCTGCCATTAAATGTGCTACAAATAACAACAACAATAATGGAAACAATAAGAGAAACAACAATTTTTCACCCTCAGTAATCGTTGTGGATTTTAGTCGTCCCCAACAACAGCAACAGAGGAAAATGCTGACCCCAAGCCCTAGTCAATACCCCAACTAATTCCAGAACCAAGGGCAAGGGTTCCAAAGTACTAACTATAGCAATCAACAACCAAACAATAACTGTAGTTTTAGACCACAACAAGGAACAAACCAAAGGCCTCAAGATTATGATCCTGACTTGTATTGTGGTTTTCATAGGGTCTGTGGGCATGATGCAAGAACTTGTCATAATTGTAATAAGTTTTTACAACATTTTCGCGAAGACGAAAGACAGCTTATTTGTTGACATGTTTTTAGAAAACCCAACTGCACCCTAATCAAAATGCCTATATGGGACCAGTGTCTCTGCAGAACACACTACTAGGGATCTTCAACGATCCTCTCCCCATGCATCCAAAGGATGGTATACTAGATCCCAACGGTTCAAATAAGGGTATTGTAATAGGGACTCATGATCATGAGGCTTTGAATTCATCTAACCTACATGTGGCACCTCCTTTGGATGGTCACCAACAAACAAAGATCATGGGCTTGGTTGAGTTAGACGTTGAACCCCAAATTAACGCTGCTATAAGAACCAAGGATTATTCTTCGCAGCCAATCCTGATTTATCTATTTTTTTCATAAAATGCTCATGATACATTAAGCAAGCCAGTAGGGGCTTATGATCTAATCAAGTGATGTGACCAAGACCTTTTCACATATTTCCTTCTTGGATCTATTGAAGAATTCCCCTACTCATCGAGCCACTCTGTTAGAAGCACTGGGTCTCGGCCATTTGATTAACGTTACCCCTTCACCAGGAGGCATAGATAAATCACATAGACTTCGACATTAGTCCTATAGGGCATCCTGAGAAATATATTAGGTTTGTGTTTGACATAATTAAGATGCCTACGGATTCTGAAATAACTAGTAGAGGTGATCCGACCTTGTTTTTACAAGTTTTGATCTACAACAACTACGTAAAACATGCAATGATCCATGATGGGGTAACAACTAACATAGTCCCCTTCTCTTTTCTTTAGAAGCTAGGGTATGGGCAGACCAATTGCTCCTCTACGCAAAAAACCCTAAGGGGCTATGATAGCCTCAAGGCAACGCGATCGGAACCATAATATTGCCACTTACTCTTAAGCCCAAGACGATACTCACTAGGTTTTATATTATAGATTAGGAAACCAAATATAACATGATCCTTGGCTATCCTTGGATCCATTGCATGAAGGAAATCCCCTCCACTCTATTCCAAGAGGTCAGATTCTTGCATTTAGGGAAAGTCTTTATGGCTCAAGGTGATCCAAAACCCTTTGATATACATTTGGCTAACTTGAAGAAAAATCCAGGGTCTACTCTGAATTGAAACTTACTATGACCTAATTAAACAAACTGCAAGTAAGCGTGGTACTAGAAGAAAAACTAGTTCCCATAACGGAGTTAGAAGTTATGGGTTTGATCGAGGGTATTCCGACGGTCAAGGATGAAAACATTGTTGTAGAGACAATATCGTTAGGAACTACAACAAAGATTTTTGAGCTATTAGAAAAGGATTTGCCTATCCTTCTCCCCTTTGATTCCATGGGTATGGGACATGCCTTGGGACTTGGTTCCCTTCCAACAGATGAGGTTTGCATGGTGGAGGTAACCGAGGTAAAAGGGGAAGGTACAAAGGATGACTCAACATCCATATTTCGAGTAGTTTTTGGACTCTCCATTTTGATGGAACTAAGTGTTGCTTTTTACATTTGGGCAGGCATGATCCTTACTTCGCCTAAAGGAAGGATTTTACCTTTTTCTTTCAAATTGAATTTCGAATGCACAAACAATGGGGCTGAGTATGAGGCTCTCCTATTAGGTCTCATTATAGCTAAGAGAATGGGCATCCTCAATATTAGGGTGTTGGGTGACTCATAACTAGTCGCAAATCAGATATCCGAGGTATATAAGACTAGGGATGAACACCTACAACTCTAAGAAATCAATCAAACATTTGTAGTAAAGTGATCATGTAAAACACTAGTAAACAAGAGTAAATGACCCCAAGACAATGCAATATGTCTTTGTAGATGGGTGGAATGGAGTGCAAGCTGGAATGATAGGATCCGCATCCCCCGAGTGAATGGACGTGTATCAATGAGGTTCATTTTTTCCCCCTCACGGTAAAAAATGATCCATAAACGAGAATGTGTCGGCGGGAAATGGTTGTATAGTGTTTGTGTCAACACGATGCGGTGAATGTTTATGTGTAGTGATGAAATTTGACATATAGAAAGGATGTGCGTGAACCCTATAGGCGAAGAATATATCACGATTTGGATGAATGTATGAGTGATGATTTAGCACTAAGTGTATATCACTATAAGATGAATGGATGAGTGATGATTTATCCCTAAGCGTATATCTCTATAAGATGAAATGATGAGTGATGATCTCACTCTAAGAGTATATATATGATGAATGGAGAAGTGATGATTTAGCCCTAAGCGTATATCACTATAAGATGAATGGTGAAGAGTGGTGATGTAACCTAAGGTGTATACCACTACAAGCTAATAGAATGGGGGTGGTGATCTAGCCTAAAGTGTATACCACTACTAGATAGAAAGAGTGAGTGATGATTTAGCCTAAAGCGTATGTCACTAGCCTAGGATTGTCGCGTGATGATGGTCAGAAGGTACATTTTATTTGTAAACCCTCGGCAATCGAGTATGGACCGAGGAACTAAATTACATCATAGGGTGTTTAGTGCAGCACGTAGAAAATAATGTAGTATGAGTAATGATGACACACCCATGTGGTGAGTAGAATGTGTTAATGCTCGATGCGTAATGTAGGATGTATATGATGTAATGTAGAGTGTGCAATACTAAAGGTGTAGATTTACTAGTAATGTAGTATGTAGGATGATGTAATACTAAACTCATATGTGATGAATAATTAGTACAAGATGTAGAAAATGTATGATACGAAAACACGCAGTGTAGGATATAAGGTATGTGACTATGTATAGCATGTGAGGCGATATACATGAATAGCCTAATAGGGTATTAAGCTAACCACATAAGATGAATACAATATAATGTATGATGTAAGAATGTGCAAATGTGCAAATGTTGTAGAATAAATGTAGAATAGATGCACAATTTGTTGATAAAATGCAATGTGTAATGCTTATAGTGTGGTGTGTGGGGTTCGGTGTAATAGTAATCCCTCAACAATCAAGTGTGAATCAAGAAAAATAGAGTGTCATCGATTAACAAAGAGCCTAAAATGCATGATGAAAGTGATAAATGTAGAAATGTTATAATGATGGAGGGGGAATATTAGGTGTGATGCCCCAGGGCATGTATAAGTGAGTAAAACAAGTCTATGGTAAGGAAGGACGAAGGTCCTCCATCTCATATATGTAGTGATGAAAGGGGATGAAATATGTGTGAATGCTAAGAGTGGAATGTAATGCTATGTAAGAAGATGAATGTAATGATAATGCACATATGATAAGGGAGGGGTGTGTGAATGGGATGCCCCCTTAGTAGTGTGAAAATAAAGACTATGTAAACTCGTCAAGAAGATCGTCGTCCTCTGGATCAAAATCAAATGGATATGCATTAGTAACTTGGTAGGATATAGTGTTAGGTTGATCATGTAATGAGCCATTAAGATGTAAGTGATACATGCCCATAACATACTCCTCATCGGTGAATGGAGGAAGTGGGAAACCGTGTGCATACCAACGAGTGAGATTCTGTGTATAACCTAGGAAAGAACTATTGTAGATGATAATGCATCCAAAAGGCATAGGAAAGGATATATCTGTATGATTCGGATCTAGGGTACCCCCAATATAATCAAGCCAATATTTTCCTAATGTGAGTGGGGCAGTAGTAGGGGTGTGTGTAAGAAAAACATCAAGATGAAATACATGAATCCCATAGGCAATCATAACATGAACCAACCCATGATATAAGTGAGGGTTATATGGTGGTGGATGGATATCATCAATAGAAAAACCTAAGCGAACCAAACCTTTGTGCATACATATTGTTTTGGGTGAATTAGGATCGAATAAAATGTGTTCCCAATATGAATCATGTATGAAGAGTGTGCAAGTAAATGGTGGGAGAATTGAGGATGAGAATGTAGATGGTAGAGCAACACCCATGGATGGAACATGCCCCTGATATGGAATGATAGTAGTAGTAGTAGCAGGTGGCATAGGAGGGACTGCATCTATCATATAAATAACACCCTCAAGTGGTGGTAAATGAGGTGGGTCATCCATAGGTTGAGGCTCATCTGTAGTATCAATGTGTGGAATACGAAGACTAGTATTAGGATCATGGACACAGTATTGGAATGGGTCATGGTCTTGAAAGATATTATGCTCAATGCATTCATGTAAGAATTTAACACAATGATGGACTGTAGAAGCGATAACTTGCATGGCATGAAGCCATGGTCTACCCAACAAATAATTGTATGAAATGGGAAAATCTATAACAAAGAAGACTATGGGGAGAGTTTTGGGACCAACAGTGATGGGAAAGGTAACATGACCAAGACATGGATGAACAATACCATCGTAAGCATGCAATGAAATAGAAGAGGGACTAACGTCACGAGTAGATAGACCTAAAGCTTCAAGAAATGACATGGGACATAAATTAAGTTCAGAGCCATTGTCAATTAGAGTGCATTTGACACCTACATTGTGAATGCGACACATAATATGCAGTGGTGGATCATTATCAAAGGGATGAATGTCAGTGGGAGGGTTGGCCTTGAATGCTATATGTTGTGAAAATGCATCAACAAATGTCTTATAAATGGAATCCAGATGCATGTCAACAGAAACATGCGTAGTAGCAAAAATATGTTGGATGTGGTGAAGTAAATCAGGATTGGCAAGAAAATAATCATTGATAGAGATATTCATGATGCCTGAATGCAAATGCAAACCCTAGAAGGTGCTATGAAGAAATGTGGGGTTCACCAAAATGATTAACTAAAATTGGGAATATGGGAAGGTAGTTAATCTAATAGGAGGACATAAATGTAGTAAATAACTATGCTAAGACAATAAGTAAAGTAACTACATAACCAAATTGATGTAATAAAAAACCTAATATGAAATAACTCGGTGATAATCGGTGGTTGTCGTGAGAGTGTCATAGAGGTGATTAAGAAAACAAGAGCAAGAACGACTATGTAGAGGTCCTAAAAATTCTGGATATGGAGGATCCGAGTGGGTGGGGCACTTGGAGGAGGACTGGGGAACCCACGGGAACTTTGGTCTATAATCTCGGTACCCTAGTCCATGAAAAAGCTCTGGGAATTGGTTCTTATAGGGTCGGAGGGTGGTGCGAAACCCTCGTTGTATTTTGCATCGGGTTTGCTATCCCGAGCTATATGTCGCCACTAATTGAAGTTGATGTAAAGGCACGAAAAAGACCAAAAGGAAGTATCAAAACCTTAAAAATAAAAATGCAGAATGAATGGGCTAAGCTGGTCTCAAGCTACCACAAAAGTGGGCTTATTACTCTGAGCGTTGCACTACATTTCGGACCTAAATGTAATTCTTGTGAGTGTGTGCATGTCGTGCCCTAGGTTCTCTTGTGCCAATCACACTTCATGAAATAGCGATCAATAGATAAATGTAAAAATGTAATAACATGTGTGCATGGAATAGAATAGAATCCCCTTATGAAGTGTGATGCAAAATTCCTAGCTTGTGCCTTGATGATGGAGATATGTGGATGCAAATGCAATAGATGGATGCAACTCTAGATGAGTGATAGTAGTAGATGATGTTAGGTCCCTCATTATGGTCTCATAAATTTAAATTCATAGGGTTCTCTTGATCTGATTTCGTAATTATCACGACATGGTCGACTACCAAAAATACAAGGATAAAAAATGGCTAGAAAGATCCCAAAAAGTGGTGAGAAAGTAGAAAATGGACCGAGGCGCCCAGGTGTGCCCCAAGATTACCCTGGGCACCCAAGCCGAGGATAAAATGACTAGAAAATACCGAAATAGACTGGGCATGTGATAAAAATGTGCTGAAATGATGAAATAAAATTAAAATAAGACGAGCAAAAGATGGGGTTAATTTGTACTTTCTTCACTCAAGAACATTATAAATAGTAGTATGTGACCAAGATAAATATTGTCTAAAGTGCATGATTTTGTGACTACAAGAATATTTTTTAGAATTATTTCTTTTGATTGCATCCTACTTTACTATTCTTTTATGGAAGATGACCTGTACGAGGTGTGTTTCTTGCCATGGGTGTGGAATAGAATACCCTTATGTGTACCTCATTGAGTGAATTATGCACTTAAAACAAAAAAACAACTTTACAATGCATTCCTAGAAACAATTTATTGGGAAAACTCATGTTTCCTCTCACAAAAGTGCAATTAAAAAAATACTTGACGACAAATATGTTATCATCTACAATAATAACAATGAAGGATGAAATAGTCTATACATTTAACACCATAGGAATGATCTAACCACATCCCAACTTAACCGTCTATAATAGTATAAATGAAATATAAAATAGTTTATACACTAACACAATGGAAATCAACTAGCCACATCCCAAATTAGATGTCTACAATAATATAAACTAGCAATCGCACACGAAGTGTGTGATGGAAATGCCGAAGGAGATGCAATGGAAAAGCTAAATTGGAGGGAGTGAATAATCCAGGGAAGAGGATGTGCATTGAATAAGGGTGTAAAGGGAGGAGAAGTGAAAGGGTGGGGAATTTATGCTAGGGGAAGTAAATAAAGAACTCCTCTTTCTTACGGTCATGCATGCACGAAACACGTGTGATTTGTGTCAAACATTTTAAGGTGAAAGGGGTGAGGTGTGTAGGTCATCATCATAAGGTACTCTAGAGATATTTCAAAAAGAAAGGAAAGGCGATGATTTCTTTGAATTTTTTTGCATATGTTTAAATCTCAAACTTTACATATGTTAGATACATGAATTATACATTTAAGGTTTCTTATATTCTTGATTCATGCACATTCTAATAATCAAAATAAGTGATTGAAAGGTGGGTCAGATTTTATTATTTTACAGTGAGAAGAATGTTGCAAAACAAAAGATTGGCCACTTTGTTGTTTCCATCCACAGTGCTCACAACCACATCTAAAAACTATTCTTTCCATTAAGTGTTTATGTTATCCTAAGTCTTGTTATAAACTCCCATTATGGCCCAATTGGGAGGATGATTGGGAATGTATAAAAAGGGTGAAATGGAGTCATGAAACAAAAATACATGAGGTCGAGATACTATCTTATAAGACAATTGAAGGACACCAAAAAAATGGACATGATGATGTGAATGAGCACACCAATATACCCACAGAAAAAATGAATTTTTACACAATGCAAAATCCTAGTAGAGGAGGAAACATAGTCTCTAAATGTGTAACCTAATTCCAAATTAGAGGTTTTCATAGGCTATTAAGGGATGATGATGACCCATTCCAAAGGGGGAAAGGCGTAGACCATTGAACGTGAAATCCACATTCTCCCCACCCTTGGAGGCTTTGTAGAGTCTCCTTCACAACCACCTGCAAAAAGGAAGGCTGCATATGTTTGAGTGTATAAATATTATGTTCTTGTCCTCCGTAATCTTGGTGCATCTTTGGCATCTAACTTATAGTATTTATTAATTTAGATAGCAAATTGTCAAAATCTAACTTAAATTATCGTTGGAGTTGTGCGTTTGTAGGATCTTGGCTCGACTCCCCGCTCGAAGTATATACCATGTTTTCACTTTTGGTTAAGTTTTTATTTATTTCTTCCATGCTTACGTTATTAAAAAGCATAAAAATATGATTGCAGCTATCTTTAAAAGTTATAAATCCAATAAAAAGTAGGGATTTTCAAGTTGGTGACGATTAAGACATATTTATTATTGAACAAAGACATAATGATTTGATTGTAGATATTAAGAAAAATATAATGTTCAACAAACATCATAAAGTAAATAGATGACGCAATTGCTAGTTATAGTGAATAATTAACTTACCTTTTCTTACATACCACATTAGAGCGGAAAATGTGTTTTTTTGACATGAAATCCTTGTTGAGTCAGCTTAAGACATCATAATGAATTATTTTATTAATTAAAGGAAAATACCCAAAGTAAGGAAATTGCATTGTTGTTTTTTTAAAGCAAAGGAAAAATGCACACCTACATCGTAACAAAATATGAAAACCTCATGTCTTTATTTTCATTTTAACATATTCATTCCTAATTTTTTTATTTTAGTTGTTTGTTCTCAAACTCATGTTAATAGAGAAAAAAAATTGTAAATGCAAAGAAAATAAATATACTTATGTTCTCATGTTCTCAAAACATGTGACCACATGCAGAGTCACTCGCAATGCAACCACAAGGCCCGAGTTTTACTTTTGAGAAATAATGTGGTGAGATTGCAATGCCTGGTTCCCTCTTCAATGGCAGATTTCATTTCGATGGCTCAAATAAGTGTGCGCTTTCGGGTTGGAGAATGTCGATCTAGCGTGGATGGTCATGGTGACATGGGTAGCGAGTGTTATTACGAGTTGGGAGCATAAAGGGATGAATTGGTTGGAGGGAGGTTACAATGGAACACTTAAGCGAGTAGGGAGGAATTGGGAGATAAATTATTCAAATAATTTTAATCAACCTCCATGTACAAATAAACATGTAACCATTTATTTTAATTGTACATTGTCAAAAGTCCCCAAGGGTTTCCAGTGTGAAAACACTTTTGGCGCCATAACTTAATGAAACACCTTAAACGTAATTACATGGTGTCATGTTGCAATATGAAAACATCATTAATGATCCGATGGGGAATTGAATAATGAGATTCATAGTTATATAATAGAGTGATTGACATGAATTTGGTTCTCGAAACAAGAATTAGATGCACACAAAACCAAGGGACTTGATGATAAGGAGGAGTTTGGATTTTCATACCCATTTGATGTTGAAGATGACGTAACAAATCAAAAAAGAGTGTCGTTGCAAATAGGTGCAGGAAAACTCAGAGGAACATATGGAGTTTCAATTTTGAATTTCAATTTTTATACTACCTCTCTCATTATCAAAATTTTGGCTTAGGACGCAAACACGATAATCCCACCTAAATCAGTTGCTTGATTTCCTCTGATTTAAAATTCCCAACTATTTTTTCATCGGCAACATAAAAAAGTATCCCATATTCATGAGAATCCCAAACCCATTCCTCCAGTATTTTATCCAAGCTCGATCCACCGGTCGCCATCCGCATGCGAGTTCCAAATCCACTACTCCAAATCTATACATGTCCAGATCTTTACTCGTATTTATAGTTATTACACATTCTAGTGTTAAATACCCATATGTCCCGCTTACATTGGTCTTATAAGAGAATCCCTCATCATGTCCCATCATCCATGACAATAATAATAAGTGAGAAAAAATAAAAATAATGGTGAGAAAAAATGTATTAAATATTAATAATGGTGATAAAATTCAGAAAGAGGTATTGCACGATGCAATGTGGCAACACCATAGAGTACGTTGTAGTTTTCAACATCAACAGGTGAAGGTTTTGCATGCACTCTCAATTTTCATCCATATGAGAAACCAACAATTCAGTCGGCCCACTCAGACAATGTTGTAACATCAAAAAAGATGATGGTAGAGGAGTAGCAGATATGAAGTGCAAGCGGGTGGACGTGCTTAACATCACTGACCTCTCCATACCATAGGGTAGTGTTAGATGTTGTTTATATCCAATATTTTGAACATCAAGATTTCCGATAACCCTCCTTTCCATACATATTGTTTTGAGCGGTGATGGAATTCACGGAGAGGTCATACCTCATCTTCGGATTGAGTGGTAAAATTTATAGCTACGTTGAGGTGGATTGAATATCCACAAGGTGGCTACCGGTTGGCGAAGTTGGAGCTGTAACAAGGGAAAGTTTTGATGCTCATGGTCCATAATTGCGTGGAATTTGCACTTGTGTTCTTGGGACCTCCATCGGTGACACCATTGTCACCATGGCCAATCCTTTTATACTCCCGATGAGATCATGAAGTAGGTGAAGGCCTATGTCTCGAAAATCATCATTACCTAAACAACCTACATCAACAAACTAGGTGATTTAAACCCAAATGTATGTGATTTACGCATCATTAACATTGATACCCCTCCCGAGGCTTCGATATGTGACCACATCTCCATCTTTACGGAGGCGAGACGAGAGCGAGTGTCCCTCTGTGGACATTAACCCACGATGATTTGGTGGCCTTGCCTTAGTCTTTGGGAATGATGGGGCTCCCAAGGGTTTCATTGTCACACACAATTGTCACCATATTTTACCAACAAATTTCAAATTTTGGAGCTAGACGGTCCTTTATCCATGACGCCCAAACTTGTCCTTAAACACTCAAACCTTTCTTTTGATAAAGGCTTAGTAAAAATGTCAGCTAAATGTTGCTCTGAATTAAAAAACTTAAGCTAAATTTATCCTTTCTCAACCAATTCACGAATGAAGTGATATTTGATTTCTATATGCTTGCTTTTTCCATGAAAGATTGGATTCTTTGACAATGCAATTGAATACATATTATCACAAAAATTATAGAACCTTATTGGTTCTCTTCATGCAAACTACGAGAGGATTATCTTCAACCATATTTCTTAACAACTAGCTTTGTTTGCTGCAATATACTCTGCTTCAATTTGTAGATAATCAAACAACTGATCAGTAACTTGAAGCCCATGAAATGGATCCTGATCCAACATTAAACACATATCCAGATGTGCTCTTTCTATCATCAAGGCTACCTACCCAATCACTATCCATGTATACAACTAACTATAAATCATTATCAACAACATATAAAACTCCATAGTTCATTGTGTCATTCACATACCTCAAAATACAATTTCCTACTTTCCAATGTGTCTCTTTTGGAGTTTCCATGAATCTAGAAATTAGATTAATTGCATACATTATATCCGGTCTTGTTACAATTAAATACAACAAGCTTCCTACCATGATTTTGTACCTTGTAGGATCTACATTGTTTTTTTTTTAATATTGGTAAATAGTTTTTTGAAAGGGACTATACCCTTGTGTACAAAAGAAGGCCTAAAATCCGGAATAAGAGAGAGGAGAGCGAGAGAAGTCAGCAAGAAAGCACAAAAGTTACAGCAAAGAACAACGAAGCCCAGAAATAGCTACACAAACGAGACTTAACAGCAAAACAACGGCAAAAAAAACAGCAAGCCTACAGCCAAGAAGCAGTAATAAAAACAATAAGGACCAGCAAAAGTAGTCGGGACTACTTCTTGGCCGCTTGATCAATACTCATCTTTACTCTTTTCCAAGCATGATACATGCCCAACGTGGTCATATGAGCAGCATCCGTCTTATCGAGCTCCTCTCTGGTTCTTTTGCTCTCTTTATCATTGCCCCAAAGTGAAGCGGGACACCGCTAAGATGTGAAACACTTCTTGCATGACCTTCGATGAACTCCTCGATGGCCCCAGAAGGCTGCAATATTATACTCATGCCTAGTATTCATCTTCCCTAGGCGGGAGTCTAAGGAGAGTCTTTTTTGTATATGTCATCAATCAAGCTATTGCCAATGCTCCCTTCCCCTCAATGCTTTTTTTTGCCTTTTTGCTTAGCAAGGTTTTTGACCTCATCCTTCAAAGCAATTTAAGCTCGGCCTCTAAGGCCTCCAATCTCCTAGAAGGGTTATCCGTTGGTGCCGCCTGGGGGGGCACTACTAATGTTCGGCAGATCACGAGCAATGTCCTCCAAAGGTTCGCCCCCTCGGCAGTAGACTCAAGGTTGAGTCTCCAGAAGCCCAGTGACACGTTTAGAGGTAGAGACGGGGTGGGTGGCGAGGCAGCAACGGGAGGAAAAGAAGGAGAAGCATGAGCAGCCGACATGGGGGTAGCAGCACCAAAGGCGGGGCAAGCAGCAGCGAGGGGCGCAGGGGAGACGGGATGGCAAGAATGCGGAACCCAACAAAGTTCTTGCAATCTTTTTGTCAATTTTAGACTTACATCTACTAGTGTAGATGTTGGTTTGTTGTCTAGCATTCGAATCTTTTCAAAATTTATTTTGCATACTTTTCTTGAGAGACAAATATGCCTTTCTCTATTTGCTTGACCAAGTATGCTAGGAAACTACTTAAACAATCCTAAATCATTCATCTCAAATTCCTTCTTCATGGCTGATTTGAATTCATCTATTGCCTTGTTTGAATTTCTAGTAAAGATTAAATCATCTACATACAAAACAACAATCAAAATGTTACCATTTTTTTCCTTGATGTAGAGTGTGGGCTCACTTATGCTTTTGCTAAATCCATTTCTTATCAAATAAGAATCTATCCTACTTTACCATGCCCTTGGTACTTGTTTGAATCCATACAATGTTTTCTTGAGCTTGTATAATTTTCTTTCATGCCCTAGGATTTCATAACCAAGAGGTTGTCTCACATACACTTTTTCTTATAACACTCCATTCAGGAAATCTGATTTAACATCCATTTGATGGACCTTCCATTTTTGATGAGAAGTTATGGAAATAATTTTTATCACAGTCTCTAACCTTGTTACTAGAGCAAATGTCTCATTATAATCACATCCAGGATTTTGTTTGTAGCCTTTTATAACTAACCTTTCCTTATGTATTTCAATTTTCCTTCGGGAGTAGTATTGGTTTTATAAACCCACTTGACTCAAAGATTTTCTTTCCTTCATGAAGGTCTAATAACTACCATATTCCATTTTTATCTATTGCATGCATTTCTTCATCCATTGCTTCACACCATTTATGGCTCTTAATTGCTTCCTCCTAATAAATAGGATCAAAATTTGAAAATAAAGCAAATTTAATCATTTAATATTCATTTTATGCATGCCTTGATTGCTCATAAATATCTTGAACACTTCTCATTCTTCCTTGCTTCTAGAATGAGTCTGATGATGATGAAGATGCTTCATTTGCTGGTTTATGCATGCTTTGTTGGCTGCTTCCATTTGATGACTCACCCCTTTGTGAAATGGTTGTCTAACTTGGTGCATTGTTTATCTTGTCATCTACCTTGCTTCAACAACAATAATAGGTGCATTTTCTTTTTCTTGTGGCTGCTCCACTTCTTGTGCATCTCCCCAAGATGCTTCCTCAATGAATTGAACATCCCGACTGATTATCAATTCCTTTGTAACTAGATTATACAATCTATAAGATTTAGATTGCTCATTATATCCAATAAAAATGCACTTCTCTCCTCTGTTATCCCATTTTGATCTTCTTTGCTTTGGCACATGTGCGTATTCCACACATCCAAAAAGTATCAAAGTTTTAAAACTTGGTTTTCTTCCACTCCATGCTTCTTGAGGTATCATGTTCCTCACACTTTTTGTAGGGAATCCATTCGGTAAATAGACTATTGTCCCAATGTAAATAAGAAAAAATAACAGTAAATGGAAAGATAAACAAACATAATGTAAACCTCCTTGTAATCCATCGTAGAGAAGACCTCAAGTAAGATTGCGAAACTTTATTTGTGAACCTTGTAAATGGATGTGGGTGCTCTTGAATGTTCTCCAAACTTGGGATGCAATTGCTACGAGTAGTTGGAAAGCTTTAGAATGCAAATTGACAGAGTTTACTTGCAAACAATTCAGGAGGATTTGGGATAAGACAAGCCTGCATTTTATAGAGGCAGAAGTGGTTGGAAGTTGGTTGAACACGATTGAATGCACATGCTAAAAATAACATTGGAGGAGGTTGTAGTAGTTTCAAGGCATTTAGGGGTAATGATGGAATTAATTACGTAGAAGTTGCATCTCGAAAAGATGGTTGTATGTGTAATTCAATTGCCCCCACTTTTCTAGGATTCTAGAAGTGTAGTTAACTAGGATGAGGATGTGGAGTCCAAGTGGATGTTGACTAGGATGTGCACACTTAATTAATTAATCATTTAATTAATAAATGATAATTAACTTAGCACAAAGGGGTGACAAAGAATACTAGGGATTAATTTAATTAATCCAAAGGGTGCAATGTGTATGAATTAATTGATTTAATCAATTAATTGAAAATGGGTGAATAACAAGGTGTATTAGGATAACACTAGGAATAGGTGAGTAATTTTGGGGTGTCTACATTTTCCCCTCTTTAAAGTGCTATTGTGAAGTAATAATGCTTTAAAGATAGTAGACACATGCATATCAACGAACATAAAATTGTGAAGCATTAGGATGCTCTAGCAAGTAGAATGGTAAAGGAATTCCCCCTTGAGTGAGTGGATGATGCAGCAAGGTGGTGGACAACCACTTGATAGGAAGGAAAACAAGGGATTGGAACAAGGATGGGAAAAGGATTGTGCTCGTAGCATGAGCTTTATTTGGAGAATAATTTTAGAGAAACCTTATTTTTGTTGTTGCATAATAGAGTTGTCACCATGATTATGAAAGAATCAAGATGGTTAACCCATATGCGTGTAAAAAAACACACACAACAAAGAAAATATAAAAAAAGGAAAACAAACACAATATACAGAGTAGGTGTAGACATTAGGGTTATAAAGGAACCAAGATATAATCATACTACTTGCAAGTGGTCAAAAAAGCAAAAACCAACACTACAACACAAAGTCAAAAAACAAGATAGTCAATTATGCCCCTAATGTGTGCCACAATGATGATTAAGTAGATGCAAATGCTCCCAAGTGGGAATTGGATCAGACTGGAAGACCGGAGTTAAAGCGAATCCTTATGACACTCTTGTTGGATCCGTTGTGCAAATGATCAAAAATAAATTGCCCCAGGAAAAGTTATATCGCGAAGGAAACACAATTTTGTGACTTTCCCCAAGCAGATTTAACATATCATGCAAAGGGAAGAAATTGATAGTTTTAAGATCGTAATGATCACTAGGGTAATAGATAAAGGTATGATGTTTATCAAGATTGTATTGAGATGTTGAAAGATATTTGATTTGGATTTTGAAATATTTGATTTTTTTGAATTTTGTGAAACATATTTGAAAAAGTTTGATATAAAAATGTAAACAAACATGAAGACAAAAAAAAGGAAAACATTCCATGGCTTAAGTAAACCAGGAGGAAAACACAACACATGCAAGTGACAAGAAAGCACAAAACAAGCATTGAAAACAAACCCAATATGAACAGGAAGGAACAACACCAGAGTTATATGTGAACTAAGATGCAAGTAAATTTCCTGCAATTGGTCTACAGTAAAGGTAAACAAAGTACAACAAAATAACAAACTGAAAGAAGCAAAATCATTGTCACAATGTTGACAAACCACAATAGTACAACACAATGTGCAAAAACGACGTCTAATGACACTTCGAATGTGTTCCACATTGAAGAAATAAACAGATTTGAATGCCCCCAAGTGATAGCTTAGAACATGAGAGGATTGGATCGGGCCGAAGAGTGGAGTGATACTTAGATACTCCAAAAGATACTCTTGGTGGATCCCATTAAATTTTGATCTGTATTGGATTAAAATTTAAAATCCAAATGTTCCCAAGAAAATTTATATTGTGAAATGGTAAATGATTACCTCGAGCATATATATACACCACGAGCAAGAAAAATGAGTATGATTTGGAATGATCATGAGGAGTGCCGTCAAATGGCAAAATTGTTGAACTGTGTTATCCAGTTGTTAAAAGTTTGGTCAAACATGATTTGAATGTTTTGATTGTGACATCTTTAAATTGTTTTAGAGTTTTGATTTTTTTTATTGTTTTTGTATTTTGTGAGACTTTTTTGAATGTTTTTATAATTTACAACTCGGTAGAAGGGCACACTGCTTAAAAGTAGGTGCAAATAATTAAAAACACTCCATTCCATTGGCAGAAATGTAGATGATAGAATGAAATGGTGTTTTCACTCCGCTCGTGACTCCGCACAACTAGGAAGATGTGAGGGCTCATCACCAAGATCCAAGAAGGACGGAAAATGAGATGAATAATGATATGAAAGTGAAGATAATGGATGTGACAACTCAATGTGTAACAATGTTCCATGTTAGAAGAGTGTAACTCATCTCTAGTCGAGATTATCTCGATCGATTCTAAGATGATTCCAGTTTATAGGTTTTTACAAGAATTAGATTCGTAGATGTCCTACCGATTCAAAAAAAATACGATTGAAGGACTTGTTGTCTCTCTTTAACATGAGAAGCTAAATTACGTTTGGGGATTGTTTGATTAAGCACTTTGATTAAGATTTCATAAAGGCTTTATTGACTAATTATTTATTTATTTTCGTGAAGGACCCCCTACATGTTTCCCCATGTCACTAGTAAGAGATAAGGGCTCAACATCGAAGACAAAATGTAGGCAAGTAAGGGATTTCTCCATTCCTAGTCTCATACTTCTAGTAAGAAGTATGAGCTTATCACCGAAGACTGTGAAGGATGAAAGATGTATTGATTTTATATTTTTTTGTATTTTTGATTGATTTAATTTTCCTTGTATGTTGATAGCGTGCTTGTTGGGAAGACACATTTTGTCCCCAAGTCTTAACCTCATGCGACTAGTAAGACGTAAGGGTTCAACACCGTAGATTGAGATGGGGTCAAAAAGGACCAGGTAAAGAAGTTTAGTGATTTTTGTTAAAGAAATAACTTATTTGAAAGGAGGAGTTTCCATCAGTAAGCTTTGAGATAAAACCGTAGGTAAAAATATTTGAAATGGTAAAAACCATGACAAAAAGAGATGCACGATGCCCAAGAGGAACAATGTTAACTTGTGTCATAATAAGTGAAGAAGGAGAATATATGATAATGGTATGATTAAAATATATTCCAATAGATGGAATGCTTAACATTATTTGTACACACTTTTCCATTTCCGATTGGAAAACAATGCTCTAATATAGAGTTTTGTTTTCTTTTTATGCTTTTTAAGTTTTTTGAATTTTTGAGGATGAAGATTTGAAATGGAATCATCAAGAAAAAGTTCCATGTTTATTGAAGTTGAATGGTCCTGAGATACAAGACTTATGTGGATGAAATCCAAGTCAAGAGAGGAATTAAAAGATTTGATAAGTCTTGAAATATGAGACTTGGGCGGACAAGGTCCAAGTCAAAGGAGGAAATCCAAAGATTTGATAAGTCTGAAAGATGAGACTTGGGCAAAGAGAATCCAAGTCAAAGGAGGGAATCAAATGATTCGATGGGTCTGAAGTACTAGACATGGGCGAGATATGTTCCAAGTCAAAGGATTGAATCAAAGGATTCAATAAGTGATTAGATAAGTCTTTGATGAGATCGAAAGACCTATGCGATGTTAGAATAAGATTGTTAATGCAGGGAATATGTTGAGATACATATTCACCTGTGAATGAAAGAGTGTGAGGAAATAAGGATGGATCTCTAGATGTATACCCGGGGTTCCTTAGATGCCATAGAGAGGAAATAGTCAATGTTACTCCTTCTAGGTTGTGAATTAATTGATTAGACAAAAGATTTGTAATTAACGCTTGAAAAGGTTGTATAAGGATATTTCTAGGTATACACACCTCATAAAGTGTGCTCATGTAGATATCTTGACAAGTAAGAGTCATCATTAATGAGATGCCTGTAAGATTAATTAGTTGAGGTGTAACGGACACAGAAGGTTTCATTCTTTGCAAGTGTCCAAGATTGTTGTGGTTGCATTTCGACAACAAGACTAGAGATGTGTTGGGGTTAGCACACCAGTTATATAGACAATATATCAGATCTAAGCATACATGCAAATAAAAACAGATATTCTACCAGAAGAATTATACAAAACAAGAGACATAAATCAACAACATATTTAGCATGGTTCACCCAAATTGTGGGATATGTCCACCAAGAAACAATCCAATCTATTATCCAAAGCTTTGACAAGATATACAATGAAGATTTATAATCTTCCACATCTCTCAGATGTTCAGTACGGTCTTCCTTCAAGCTTTTTCCTTCTTCACAAAGAATTCTCTCTCACATAATTATCTTGTAATTATGATCAATCAACACTCTCTAAACCATAGCTTTATGCTTTAAATATTCGTTTAAGACTTTAGGGCACTTAGCCATGCAATTACATTCATTAAATCTATTCCAATGCTAAAAATAGAAATAAAACCCGAGAGATAATTAAAAGCTCGTTGCATAAGTAACCGATGTTGGTTCTGCCCAACCATCACCAGTTCCAACTTGCCCTAACCGATGCCGGTCACACTCTAACCAATGTTGGTCTACCCTGACGATGCCGGTTACTGTATTTTCTAGCAAGTTCCAATTGCATGCTAAAACATGAGTAATTTAGCTCCATACTCAACAATCTCCCACTTGGAGATTAATTACTACACTATACCTATACAAGTACCATTCTTGGTTCCTCCTTAGCTTTGTTTCTTCCTCCTCGAGCCTCAAACTCGAAGACCAATAGAAGTGGAGTGTAGCTCCAACTTCTCCTTTGCTAATGGCTTCGTTAGCATATCCATGCAGGGTTCTTGCTTATATGAATCTTTTCCAGATTCAACTGTCCATCCTCCAATACTTGTTGTATGAAGTGATATCTCAACTGAATGTGTTTCATTCTCGAATGAAATGCTGAGTTCTTTGCCAAATGAATTGCACTCTGACTGTCACTGAACAGTTTACAATTACTTTGCTCCTTTCCCAACTCTTTGACGAACCTACTCATCCATATAATATCCTTGCTAACCTCTTTAGCTGCAACATACTCTGCCTCCGTAGTAGAAAAAGCCACAACCTTACGCAATCTCAAAATCTAGCTAAGCGCCATTCCACCTCGTGAAAATATATCCAGTAGTGCTCCTCCTACTATCTAGATCTCCACCATATCCGAATCAACATAGCCATGATTGAAATATCCGAACCTCCATAACATAACTACATGCTAAATGTCCCTTTCAAATACCGAGTATCCATTGGACTACTTTCTAATGCTCTTTACCTGGATTAACCATATCTACTCACAACTCCCACTACCTGTGTAATGTCTAGTCTTGTAAAAACCATAGCATACATGAGACTTCCAACTGCTGAAGCATATGGCACTCGTGTCATGTATTTGACCTCCTCTTGTGATGAAGGAAACTGATCTTTACTCAATTTGAAGTGTCCATCCATAGGTGTGCTAATAAGTTTTGCATTCTGCATGTTGAACCTTTCTAACACCTTGTAGATATAATCCTCCTGAGACAAATAAAATTTCTTGTTTTTCGTGTCTCTATGTATTTGCATGCCAATGATTCTTTTTACACCTCCCAAATCCTTAATTGCAAATGTGTGAGCTAGATTTCTCTTAATCTCACCAATGTCCTACATACTAGATCCTGCAATAAGCATATCATCCACATACAAGAACAAAATAATATAGCTCCCATTTTCAAGCTTTTTGAAATAAACACAATGG
This sequence comes from Taxus wallichiana var. yunnanensis, assembly GCA_018340775.1. NCBI lineage: Eukaryota > Viridiplantae > Streptophyta > Pinopsida > Cupressales > Taxaceae > Taxus > Taxus wallichiana. The sequence goes on from CM031239.1 coordinate 170,723,118, forward strand.
TCAAATTCACATCTCAAGTAACCATGATCATGCATAAAACTATCAAACCTCATGTACCATTATCTTGGAGCTTGCTTGAGCCCATATAAGCTCTTTTTCAACCTACACACTAATTTCTCCTTACCCCCGTACTTCATACCCAAACGGTTGCTGCATATAAATCTCTTCATCCAAATCACCATGAAGGAAATTCGTCTTCACATCTAGTTGCTCCAAATGCAAATCTTCTACTGCAACTATACTCAATACAGTACAAATAGAAGTCATCTTAACAACAGGAGAAAATATTTCACCAAAGTAAATACCGCATTTTGTGAAAATCCCTCTTAAACACAACCCTTTGCAGATCTATGATTAACCTATACTTAGTTAGCTTAAAAGAGGAATATTTTTTTTTTTCAATACTACTACAAGCATAGTCTAAGACACACACACGTTTGAATCTACCACAAGAGGAGATCAAAGTTATGATTTTGCATATATTTAGTTTTAAGTGTTCATTAAGATCTAATATACTTATTTACTTTGGTGAATCTTGTCTCTTGTGCAACTAATGTTTCTGAGGTCTCCATGTACAAAATACAAGGCGCCATAAGCTTTTGAAGTAGTAGGCCCACTGAAGCAACTCCAATTGTGCTCCTACAACAGCTCGTGAAGAATCGGCTATCCTCCTACAACATCCCGTAACAATGGCTATACTCCTATAGTAGCCATTAGTAATGCAAACTTACTCGTAGTAACTTCCGTGCCCTGCTCAGAAGAATCTATGCAACCTACCCATAGCAACTTCCAGGCTTGCCCGTAGCAATTGCAACACGGCCGCAACAACTTCTAGGCCTGCCTATAGCAACTACAAATCTACATGTAGAAACTTCTAGGCCTACTCGTAGAATTTGTAAACCTACCGTAGTAACTCCTGGCCTGCTCATAGCAACTTCAAACTCCGCCCGTGTAGCAACTTCCGAGAATTACAAAGCAAGAACTTCAAAATGTTATAACTTTTGACTGGGAACTCGGTTTTTGATAAAATTAGACTTTTTGGAAAGGTGATGACATCTACTTTGCACAAGAATCATAAAACTTAGTATTTGATGAGGTTTAGATAGTCATTTTTTCAAAACAGTCTGAAGGCTCCTATAGTCAAGACTGACAATTTCCTCAGTGAATCCTTTTGTTAACTTTGTTTGATTGAAAGCTTCTAAGGTAAATTCCTTGAGTGTGTAGGTCTGTATTGGGTCTATTTTGGTCTTGTAAGGCTTAGTTGGTTCACTTCATTCATTACTTAATGGTTTGAGGGGTTTTTGGTTCATTCGTTGGTTGATTAAGCATGCATGCAAAGTGAAGTAAGGGAAGATCATATTACCGTGTTCTAACTGACTGAAACAACAACTCTTAGGTATGTAAGAACATCATTTAAAGTCCTTTCATGCTAGCTTAAAACAAACTTCTTTCTTCAATGATTGATAACAAGATCTAATGAAGTCCTTCTAATTCTTAAGAGATTGAACGTTTCCCAACAAGACAAGTAACAAGAATAACATAATTCCCTTAGGCAAGATTTGCTTCCAACATTCCAAAACAGAGGATTACATGCATTTGAATGATTCTTACTTACACCAACTCATACCAACGGATGCAACAAGTAATTATTTTAATCATTTCAAATAGAATATACAAATACAATACCATTACAGTTCTCTCAACATCAAGAAGAAAGATTAATTCCCTTTCTCAAATCAAAATACATCTTGCATGGTCAATACAACATATTTACAATATAATGAAAGTTACAGTCCATCCACAAAGAGTGGGTAAAGGAAATTACAGCAAGAAGTAAACTAACAATGATGGATGTTAACTCTGCACCATGACTGATTTCAAAATAGCAACATGTTATAGATGTTTCCTTCATTTGATCACAACAAGAAGAGAGGGGGAAAGGCAGCGCTCTCTTCCCAACCAATATATCCAATGAAGAGATGAATCCTCTCTCGTCATTGGCCCCGAGCCCCAACCACAACACAATGAAAGATGGGGTTCAATGCATGGCAACATCCACAGGATTCCACAACACAAACATGTAGATTTTTAACAACAAAACAACCAAGACTCACATATAGATTTCCACTATATTTCACAATCAAACATCACATAGGCTCTATTTAATCAAGCCAAAGGAGCAAGGACTATGGGGGAAGCTTCTTATGCCTCCCAATTGGGAATTGGGCATCCACCTATAATCATACCACCAATATAACATATCATATCCCGTAAACCTTATGCCTCCCAACCCCTCCTTATGCCCCTCCAAAATTTTCCCTTATGCCCCCACAAGTAAGAAATGCAAGCTATTTCTTTTCCATGGTGGATCCCAAACCCAAAACTCCCTCCACAAAACTTTGATGCCCATGGCATTCCCTTATGCCCCCATAATGATTCCCCATAGCCTTCTCCTACACCATCCCTAGGCAGTCTACCCAACTAGACAAATGGAGAAGAGACACACATTTACATTCCATAATAACATGCAAGAAAACAACAGTATAAAGATGAACAAGCTCTTACCTTTCCATAGCAATGAAAACACCTTTGCAAGCAAGAAAAGACAACCCCAAATATTAATTTGAATGTCCACAAAATAGTCTTCAAAACAACAACAGGAATGCCCAACTCACAGTTTAGAAACAATAGTCTTCAAATACAAGAATGCAGCCCCAACAGTCACTTGAATGTCCACCAAAATAGTCCTCAAATCAGCAACAAGAATGCCCAAATAACAGTTCAAAAATATCATCTTCAAATGCCAAGAATGTAGCCCCAACAGTCACTTGAATGTCTACCAAAACAATCTTCAAATCAGCAACAAGAATACCCAAATCACAGTTCAAGAATGCAGCCCCAATAGTCACTTGAATGTCCACCAAAACAGTCTTCAAAACAGCAACAAGAATGCCCAAATCACAGTTCAAAAACAACAGCTTCAAATGCCAAGAATGCAGCCCCAACAATCACTTGAATGTCCACCAAAACAGTCCTCAAAACAACAACAAGAATGCCCAAATCACAGTTCAAAAATAACAGCTTCAAATGCCAAAAAGACAATCCAATAGCAAGCTTGAATGGAGGTGAAATGATAGTCCAAAAACAACAGCTTCAAATGCCAAAAGACAGTCCAACAACAAGCTTGAATGATGATGAAATGACAATCCAAAACAACAACTCTCTCTAATGCCAAGGAGACAATCTAATAGCAAACATTCCAACAAGAGAAGAGCTCCAATGGTTTCCAAAATGTGCAGCTCCAAAACAACAAACATTCCAGCAAGAGAAGAACTCCAATGGCTTCCAAAACATGCAGCCCCAAAACAACCAAAAAGAAGAATATAAAAAAATGTGACTCTTCCAACTCTCTCCCAAAAATGCAAGTTGAAAAATAACCATCCTCCAAAAAAATGAAAACCCAAAAAGACAATCCAATAGCAAGCTTAAATGGAGGTGAAATGATAGTCCAAAAACAACATCTTCAAATGCCAAAAGACAGACCAACAACAAGCTTGAATGATGATGAAATGACAGTCCAAAACAACAGCTCTCTCTAATGCCAAGGAGACAATCTAATAGCAAACATTCCAGCAAGAGAAGAGCTCCAATGGTTTCCAAAATGTGCAGCTCCAAAACAACAAACATTCCAGCAAGAGAAGAACTCCAATGGCTTCCAAAACATGCAGCCCCAAAACAACCAAAAAGAAGAATAGAAAAAAATGTGACTCTTCCAACTCTCTCCCAAAAATGCAAGTTGAAAAATAATCATCCTCCAAAAAATGAAAACCCAAAAAGAAATGTAAAGTCTTCATGCCAATCAAATCGACTTTACTTGCAAGCCTCCACTTACACCTCAAGGACAGCCAATTAAATTTTTGTAAGAAAGTACACTTACACAAGCAAGATTGACAAGCAAAAATGCATTTAAGATGCAAAAGTAAACACTCCAATCAAGATAAAGTTGGTATGAAGCTTTTAATGGGTGTGGGACAAGTTTATCTTGTCCCACAAGCTTCCAAAAATACCCTCCAAGTACAAATCCGAGTTTCAAGATGGTGAGGTGCTTTATACTCCAAAGATCAACTCTCTTACACACATTAAATGTAAGGATCAACACATTAATAACTATAATTAAGCAAGTCTCATTTAAATTTTATCTTTCACATTCTATTTAAATAAGGAAATGGAAACATTCACAAATAAAACACATGCAAGATAACAATAAATATACCACATACAAACACACACAAACCCCCATGGTCACATATAAAGGCAATCCCCCATGGGAACCCCCAACAACAAACAACAACACGCAAGCGACTAGTTGCCATGGTGACCATGTTGAATCCATCCAAAATTCCATTGTGGTTAGTCTCCAATCCCTCGATGTCTGCCGCCTGCAAAATACAAATACCTCCTTTGGCCTCGTAGCCATATCAAAACGCTCAATAACAATATAATATAAATCTAAGCATCGTAAGTATAACTACATAACACAACATCGAAATAGCGACTATATCATTTTATAAATTAAATCAACCATTCTATCATCATTTAAAATTTTCATTTTCTATATATAATCAAATGATTAAACATCACATATCTGGATAGCATCAATGATATAACTATGTCAAATAAAGCATCAATATATATATATATATATATATATATATATATATATATATAATGTTTATAATAATAATCATGCATCTGTATAAGTCCAATAAGTAATGAAGTCCATAATCCAACATCATACTAAACCAAGCCAAAATAGTGTTTAATACATAATCCATAGTCTCGAAAATCGAAAATAGTGTTGAGGGGAAGTGGGCACTACACCATCTTTTAAAAGTTTCAAAAACATTAGATTTGCGTTTAATACAATAAACCCATACCTTTCTTGTAGCATCATCATGAAAGTAACATAATCTGGGATCCACCATGAGAAGCTACTGAGAGAGTGGTCCCCACACATCCGAGTGTACAAAATCTAATTTTTGTTTCTTCTTAGTTGCCCCAACTTTGAGAAATCTCACTCTCTTTTGCTTTCCAAAGATACAATTCTCACAAAAATCAAGATCTAAATCTATCAAATCTGATAACTTACCCTTAGCCTTTAAGATCTGCATTCCTTTTTAACTCATATGATCCAACCGATTATGCCACATGCATGCATCGAATCGAAGTAGATAATGCAGACAAGGAATCAATAATACAGGTAGAAAAATATAACATTCCTACCTTCTTACCTCTTGCCATAACAAAATCACCCTTGGTGAATTTCAAGAGTCTCTTAGTAAAAGTAACCATCTGACGATTCACCTAGTTGCCCTACGAAATAAGATTCCTCCCGAGGCTTGGCACATGCCTCACATCTTTCAATACCCAAGTATTTTCATTTTGCAATTTTAGATGAACTTCCCTTTACCGAGTAATATTGCAAGGTTCATCATCACCCAAATAGACACGCCCAAAATTACCCTAGACATAATTTCTGAAATAACCCTTATTAGGGGTTGCATGGAAAGAAGCTCCTGAATCTAAAACCCATGATTCAATTCTACTATCTAAAGAAAGAATAAGAGCATCTTGCATTACCTCTGATGCAACAAGATTCACCTCTTTACCTTTTTTTGGTTGTTGGTTCTCTTTATTCTTTGACCAACAATCTTTCTTTGCATGTCCTTTCTTTCCACATTTCAACAAGTAATTCCCTTACTTCTAGATTTAGATCTGTTATCCCTTGACTTTGATTTCCCATTACTCTTACTCTTGGATCTCTCTTTCGCCTACCCCTACTTTCTACATTCAAATCATTTCTAGATGATGTTTCTCTCCGTATTTTCCTACGAATTTCTTCATTCAAGATTATACTAACCACATCATCAAACTTCAAAATATTATTAGCAGATGTTGTATTACTAATGACCATTACCAAGTTTTCCCAACTATCGTGCAAATAACATAAGAATAAAAGTGCTTTTACTTCATCATCAAACGGTATTGAAACTAATTTTAACTGATTTACAATAGATCAGAAATCATTCAAATGACTAGAGGCAGATTCACCTTCATGCATCTTAGAACTAAAAAGTTTCTTCATCAAATAAACTTTATTTGAAGCACTAGGTTTTTCATATAAATTAGCAAGAGATTTCATTAAGTCTACCGTAGAAGCCACTTCTGTAATATTGGAAGCCACGGATGCTGTTAGGCTCAATCTTATAGATCCCAAAGCCTTTCTGTCAAGAATCTTCCATTCTTCATCAGTCATCTTCATAGGTCTAGACTTCTCATCCAACGGTAAGTAAAATCTCTCGATACGAGATAATCCTCAATCTGCATCTTCCGTAATTGATAATTTTGGCCATAAACTTCTCTACCTTGTATTTATTATCTTATGTCATTGTTGTAGCTCCCACTTAATCAAAAACCCTTTGTGAGTAAATATGTCAACACACAAAACCCTCAAACAAAACTCTGATACCAGTTGTTGGGGTTAGCACACCGGTTGTACAAACAATACATCGAGATCTAAGTATACATGCAAATAAAAATGGATATTCTACAGAAGAATTATACAAAACAAGAGACATAAATCAACACCAGATTTAATGTGGTTCACCCAGTGTGGGCTACGTCCACCAAGAAACAAGCCAATCTATTATCCAAAGCTTTGACAAGATATACAATGAAGATTTACAATCTTCCACACCTCTCAGATGTTTAGTACTTTCTTCCTTCAAGATTTTCTCTACTACCAAGAATTCTCTCTCACCAACCTTTTTCAAGTTTTTTCTAATTCTTGTTTATCATTACTTCTAAACCCTAGCTTTTGTGCTTATATATTCTTTTATAGACTTAGAGAACTTAGCCATGTAATAATAACCAATAAATCTATTTTAATGCTAAAAATAAATATAATTCGAGAGTTAATTAAAATTCGTCACACAAAGTTATCGATGTCAATTACGCCTTTAACCATTGACGGTTCTTACTTGCCCTTGACCGATGTCGGTCTACCCTTAACCGATGTCGGTTCTTGTGTTTTCCAACAAGTTCCAATTGCATGCTAAAATGAAGTACTCGAGCTCCACAACTCAACACTTCTTTCCCACGACTAGATTTTGAACAGTTTCCCTTACATCTAAGCTATGCCAAATCACCTCCGAGGACATCTTTTGAAGCATGTTGCATGCTTGCTCATCCATTAGGTGGCTAGGATCCACCACCTTATACACCTCTCCTCCCTTCTTCTTCAAGTGAATGGTCTCAATCGTGTGATCGTTGACCTCAAATTCAGGCTCTTCAGAGTGGCAATGCATGTTCCAACTTAGCATTTTTCTGGTCCTAGGCATGCCCCCTTCTTGATCCATCAGATCCTAACCATGTAGTTTTTCCGGTGGGAGGGTGGCATGGAACCTTGTGCACAATATCTTCATGGGGTCATCCACGAGTCCATATGTAGGGACATGGGTGTCCACTTCTTCTTCTTTTCCTAGTGCTTTGTCCATTTCTTCTTCGATCCTAAGGTGAATCCTTTATCCTCCTTTATAGTAAAGGAGTCCCCTTTATCTCTTTCCCATGGGTTGGCAGTTTTTGTTGGGGAGGCCTCGCGCTAGAATCTTCTCAAGTCTTGTAGAATGCTCCTCTTTTTCACATGCCTTGCCCGCATTCGTGGCTTTAGCTTCAGCTCTCTCATGTTCTTCAAGCTCTGCTTCCAACTCTTATTGAAGGTGGTGGGGTCCTCCTCCTCTCCTTCTTCCAATCCTTTTGCGGAGCTCGATGCATCATGTGTCTTCTACTTCTTTACTTCTGTCTCTTCCTCCTACTTCTCCTCCTCGTGCTCTGGTAGTGAATCCTCGACACCAATTTTTTGTGAAGTGATAACACCCTTACTACCATTGCCATGCATGTAATACTTCCTCTTTCGGGAAGTGTCTAACTTTCCTTCACTTTGTTCTTCTTCTTCTTCCTCTCCTTCGACCTATACCACTTTCATGGGTGGGATTGGCACCTCTCGTGGATTTGGAAAGGGGGAGTTTGTAACCTCCACTTCAATCCCCCTTGTGTTTTGAGGTGTAGCTGTACAAACACCCAATGGATGTAACCCTTGATGGTGACATTGACTTATGGGTGCAAGTCTAAAAATCTAGCTCCAAAACCTCGACATAGGTTGGTCGAGTGCCATACTTATATGTCGCATACAAGGAAGAAACATCAACACCCAATTTTTCTATATCAAAAACTAGCTTCTACACATTGTTTATTTGGTTGATGACACACTGTATATATTTAGCAATAAATGCAAAGGGGAGATTACACCACGACCTCATCTCTCCCTTGGCCATCATAAACTTTTCCAAGCAAAAGTGTTGTGTAACTGCAAACTTAACTTGATCCCTAATAACTTGCAACAATTCATGGGGGATGCACCACTCGTTCTCAAATGCCTCATGTAACCATTCATACCACATGTTCATCTGAGCCTTGTAGGCACTCGAGATGGTCCCATCACAAGTGAACTTTACAAATTGCAGTGCAGGGGATGCGTGCACCGGTGGGTGAACCCATATGTTCCCATTTGGCCCATTTGGGACACCAATATCCTAGAATATGATCAATATAAATGTGGAGCCCCATGTGATTTTTTCTCCGCCTCAATTTGCACTCGTGCTTATTCAATAATGTTGTTTGCAATAAACTTTGTAAAATTATAATGTACCCTTTTTAATACTCTATAGGCCGTAAACAATAATCTCCTATTGATGTTTGTCCACCTCTACGATGCATCCAATTTGTAAATAATGACTTGGGAGGTGAATCTTAATGTTGGGTCTAGGAGATCCACAATCACCGATCCCTTCCTCTTTTCTCATAGTTCAATTTCTTCGCTAGCTCCTCAATCTTTGCAATGACACACAAGAAAAGTGCCATGTCTTCACCGATATTCCCTAGGCCTGTAATTATCCTAATCAAGTGGTATGTAATTTTCATCCTCCTTCTCGCAAGGTAGAAGAAGTCCTCGTGTACTGTGACATCAACCACATGAACAACGGGCGGGTTTCATAAAGATTGAAAACTCTCATAGCTGCAAGACTCCAGTCTTATGTAATTCTTGTTGTACCGAGTCATCAACCTTAGGGTTTCTGAGCTTGTCTACATTTGAAGTGTCTGAAACCAGATCCACCTGCATCACCTTCTCATTGTCACTTGTTTTGTGGTTATACTCACTGATTTTGCACTTGTATAACTTTGAAATCCACTTCTCAGCCTTAATGAACCATGTGGGTACTACATTTCGAGTAAATATCCACGGGTTTTTCCTTTTCTACCGTCAGTCTCTTTGTTCAAGATTTCTTGGGTGCCATCTCCTTTCTTCTTCTTTCTTTCATGCCCTAGGTGCTTTGAACTTCTCCTTTGTCTACCTGAACTTCGACGACTTTCACACTTCTCCCTCATGCAACCCCTTCCTGCTCTGTTGTCTCCTTTCCCCTCTTGTTACACCATAAGATTACACCACAACTCGCACAATTTCACTGGTTCATGACAATTACCTCACTCTTCTTCACAAAACCCTCATCACACTTCAAGTTGGGAGCACAAAAATTCGTTAAGGAAAAGTAGTCAAAATGGCTACCTTTACCCTTCTATTTATACTTTTTCAATGCCTTAAAGTTCCTCTAACCACGTGTCTTAACGTCTCTTTTTAATAAAGAACTTTATTTCACTTAACTCAACTTTCGTGACTTTCCCTTCGTGCGTCATAGTTATAAATTTCTGGCACTCCAACACTACTTCACTGCCATAGACCTCCTTCACACATGTTGTTGTGTCGAAGTACATAACCTTTGCCCTATCCACCAAGTAGTTCCCCAAGGTGTTTCATAACTTATGTTATACTACGTGATATTTCTCTTCTGCATGGTGTTTAAACCTTTCTCAACACACCTTTATAACCACACAAATTCAAACACCTTAACCACCGTACCACCCATTCTTCTACCATTGTGCTAATCGTTCCCAACAACCCATTTTCGAAAGAATTTGTCAAACATATCCAAACATATCTGCCAATCCACCCCACACAAAATGTATGCACAGTCCTCTACGCATAGAATCACTTATAATGTAATTAGCTACTGACGCACCAATGCACAATGTAACACCAAAAATGACGACAAAGGAAACAAACGAAAGGGAAAAACATTAAAGGAAACCTAATCTAATTGGCAATATTGCCTTATTTATAAACACATAGAAGCCTTATTTATAGTAGGGCTTCAACCTACTCCCATTGAAATAACCTGGAAACCTTGTCACATCCAGTCGCTTGCAACTGACACATGCCTAAATCAAGGATGTAAGATATAATATACAACCCTAACCAATGGAATTTGATTAAGATGGCGTAGAAACTTAGAATCATAAAGTAAAACCATCTATCCAACCTCAAATTGTTTATTCTTATTGTGAAGATCGTGCCAAGATTTTTTTCTCTCCTTCTCGGTCTACCGACTCCATCTAACAAGAGACCGCATTTCGCCCAAATGCATTAACTTATCCTTACGTTGTTGTAATGCTTATTCATTGGCCAATCCTCTTGCACGCATAATACACAAAGAGGGTAGCATAAATTCTACTGGTAAAACAACTTCCATGCCAAACACCAATTGAAATGGTGTGGCTTTGTTCAATATCTTGTAGGTTGTTCTATACACCCATAATACGACTGAGACTTTGTCATCCCAATCTTGTCTCCCAACATCACAAATCTTGGTCAATGTGTGACTTAGTATCTTTTTGAATGCTTCGGTTGTCCCATTAGCGTGAGGGTGGTAAGGAGTAGTCTTGTGATGAGCCACCATGAACTCTACCAAAAAAATCCTAACTATCTCATTCAAAAAATGTGTACCCCTATCACTAGTCAAACTCAAAGGGCACCCATACCTGTTGATTATATTTTCCCATAGGAATCTTGTTGTTGTGGTTTCCGTGCAATCTTTGCAGGTACTATCTCCACCCACCGTGTTAAGTAATTAGTACAAGTAATTATATAGCGTGAACCATTCCTTCATGCGGTAAGTGAAATAGGGCCTACAAATTCAACCACCCACTTCTCAAATGGTTCAAAGACTAGCTATCGACCTCAAAGGAATTTCATCTCTTCTTCTTGGCTTGCCAAGGCACTGAAAATGATCACATGCCTTACAAAAATCAATACAATCCTGGTAAATTGTTTCCCACCAGAGACATGCTAGTAGAATCTTCCGAAAGGTGGCATTTCTGCATAGTTTCCTCTGTAATTCCACCATGTGCTTCCTCCATGATTGCAATGTGCTCATGCTCTAGCACACAATGACGCAAGATCTCATCATGACCTAACTTGTATAAGTCTCCACTAATTAACATGTAGGGCACGATGCGTATAGCTAACTATTTTCTTTCCAAAGTCTTCATTCCCTCTGGCGCCACACCCATTTTGAGAAACACAACAATATCCTCTAAGTCAGAGGCGCACCTTACAATATAAATAGTTTCACATACGGTATTGTATCCTCAATTCTCTACATGTCTTCTCTTGAGTCAATCCTTGATAAATGGTCAGGTCCCAAATTACTCTTACCTAGTTTCACAACAATCGTAAACTCAAACTCTTAAAATAATAGGACCCACTTGTATATGCACCCTTGTAAAATGGGCTTGTTCACCAATTAATTCAATGCCATGTGGAATATAAAAGGTGTTGTCAAGTGGATACTGCGTAAATTTGTGCAGCATGTAGATCATCGACAATGCCTCGCGCTCGGTAGTAGTATAGTTCTACTTTGCTGGAGTCAACTTCCTGCTTGCAAAATAAAGAGGGTGATCAATAGTCCCCTCACTGATCGTGCTTTATTTTGCTCCAATTTCCATCCCTGAAGCATCAACATGTACGAGAATGGCTTGTCCCAAGATAGAAAGTGTATTATGGGCGCAGTGATAAGTCTATTATTTAATATATCAAATGCCATTTCCTACGCTTCTCCTTTATGAAATGTACTTATGTGCTTGATAATCCCTCTAGAAGTGCGATGATCTTGGCATATCCCTTAATAAATTTCTGTAGTAACCCATATGCCCGAGGAATCCACACCCCGCTCGGTGTTAGGTTCCCCAATCCCACAATAACAAAAACTTTGGTGAGGATCCACCAACAAACCTTCCTTATATATGATATGCCCCAACAGGGTTCTAAAATAAGTAACGAAAACACATTTCTTAATGTTGAGAGATATACTCAACTTCGACATCTCTCAAACATCAACCGTAGATTGTCACAATGGTCTTTTACTAGTCCATAAATAATCCAATTATCAAGGTATACTTGAAGAAACTTATCGATGAAGTTCGAAATGGTGAACCACAATGCACGAAAAACACAATAGACACATTCTTCAGTCCAAAAGGCATGACTGTGTAGGTAAAACTTCCCCATTCAGTGGAATTTTTTTCTTGGTCCTCCTTTACAATTCTAACTTCCGATGATATCATGAGAAACCATCGTGAAGGAATAGATCTGCACCCGGTTACTCCTTCCAGATCTCTTCGGTGAAGGGGTTGGAAAAGGATCAATGAGACACCGCATTCAAATCCATGTAATCAACACAAATCCTTATCCTCCCATCCTTATTAATCTTGATGACCATCAGACTTATCCACTCTAATTCCTTAATAACCTTAATGATGCACGATGCGATAATCTTGTCAATCTCCTCCTTGACCCTGACGTGTAGATTCTAATTCATTCGGTAAGGTCTCTTCTAAATTAGGTGCACACCTTCCTTTAACACTATATTTATTTCTCCTAAGGAGTTGTGAAATAATTTAGGTTCATGGTACTCGTAAGGAAACAAATCTGAAATTCAGCCAATAAATCAATAATGTTTGAAACCTCCCTTTCTGACTAGTAATCCCCAATAGTAGCCTCCGTAGGTTTTACATACGAGCCAATGTTAACCTTATTAGTTTTCAAGGGTTCATGGTAGGCACATACTTGCTCATCGACACTATCCATTACCTCCCACGTACTCACAATATGGTTAACATCCAATTTCTCCACTTCATCACCATTGATCACATAGACCAATTTTCCTTTCTCCTATTCCATGCATGCACGCTTAAGTTGTACCTCATCGATTCTTCCTTATCGAAGTGCACCTCCAAGCTAGGTTATCCCAACAAATCTAGTATTCTATCCTCCACCATGACACTATCCCCCATAGTTATGCACTTAACAACCTGCAATACCTCATGCACCGATGGATTTATACTTTGATACTCAAAGGTTTGAATCAATTCATCTTTCAAATACCTCAAATTTCTGTCTAATGGTGTAGTTCTCAATGAATGTACCATGTGCGTGTGTAACCTTATAAGGTAGAGTAAATATTATGCACCCATAAAGATGGAGGCAAGGCTTCCACACCTTCCATCTAGGCCTTCTCACATGCTTGGATGTGAAATGAGGTAGGTTCCTTCCCATGATAGTCTTGTATAGTAGTAGGTGCATTGCTTCGAGGAAACCTAACAGAGAACACAATTCTCACCTCGGGCCCACTAGAAGGTTATCGCGATGGGTCACCCACCAATGTGATGCGGTCATGAGAAAATTATAGCTAAACATACTTCTCCTTCCGATCTCACATCTCCATTGGGTCTCCATTGCTTGCAGGGAAAACATCGGGTTGGCTCCCTAGTGTAACATGGTAACTATTTTTCTTCCAAGTTCCCGACTGAGTGCACCTTTGTTACTCTCATCACAGAGCCTCTTAATTACGTTCCGACTAACCCATATGTTCCCATCTAGCCCATCTGGGACACCAATCTCCTAGAATATGATCAATAGAAGTATGGAGCCCCATGTGATTTTCGTACTCTGCCTCATTCTTCACTCACGCTTCTTTAATAATGTCGTTTACGATAAACTCTACAAAATTATAATGTGCCCTTTTTGACACTCTATAGGCCACATACAATAATATCCTATTGATGTTTATCCACCTCTCTGATGCACCCAATTTGCAACTAATGAGTCGGGAGGTGACTCTCAATGTTGGTCTGGGAGATCCGCAATCACCTGAGCCCTTCCTCCTTTCTCATAGTTCAATTTCTTCACTAGCTCCTCAATATTTGTAGTGGCATACAAGTCAAGTGCCATGTCTTTATCGGTCTTCCATAGGCCTGTAATTGTCCTAATCAAGTGGCATGTAATCCTCATCCTCCTTCCCATAAAGTAGAAGAATTCCTCGTGTACCCATGACATCAACCACCGACAGTGGGACAAGTTTCAAAAATAATGACATCTCATATAGCTGCAAAAATCCACTCTTTTGTAATTCTTGTTATATCGATTCGTCAACCATAGGGTTTCGAGATCGTCTACCAGGTGGAGTGTCTCGAAACTAGATCCACAAGCATCAACTTCTCATTGTCACTTGTTATGTGGTTATACTTGCTGATTTTGCACTTTTATAACTTTGAACTCAGCTTCTAAACCTTAATGAACCCCGGGAGTATTGCATTTTTATGTAAATCTCCATGGGTTTTTCATTTCTCTACTTGATCTCTTTATTTGAGCTTTCTTGGGTGTCATCTCCTTTCTTCTTCTTTCTCTCATGCCCTAATTTATTTGAACTTCTCCTTCATCTACCCAAAATTTGATGAATTTCACGTTTCTCCCTCACATAATCCCTTCCTTCTCTGTTATCTCTTTTCACCGACTAGGTTAGCATCTATGAATTTTCACTCGTGCTCTCATCCAACGCACAGTACTTTCTCTCATAGCTATTCTCTAAGTAGAGGGATGATATTTTCTTGCCTCAAAATATCACATACCTCCTTGACATCATCCAGATCCATCGTGGGGCCTCAATGCTCTTCTTTTTCTCTAAGCGCCACGATTGCTCCTTCAGCACGGGATCTCTCCTTGTAGGCTTTGAATCATATCCACAGTCTCGATAAACTTCCTTCGATGAGAAGGGTTCGGATACTTCCCATTTACCACTTTTTCTCTTGTGACCAATGGTCTTTACTTTGGTACTTACCTAGCACGCCTAGCCTCAACTCGCGTTGTTACCAGTATAGGATCTAACTCTTACTCACTCGCCACCCTTGACATCCATTGAGAGTCAACTTTATTCATGCTTATGATCTCGACACCTTTTTCCTTTCACTATTTCTATCTCATGTGCTCAAACAATTCATGGCACTCTTCATACTTGTGCTTCTTCCCACATTAAGAGAACTGTAGCAGGCTGGGACATTCACACTTATAGTGCTCCGTAGACCAACCGTTGTAACAGGTTCCACGTGGGTACTCACTTCTTCCACCTCCATGATTTCCACGACCTCTAAATCCTCCATAAAAGCCTCTTCTCGCAACTCCCTTCATTCGTGTGCCCTTTATAATGATGGCCCTCATCCTTGGAAATACTTTCCATACCGATCTCAGCACACACCGGTATCAATGAAATCATGTATTTGGTTAATCAATCTATAATCCTTGGCGTCATGAGTAGTAGAGGTGCAGATTTTGCAATAGCAGGACTTATTCTTATGGATCACGGGTTGCAGTAGCGGACACCTACTTGCATCATGATCTCCGTGGAAAATCTCATAGTCTACTGTCATGACACATGTACCAATCTTCGAGGACAACTGTCCTTCGTACGCCCTTCTACCTCATAATTCATACACCATAGGCCACTACGAGCCTCATGTGTTGAGTTCATAGATAGCTTCTTCAACTATTTTTCCTTGACAACAATATGAGCTTCCAAAAAAGGACTAACGACGATATCCATGCTTTCCACAACCTCAGCATGCAAGGAAACCTCTAAGGCCTCGCGTGGATCTATGAAATTTTTATGGGAAAGTGCTCTTCTGGAAGGTGTTATTAATCCTCCAACAAACCATTGAGCATGCTGAGAAGGATGAATATCAAAAGACAATTTTGACAAGAGGGTTTTAAACCGCACATCATACTCTTGCACACTGTCAACCATACCCTGTTATAGCTCCTTCAACACGTTGATGCTATTTTTCTCAAACTCGAGAATATGAAATTCTGTTAGGAAAGGATCACGCAACATAGTATAATCCACCACCGTTTTATGTGGGTCAGACTTCCGGTACCAGCCTATACACGTGCCCCTAAAAATGTCGTTGCAAATTGACTTGCCTTCCACTCTGGGGCAATTATCCCCTTCGCATACCATAGAAATTCACACTTATGTACATACTATGTATCATCCTCAATGCCCTTCTAATAAGGTAAGTGGAGCAACATCTCATAAAATACTTGTTGATGGTGTTGTGGACCTTGTCCGTCAGATCCAAGACCTCGATTACCTCCGGTGTTGCCCCACCACCAGACCCACTAGACCCACTAATTCTAACTCCTCCAAATCAATGAGATCCTCCTCTTATCGTCGGTAAGGGCCTAATGTAGTTGCTCCTTGTGGACCCACAATGCGCTAAACTACGTGCCAACAGATCGTGATACCGAACCACTCCCAGATGTGTTTCCCGTGCCACTTCCAGATGCGATACTCAAACCTTGTGAACCCACACCTTTCCCAAATGTTGTGCCAGAAAAAATACCCCCAAACAAAGGAAATGACTGTGCAACCATATATGTACCGAATGAAAAATTATACCTCCTAAGTGTCGCTTGACTACCAATACCGATACCAAATGGATTATCAAAAATTATCTCAAGAACTGAAAAACTAAGCGCAAGGGTCTGGTTTCCATATGGGTTAAGATGTGTGCCTACAAATCTCCTCCTTTCTTCATATGATGAGCTCTCTCTAGAAGCTAAGGGGTTTCTATTATGTGCTTTCCAAGATGGGGTAGCTCAGATGTGCAGGTTCCACGTCCTCCACGTGAACCTCAAATCCTTCCCACAACATCTGCCTCTATAAATCCATCACTCATGCAACATTTCATTATCTTGTTAACTCCCTCTCCCATGCTTCATTATACTTGAGCCACCTCTCCTCTATCTCCATTTCCGCTGCAAGGTCTTTCATCCTCTACCACGCTAGCTTCCATGCCCCGTGCCTAGCAAGAGTTTAGCCACCACGAGAAAGGATTCTAAACTCAAAGTAATGACTAGGATCTTGCTAACCAGTGGAATAGAAAGCAATAACGATCCTTTAGGATCCCTTAAGAAGTCAAAATCAGCAATCTTTAGACAAGAATACGTAGAAATAATGTATTCCAAGGTATAACTAGTCGGAATCTACTCCACCACCGATCAACAACACGGTTCCAGTGTCGATCGACATCATGCAACCGCCGTGATATTCCTCCCCTGGTCTAAACATGACGTATATAATATAAAATTTTCCTTGATGCATATGTTGAGAGCCAATCATACAAATCTATTGGGAAAAAACAAAAGAATATCTCATAGATTTCATGATACAAGTTCTCCTCCACCCATTTTTGTACATCAAAATTAGATCTAGTAGTAAACCTCTAAGAAAACTCATCCTTTGTGCTTTTAATCCAATCTTTAATGCTATCTAAGGTCATATGCTTCATCATCACACATCATTCTCACAACAACTTCAAAAAGAGGTCCCGACAACAAAACCAAAATGTAGTCTCTGTTTACCTCTTGCTTCACCAATCAAACCCCAAACATGTCGGTACATCATCCAAACTAGTCTGGAAGCTCACCCGAGGCATGCGCAGGTGCCGAGCCCCTCTTTCATGTGAGCTTCATGAGAATGTTCTCCCTTAATAAGGGGATGTTTGCACAAACAGAGAATGAACACACCCATTCTTGGAATCAAGATTAAGAACTAAATCCTAGTCTAATGCACCGAACACAGAATAACATGATCATACTATAATAGAAGTAGAACTAAATCATGATTAACATTAAGAACACCGATATTACGCCCATGAACATAAAATAAAATGCACAGATCAAGATCCATCACACAGATGTTTAGAACCATTCCATTATATTCATTCATCAAATTATAGTAGCCAATAGTACATCAAAAGAGTTCCATGGATGGAGATATTACATCGAAGAGCTTTAACATGCTCTCTATTATTGCTTCATTACAGAGCTTACAATCACATATTACACATCTTCACTAGCTCTCTCTCTCTCTCTCTCTCTCTCTCTCTCTCTCTCTCTCTCTCTCTCTCTCGCACTCTCTTCCTAATGTCATGCAAGACCATCCATAAAGAGGAACTCGAAGGAATATCTTCTAACCGCTCATCATTACAAGAGAAGGCCTAAAGGAATCTTTCATGATTTCCCTACCACTACCCAAGAACATGCCAAATGTCATCATGTGTTTCCTCAATTGAGTATCCCTTAGCATGCAAGTGCCAGCTAATCCATAACAAACTGACTCCTTATCCTTTCATGATAAGCTGCATGCGATGCCTTGGAATATTCTTTTCTTGAGCCGCAAGTCTTGAGCTTATCCATAATCGTATATGGTCATTCTTCCATATGTTTCCTAAACACGTCTTTACCCATTGTTAAAAATTGACGAATTCACAAATATATCCTTCCCGGGTGTGAACCTCGTGCATCCTCAAAATATATTTCCGCATGTGCCTTCATGCCTTACTACGCATCGCATGCCACAAACCTTCGCACCTTAAGTAATTAGTTAATTTAGGGGTCCAATAGGAAAAATCGTCATTAAGGCTAGGTAAGAAGATGCTAACCATATGTTTTTCGAGGAGTGAACGTTGGAATCGACTTGTGATTCCTTGCCATCATTGTAATAATTGTGCAAAGATTTCATTTTGTCATTGTTTAGAATTGCACAAATCCATCATTGTGATTTTGAGCCGAGGTTGAAAGAGAAGTGTTTGAAAAATTCTCGAGAGAGGTCTATAAAGGAAGAGATAAATCCTGTAGAAGGTGTAAGAAATATTCCAAAGCTTGTCCACCTAGAATCTTAGGGAAGAGGTGAAAGAGAAAGATATCGTTATAAGCCACCTCTTGGCATGCCATGAAAAATTACTTAGCATGATCTTTAGGATCGGTTTTCCCTTATATTTGTCAAATTTGAGCATCTCAAAAGAGTGTGGGAAGGGTATGTGTAAGATGTCCATGTCGAAAGGGTATGGAAACAATTCATCAAAATTGAATTGTTTGCGTTGTTTTTGCATGCCCAAAATGGTGTCCTTCATCATTTTCCACTCTTGATAAAATGGTGAATTAGTTTGTGGGATGAATGGTGATTTATCATTCTTATGATTGTTGTTCTCGTTATTGGTCTCAGAATGATTTTTGAATTTTTTGTCACTTTTCTTCATGTGTTTGATACCTTTAGTATCATTATTAGTGACCATGGAGGATAATTGAGCCAATTGTTTTTCCATTCATTGATTTGATCAAACAAGGCTTGGTTGGGATTAGAGGATGAAGCATTAGATTTTCCTTTATCATTGGTGTTTGTTTTACTTGGTCCTTCGTTGTCATGCTTATTTGACTTAGGTGGTGGACCCTTTGGGGATGTAGGTTGTCCCTTTAAGGATTTTAATTTTTCCTCATCAAATCCCGAGGTAAATCTTAATCCCATTACGAAGAGGAGAAGAAGGAATTGGTCTCTGTTTTGTCATAAACTTACGTCCATGGAAAGGATTTTAAGTTGATCTTAGTCCTCTTTATCCGAGATGATATGGAAAGGGTTTCTTTTCTCCTATCAAAAAGGACTATAGTCACAATGTCATGTTCCTACCATTGTTGAAAGAGGGGAGGAACAAAAATATGTGTGATGGAAAACTCAACCTCTACCAAAGTGCATGATAATATGGCTAGATCAACACGCGGGAGTTGCGCTAGAGCTTCATGCAACAGATCCCATTGAGATGAAATAGTTAGGGCCTCCCACATTGTGACATTTATATTTTTCTTCTTCATCTGGTCAACAATGTTGAATGGAATACCTGTTGGCTTTTGTATTTGAGGAACAATAACCAATTTTGACTGTTCAGGCATGGAAGTAAGAGTTTTACCTGAAGTAGGAGCTTTGCCTACCAAAGGAGGGGTGTGTGCCACTTGCAGAGCCTTGCGTGTGACCTCTTGTGTAGGGATTTGAGTGTGTATTACTACTATATGTCTTGGCTTCTTCTTTCTAATTTTGAGGGTCAATATGTGTTGTTGGGAGTGTGACCCGTGTGCCTTACTCCAACATTCTCTTATTATATCTTGTGTTGTTAGCAACTTGGTTGATTGCATTTGAAGTCCTCGATGCCAAAGAACATAAGATTGGAGCTAGGAAGAACTTTTGGCCTTTCTTTGTTTTCGCTTTGTGGTAACTTGTTTAAGGCTCACATGTTGAAGCATTCTAGATCATGTACGCTTGGGTGTGCACAACATTCACACAATGATATTGAATATGAGGCATGTTGCAAGGGAAGCACCATTATGAATCTTGCACCAAATTGTTATGAATTGGAATGAGTGCTTGACTTGTACTAGAGTCGGAAGAGAGCGTGTGGGAGGAACAACTTACGAGGAAGATGCGCATCAACATGTCATTTATCATTTTTCTGGTTGGGCACATATCTTTGGTTTCCATATTGATTCCGTGAAGGATGATTGTTTTGGCTATGTGCCTGATTAGAATTACCTCTATAGGATTGCACCTATTTTTTTCTAATGACAGGACTTTATTTGACAAATTTCTAATCGATCCTTTAATTCTTCGTCTTCCTTTGGCTGCTTATTTGGAGAGTAGGATGTTGATGCGATTTGGTTGCATGCCTCTATCGGGAATAGGAATAGGGGCCACGAAAGTTGAGAAGCTTGTGACATTTTACGGGAACAAGGGCACATGCGGTCAGGAGCTATCTTTCCTACCCGAATAAGGCTATTTTATACCCTTAGTGGAATATTATAAGCAACTAGTAAGGTCCTACCTCCCATGGATTGAATATTGACCGAGATATCGATGTTCAATGCCTTTAGATAATACTGAGAAAAGCATGTTGAGTGTAGGTCTTACCACAAGAGGGATTATGTCCCAAGTCTTCGAAATATGATGTTGAAATTAGTCATCTCGCTCGTTAGGTGTCCTCCTTGTTGTTGTCAGTTACTCCACCAAAGATAGGTGATTTGACTTATCTTCAAAATAATTGCAAAGAGTTGTTCCCAGCTCATCCGGTGGATATAGATCCAAGTTTGTAACCCTGCATACGATTGAAGCACTTTACCTTTGAGAGAGGATGTAAGTATCCTTACTGCTTTACATCATCGTGTGTGATCATATAGAGTGAATGATGGGTCGTTGTGTTCTCCAATCATTTAACTAACATGATCTCCTATTAGTGTCATTATAAACCAGGGTTGTGTCCTAGGTTGTATGCAATGGAGCTTTATGTAACCAGTTCCTGTTGGGATTTTTGTTGGGGGTGTTGTGAGATCTTTTAAGTTGGTTACTAATCTACGGAAACCTAATGTAAATCTATGGAATTCATCTATTGTAATGAAAGGAATTATAAAAGCTACACTTCTAATTGAAATTGAAATACACACACATAGTACTCAAACAAATGGAATTGCAACTGCACAATTGAAGCTAGAACTTAGTAAAAGTAAGATCGCATGTTAATTAGACTTTGCATAAAAGAAAACACATATTCTAGATAAAAGTGCTTTGGTAAGGAAAACAAATACATTCAACCAAATATTGCATGAAATATACTGAAACAAGGATTGCAGTAAGACTTATTAGAAAACCGTATGCATATGTGAACATAAAACAACCTCTTGTCTCCTCGGTCAAGTGGGCCCTTGCTCTCCCTTGGGACAAAGGAATTACCAACAGCTTTAGATCTCCAAAATGACATTTAATTATATTAATTTAAATAAGTTCCATATCGTAGACAACATATGAAGTTGAAATTTTTGAATACCACAAATGATATATTGCAAAGTATCTCCAAAAATAACACTAACCATGTTCTTAAGAAGGTGTCTTAATATAGACACAAACGGTTACATAATTCTCCATAATAGGCGGCACTAACATCTTCCACTAATCAATATTAACTAAAACTCATAAATTCCTATGGGACAGTTAGAAACAAGTCCCATATTGATAGGTCGACTAGTGGAAAAAGTCTTCTGCTCTCGTATTCCATCTCCAAACTCAGACTTCGTAATTACATCAGCAACAAACGTTCATCATTTCCCTACACACATCATCACATTTTCCTCACAAAGACAGTTAGTAGGAATTTTATATGGTAATCAGTTTTCATGAACAAAAGAAAGGAAAATGCATCAAACTCACTATGATATAACTATACAAAGCATCCCCATGCATTATAAAATCATATCTAAGTGGCAATTTACTGATTGTAGGAATGATATAAATGATCCAAATAATGCACTCATCAATGAACACACATTTGCTACATCCTGGATATGATCCTAAGGGGTGACTTGATTGTCACCAATGAAGTATGGAATACTTTTGAGCACGCCATTTGACATGTCATTTTGCATGGCCAACACCAAGGGACTCCCTCCTATGAATTTGGAAAAGTTCCTTAGTGAAGGAAGTGGATCTTTGTGCCATTGCAATGCGCACATGTTATCTGTTTTGAGGAGTGGAATGGGCGTGAAACGCGAGAGATGGAGATGTGCATGCGGACTTTCTCGGAATGAACTCTTCTTGGGGATAGCTGAAGGTACTCAAAATAATCTTCAGCTACTACACTTCTCCTTGTATGCACTCTTCTCATGAAAGGCAACTAGGACTAGAATTTGCTAAAGCGATATCTAGAAATGTTTGGGAGTCGTCAGATGTGTTGAAATGAGCCTTCAAAGGCTGAAACACTAAGTCCACACACAAGAACTTAGCAATACAAAAATAAGGTTTCATTCTTATGGTCCCACTGTGCATGCTAGAAATTGTTTGTCTTCAAACTTGCACCTATGCCTTGGATTTGGAAGAGCCGAGCTATTTGTTATCACAATGGAACATTCTCCTAGTTGTGGGACCTTGTACGTTTGAGACGGATCTACGGAGAAGGTCGGTTCCTCTATCTATTTCTACCGCTACTACTCGCTCCTAAACTTGAAAGGGGAAACTAAGCTAATAAATGCCAAGGGACCAGTGATAGAAGGATAACATGAAAATAAACTACGCTAAAAAGGCGATAGCACTAGAAAAAGAGGGATGAAAACTATCTATTACGAGCGAAAGTGAAGGGAAATGCATAAAAGAAGGCTATGCACATGTAACACGACTTAAAGCATATTTACCAGAACAATTTCATGGAGCACAACTAAATAAGAAGCTGCAAGGGACGTGAAATGGCACAATGAACACACAATGTAAAGGAAAGGAAATAAGAAGAAATGCAAACAAGTTAGGACAAAGAATAGTCACAAAACAATGCTTCTATTGCTTCCAGAAATGCACAAAGCTGTTACAATGGTGAAATAGGCCAATATCCAAATGCATGAGCCAGATCTAGAGGTCTGTAACTTAGAATATAGAAAATATGAAGTCCTTGACAAAAATGCGTAAGGATCCAGAGTATCCAACATTAATAATGAGCACAACTCTTACATTTATAGATTAATCCACGGAAGAAGAAGAGAAGAAGGAGGGAAAACTGAATTTGAAATACAACCACCAACAAGAAGCATTTAATGCCTACAAATCTACCTAGGAATCTATCAAATACACTTCCCTAGGTATTTTTGGCATGATGGAGAAGGAAGGAGGGCGGATCATATCAAATCGGGTGGTTGAAGTAATCAGATCTTTCATTAATGCCCAGAGAGACATTTTCCCATTTCTCACCTACCAGATCCGCCAAGAATTTGAATTTGAATGTCTATCACTATGGATGATGTCAAAGGCTCTCTCACAAGTGCAAGCAAATGCCAATCGAGCTCAGAGCAAAAGATATGACTATCGAGAGGATGTCATAGTCGTCTTCTCACACAAGACATGTGGCATGTGTGAATTAGATGAAAAGATGGCCAACTGTGCAAAATGTTTGTCATTTTTGCCACATGTCATTGGATCGATTTGTTGCAACGATTCAACGCCCTATTGGCGCGCTTTGACTGGTTGCGTGTGGCACACTCAAGCATGTAAGGAGATTACTTGGCACCGAACGGCAGAAAGAAGGGCACAAAAGAGAGTGTAAAGATAATGCATGTGGAAGAATGAGGCATGAGAAGAAGGTAGAAAGAAGGCACGCATGACACGTGCAAGGAAATGAGTCAAGCGGTGAGCAGAGAAAACATGGTCAAGGTGTAACCATTACAAAATGATGTGCGGGTGTGCATGAGGGCTAGGGATTTAGCTGATTGAAGCTGTGCAAGGAATGCACGTAGGGTGAGCGACTACTAGGAAGAAGGTGAATGCGTAGAAGACACGTGCAAGGGGAAGATGGAAAAAAGAAGAAAATGAAAGGAAGGGAAGAAGGGGAAGTGTGCAAGGGCGTGTGAGGAAAATAAGGGAATGTACTAAAGAAACTTAAGAGTGCACAATCTTGCAATGAAGAGCTCAGAGCCAAAAGATGTATACAAGTTATCCAAATCACTAGGAGAGTTATTTGGATAACGTTTTGGTGACTTTCGGGGCCATCTTCCTGCTAGATGAAGGAGATCGTGAGCCTAAAGCATCCACTTAGGCATGGATTCTACTATGTACTCATTTGAAGAATTGTCACACCGAAGTCACTTGAAGGATCATTCTTGATTCGATTTTGAATCTTCTATTGCTGAAAGAAGATTTGCATCCTGGAAGCAAAAGAAGAGCGCACACAAGAATCACGCGGAAGAAAGAAATATGTACAAAAAAATAATGTGCGTGTAGCGCACTTGGTGGAATTGAAACTACTCTAATAAATACAAAATGATGCAGCAAACTTAATGGAATGGTTTGAGATAGATCCCATTTACTGGGATTTGCAACATGCTTCCATCAAGATGAGTTAACTCAAAAGAGTTAGCCTCTTTACACGAACTAATGATGTAAGGGCCACTCTAAAGTGCATCAAAATTTGAATGGCACCCTGGTTTAGCTTTGTCAGCATCCCATTTTAAGACTAAGTCCCCAAATTTGAAAGCTTGAGGCCTAGCCCTTTTGTCAAACCATTTCTTTATTACTTGTTGATGTTATTCTAGCTTGATCATGGCAGAGTTCCTTAGTTCTTCAAGATTAACTAGCTCTACCATTCGATTTCTCTCTGGTCCACGCCTTTGAATTCTAGTTCGTTGGGAAAGCACTAATGAATTCAATTCTAGCATCAAAGGAAGGGTAGCCTCTTTACAATAGACAAGCTTGTAAAGAGAAGTTCCTATTGCCTTTTTTACCTTTGTGATTCTATCTGGCCAGAGCGCTCACGAGAACTTTGTATGCCACTTTCTTTGGCTAATGTTTATTGTGTGTTTCATGATCCCGATCATGGTCTTGTTTTTTGATTCTGCAACCAACACAGGGAGAGACCACAACTAGAATAAAAAATACATACAAAAATATATATTATATTTGATTCAAAAACTTCTTACAAACCCAGATCTACGACTCTGCAAATTATTTTTGCTTCTTTTACAATATTTTCTATAGCTATTCTTATATATTTTTCTCTAAATATTCTCTCTTTCTTTCTTCTTTTTCTCGGCGTGTTGTTGCACATGTTTTCTATTTTCTTCCTCTTTTGTCTATTCGAGTTGTTGTTCTATATCCCCCTTTTTCTCTTCTCTTTTTATATTCTATTCATTCTATATACTATAGATTAAAAACCACACACACACACACAACCGAAAGTTTCCCAATGTACTTTGACCTATGACACAGACGAGAATCCAATATTTATTTCAAGTGAGTTCTGCGGCCTTGACTTTCCCTCGACCCACGTGGAGCGACGCCTGCATTAGTAGTTTTTCCTTTGTCATGAAACCTTTTCTTTATTGTGCGGATTTTCATATATACTGCAACTTTTGGCTTATGCGGAAAATCTGAATATTTGTGGAAAACTCTAGATCCACACAACATTGGTGCTCACATTCATGACTTTTACCTTCGCCTTTGCCTCACAGTTTTGACTTCCGCATCTCGCATTGTACCGGTGCTCCATTCCCATGTACGACAAACTTCAAATAATTACGTGGAGAACTAAACTCAACAATTCCGCACAACACTAAACCTTCCTTTGTGTCTCGGCTTCTTCCGGCACTTCCAGCAGGAAATTAACTAACAACCAAAATAGAAAGAAATGCCTATCAGAGGCGGTGGTTGGTAGAGAGGGATTTTTTTGAAATTTTGCACTTGGCTCAAGATTACTAACCATAGTAAATTCTTAAATACACAAGGATTGGTCATGACATCGCTCAACAAGTCAACGAAAAAAACCCCAATCTATATTTATGTTGGGAATATGGAATGCGAAAATGGAATAAATTCCCCAAAATCAACAGTAGTGGAAATGTAAACAAGATAAATCCAAATAAAAACAATGTACACACACATAACATAGCATGTATCGTGGTTCACCCAATATGGGCTACGTCCACCAAAGATAGAGATCTCATATATATAATAATGAACAAGAGTACAAACCAACTCTTCCCACAAGAGTATAGTGCATCTCTCCAAGATTATCTCCTCCTTCAAATCTCTAAACGGGTTGACATGAGTGCACTACAACCGTGCCTCCAAACCACCAACAGATCTCACATAACTAGGAACTACCGCATCTCCGAATCGCAACCAAACTCTTTTTGAATCTACAAAAATACCTCTAACACGGGTTGACCATATGTGCAACTATAAATGTGAGCAAGAAGTAAGTCTGTCTCTCCATCCATCACCGCATCAACTCGTGCAAACATGAAGATAACCTCTCTCTACAATATCTAGATCTACATGGATCATCAATACTCCATATCTAGATAGAGGGGCAGGTGTTCTTATCCATATTCTATTGGGGGCTATAGAGTTGGGGGGTTGGGGCCGGGGAGAGCTCTGCTATAAAGCTAGAAAGCCATGTGATAGGTGGTAACTATCTCGTACGGTTCGGGGGGTAGGTAATTGGGGCACACTCCGTCGATTGAATACAAGATCTCACAACAACTTGTGGATCTAATACTATAAGACTAGATCTACATGGATCAACAATACATCATGATCTCATGGATCTACAATACAAGATCTCACCAACATGTGGATCTACAAGAAGAAACTCTATGTGTTTTGCATACTATGTAAGCCATTACAATGAGACAATAACTATACCAAAGGAAATATAGTAGAAGATGTTACCCTCTTCTCACCATTGAGATGTACCTACCATAGTTGTACTGTTATTTCCTTCTGTCCAACTTCTCTCCATGAAATCTATGTCTTCATGTAACTTGTTCTTTCTTTCTCTTCTTCTTCATCCTCTCAATCTAGGATAATCAAGGATCTAACTCAATCCTTATCTTCATTAACCTTCTAACCCTAGCTTTCATGCTTATATATGCATATACAAACTTAGGTCAACTTAGCTATGCATTTACAACCTTTAGATTCACTTTATAACTAAAGTTAGATCTAATTCCCGCGAGTTAAATATAAACTTCCACGCACAAGTAACTGATGCCGGTTCCCTAACCAATGGTGGTTCATTTGCTGACCAATGGTGGTTCATCTGGCGACCGATGACAGCAGTTAATCTGTTGAGCGACGATGGTTACTATGTAAACCAACCACTTGTAATGCATGATCATTGTGAAGTAATCTAGCTCCACAATCTAACAATCTCCCACTTGGAGATAAATTGTTGAGCCATTGACTGTGATTCTGTACATTACCGTCTCTCTACATGCCGTGAAGACCAACTATTATTTCCTTTAACAATTCACTCAAGTAATTAGGAAGATTAAACAAGTAGATAACAAACCGTGACTTACCATATACCTACACAAAACTACTACTTATCCGTGATACCCGAGCTATCAATACATTAAGCTACCGCTAAATCATAACACCAAGCCTCTAATGCAATCAAGCTATGATGACTAACACACTGTAAGTGCTCCCACTCGAACCGGAGTATTGTGCTTCTATCATAACCATAACCATCCAACCATGTTCTCCAACCATCTAGCCATGTCTCCATGCTACCACCAATGCAATTGATTAAATACAAGTCAAACTCGGAATATGCAAAAGAAAAACTAGATCTTGAGTCTAAACAACCCAAATGAGTACTACATGCAACCAATGGATGCATCCACAAAACCCGCATAACTTAAAGAATCCAAACACTTGTAATCTGAATATCCAACTCGCATAAACAATGTGCATTTCTAAGACAACCATCTCGTAGAATATATATCATGGAGTAACATAGTAATAAGAGGAAATACAAACATCCCCTACTCATTCTCAAGGCATCTAAACCATGATCACATGCATATAAACCTTGCTCATAGGCATCCATGTAAAAAAAAATCTATCCACATGTATAAACTCACCATATATATCCACCGACTAACTCCAAGGCCACATATGAATCATGTGCTCATCAATGTCAACAACAACCATGTTAACCATGCTACTAATGACTAGTGCAAATACCAACAAAAATGTCATCAAACATACTACACAAACCATCCAAGATGAAAGCAAACAAGGGGTACCATCCATAAAAGGTAAATATACACCGTTGTCAAACATGTAACAAACATATTTTCCTTCTTAACCCTTCAAACACTGAAACCTACTTTCTCTTCTTCACCCAACTGAATCAACCATCAACTGCCATCCCAAAGGATATCTAGGCACCACAAAATAAAACTAGAAGTGACATCACCATGCAATACAATCAATAATACCGCAAAGCGGTGATGTCCTCTAAAACCACTTGTGCCTCATGCTACTTTGAATGGTAACATCCTCCTCTCACTCCACACATGCATATGTGTCCAACCTGCAATGCCAACAACCATGGCTTGCTCCCACTCAACATGAACTTCCTTGTACTACTTCTAAGAACAAGAAAAAGCTCAAAAGCTATATATATATATATATATATATATATATATATATGTATGTATGTATATATCGGTGAGAAATAAAACCAGATGAAAGATATCTAAACTTGATTTCCTTCTTAACAAAGAATACTTCTATGTCACGAAGTTTGGACTTCTTGTGAAGTAGGTGAATCACTTTCTTTTCATTTTGTGTACTCAACATCTTTTGTTACTTTCGCAACTATGTGTCTAAACATAACTTTCCATCGAGGATCTCATCCTTATACTAGATACCCTTGTCCTCAAGATTCCAACACATGCCGAAATAAAATTCAAACACATCAAATATCCATGGTGCATATTTTACTTGTGCACACAATCAAAACATAATACTAGTTTCTTCAAACGAAGGAAATAAAACATGAACCATATAGAGATACTCCGACCCAAAGTCTCTTTGGACTAACCGAGCCAACTCCATCCTATTTCGATTCAAACATTGAAATGATCTCGCACCATTTCTTCCCGTACACCATGTGCAAGAAACCCGATCCTCCAAACTGGACACTAAAACCATCCATGCCCTCTTATGCTTTGTAAGAAAACCTATGCAAACTCGTTGTCACAGACCGACCATGATTTTTCGACGGTACCGATTACCCTCTCTGTGATCGATGTCGGTTCACGACCAACGCCGGTCTTCTTTGAACGAACACAACGCCACAAATTGGCATAGGTCACCAAACTAGGTGCCTAATCTGACTAAAGCCGATAGTTGGCTTGAGCTAGTCATTTGAGAACACCCACCCAACCGCACAAAAAACTTAACAACAATCATACATGCAATAAAACTGCACCAAGATGAAACACATCACCTTACAAGCACCAAGATACTCAACAACATCTTCAACCGAAGTACTTGCCTCTCTCGATGGAATCCCCTGTCTTCATTTTGTGCTATTACATTTCGCTTCTCTAACGAAACCCATGCATCTAACTCGCACCAAATGATGCATAACTTCTCCTCTATCTCATACTCGGATCTAGATTTGTAATCCCAAACATACATGTCAAGTAAACTACTATTAAAATATCAAGCAAAACCTTGCTCTGAAATAACCAAGCTCGATACTAGTTGTTGGGAATATGGAATGCGAAATGGAATCAATTCCCCATAATCAACAATAGTGGAAGTGTAAACAAGATAAATCCAAATAAAAAAATGTACACACATAACATAGCATGTATCGTGGTTCACCCAATATGGGCTACGTCCACCAAAGATAGAGATCTCATATATATATATATATATGTGTGTGTGTGTGTGTGTGTGTGTGTGAACAAGATTACAAACCAATTCTTCCCACAAAAGTACAATGCATCTCTCCAAGATTATCTCCTCCTTCGAGATCTCTAAACGGATCTCCATGAGTGCACTACAACCATGCCTCTAAACTACCAGCAGATCTCACATAACCGGGAACTATTGCATCTACGAAGGCTCGCAACCAAACTCTTTGTGGATATGTAACAAGACCTCTAACACGGGTCAATCATATGTGCAACTATAAATGTGCACCAAGAAGTAAGTCTGTCTCTCCATCATTGCATCAACCTGTGCAAACATGAAGACAACCTCCTCTGCAATATCTAGATCTACATGGATCATCAATACAACATGATTTCATGGATCTATGAATACAAGATCTCACAACAACCTGTGGATTTAACAATATAAGACTAGATCTACATGGATCAACAATACATCATGATCTCATGGATCTATAATACAAGATCTCACCAACATGTGGATCTACAAGAAGAAACTCTATGTGCTTTGCATAATATGTAAGCCATTACAATGAGACAATAACTATACAAACGAAATACGGTAGAGAAGATGTTACCCTCTTATCACCATTGAGATGTACCTACCATAGTTGTACCTGTTATTTCCTTACATCTAACTTCTCTCCATGAAATCTCTGTCTTCGTGTAACCTGTTCTTTCTTTCTCTTCTTCTTTATCCTCACAATCTAGGATAATCAAGGATCTAACTCAATCCTTATCTTCATTAACCTTCCAACCCTAGCTTTCATGCTTATATATGCATATACAAACTTAGGTCAACTTAGCTATGCATTTACAACCTTTAGATTCACTTTATAACTAAAGTTAGATCTAATTCCCGTGAGTTAAATATAAACTTCCACGCACAGGAAACCAATGTTAGTTCCCTGACTGATGGTGGTTCATCTGGCGACCGATGATAGTTCATCTGCTTTGATGATGATATTTCATCCGCTAATTGACGAGCGCCATTCTTGTGTAAACCAACCACTTGTAATGCATGCTCATTGTGAAGCAATCTATCTCCACAACCCAACAATTTCCACTCGGAAGATATCATCTTATGCGTGTCACCTTTGTTTCATATCTACTCTCTCAATTCAGTGCTCCTTTGCGTGCTTAGAGTGGGCACCGCCAAACTCATCATGCAAAAATTCAACCTCTAAGAATATAGATCGCACGGTTGTAAAGCGCGAGTGACCTTGAAAACAATGCTCTAGATGCAGTATTAATTCCTAGGTGTGAGGTACAACCTGTCTATGGTGTCTTTGCATTTGCTTCATGGTTCTAATGGTGAATCATGCTTATTCGTCAAATTATGTCGATGAAACATGAATTAAATTTAATCCATCCACGTCATTTTTGCTATTAAAGGGGGAAGGCTCAACCCCATTGTGACAATGCCTTTGGTGTAAGGAAGACAAAATTGTTGTTGGAAATTAAAATTGAAGAGGACTTTTTAAGATAGATGAGAAAGGATTAAGTTGTACAACTTTCACATGTGACAATAAGGTGATTGAAAACAAAACACAAAATAAGAATTGTTTAAAGGATCAAAAATAATAATAGAGACAAGAAAATTAAAATAGTACCCATAAATCTATACCTATACAAAAGTAGTTGAATGAATAATTCATTAAAATTATAATATGTGGACTATAAGGTGAAGTTTGAAACGCATTTTTCTTACCAAAATTTTTTAATAAGTGATAGAATAATGCCATTAAACTAATGACTTTTTAATAAGATAATAGAATTTTGGGATGTCGCCTAGGTACTCCGATAAAAATTTCTTCAGTTGCGTAAAATGGTGGCGTCAGGAGTGAGAGTGGACGCTCTTTGTAGCGCAGGGCCACATAATCCCGTTTCGTCTTTCTCACAACGACTCCGCAGCCGCACAGATGATAAAGTCCCACTCGGCAATGGAAACCCTCCTTTCGAGAGATCGTTGCCCGCCCTCGTCAACGATTTTAAGCCATTCTTCGTGAGCGCCGAGATGGGAAGGAACCCCTCGTCAGCGGCAAGAGCCCCACCACTCGGACGATGACGTGTTTTGTTTGATTCGTCGGGCGTGGGCTCCACAGCAGGCGATCCTGCGCCACCCTTCCACGGGAGGGTTTCTATCACACTGCGGGAGGAACTCCGCATCAGTGGAGGGCTGCCCATGCTGACGTGTCCGTTCCAGCTGGATCAACCCTTCGCTGCAGGAAATAAATGGAGAGTTGGAGTGGGTGATGAGGTGGAGCGAGGGCTTCCCACTACAAACAAGGGATGGAATCTCCTTAAAATTGTTCACCTCTAAAACACT
Source organism: Taxus wallichiana var. yunnanensis (assembly GCA_018340775.1). Taxonomy (NCBI): domain Eukaryota; kingdom Viridiplantae; phylum Streptophyta; class Pinopsida; order Cupressales; family Taxaceae; genus Taxus; species Taxus wallichiana. The sequence goes on from CM031239.1 coordinate 170,755,844, forward strand.
CACCTCTTTTTAAGGAATCAAAATGGTATCTCCACGAGCAAGGGGCACATTTAAGTGTTGTAATTGACTCATAGATATTATTTAAAAAAGTGTTATAGGTGTGGAGTATTATTCACCTCAACTTGACATCCACATGGTGTCCCTTCGGTATCTTACTATCAATTATACATGTGTTGTAAATTACGTCTAAGTGATATTAAGTTGAAGTTAGCTTGTGTTTTTATTTTGATTTCAATAAAATGAATGAAAGAAGTGCATTCCATGAGATCACGAGATCTTTCGTGTACTTTGGGTATGTTGTCATATTTTGTGCATGTCTCACAAACACACTTTCTATTATGTTTTGATTGATGTCCATACCTTATTCTAAAACTCTCATTTTGGCTCGACATGGAAGCCCAAATTTACACTTACCAAATGCATTTACTTGAAATTATCAAAGGCCTTTTCAACATAACCTTTTGTACATATCCTAAAATGACTGTAGTCTATGAGAAGTAAATAATGGCCTCCATTAAATATTACCTCCAAAACCTTGTGTGTGATTCGTCATTAAAGGAAATTCGAAGAATAAAATTATACAAAGAGATAGTGCCGGACAACCACCAATTTCTTCCCCAAATCAAGATAAGCATAGTTAGAAAAATTGTCACACCAAGTATTCCCCAAATGTATGCTTTTATCTCCAACCACCTCCAACAACACCACCAAGCCAATTCTTGCAATGGCATCTATAACCACCACTATCCCATACGAAACAATGCTTAATCTTACAAAATCCTACATATTTGGGGTATTGTTCAAATAGGTCACAATGTCCTCTACCATCACAACCACCGTTCTTTATAACGTCTACATCATCTATAAAGATGCTCAAATCATGATAAATCCAATTACATTAAAAGGGAAAAATGTGCAAATAAAAATGTATTCATAGAATGCCCAATACTTTGTACTCTCCCAAAGGAAACAACTTATAGGAGAGAAAAATTACTTTGGATCACATGCATTACTTGAAATGAATGCATCGTTCCATTTTAACAAAATGTTGATATCACATTTCCTACTTTGTCGAAGGGTTTGAGAGCATCCTTGCAAAATCAATGGTATATACGTGTTGCATTATTTACTGATGGCAATTTTAATTTAATTTCAATAATTATAAAACCAGAAATTATAATGCTATAAGTCTAGATTCTTGGACATATGTCCATTTAATGAAATTATGGTTTAACACTAACACTCTACCAAAAACATGCCACGATGGTCTTGCATAAATTTCCTTTCCTATTTTTCACTTGTTATCTTTGCCCATGACTAACCTAGGAAGCTTCTTGATCTTGTACAAGTGGAAATGGTAGCATCACGATATATGATTCTATTAATGCCAAGTGGGTTCATGGGTGTGGGAACATATGTGGGAGAAATAAGAGTGACCCAACAATCAACTCAACGTCATGACTCACACCACCCTTTGTACGGAGGTGGACAAAGCCAAACGACCTATGCCTCTCTAGGTCTACAATATGTCCTTCTTCGCATGACTTAGAAGACGTGACATTTTTCCATATTCCTCCTACTCTAAAGCAACGAGAGACTAAAGAATGTGAATTTATATCTAGGCCCTAATATAATATGAAAGCACATTCTCCCATTTACACGAGGCTTAGTTTTCATTTGTAACTCCAACTTTTACACTTTGATGTGGTTTAACAACTTAAATTAATGCATATAAATAAATTTTTTAGCATGAGGTTGTCTCCTTCCTTATCCAATATTGACATGTAATTTAGTCTATGTTTGTTTCCCATAACACCTGTCATTGAAAAATGACACATCACAATCTCTAGGCTTGAATGAAGTTGATTCAAACTTGACTAAATTACATATGTCCTTGATAATTCACTTCATATAATAGATAACTCAAGGATGAAAAGTAAAATCTGAATAGTGACATGGAGAGGACTTGGGATTCATTTTAAGAAGACCCCTCTGAAAAATTACTTTCGAATCGTTGGCGAATCTCAAAAATCAACTTTTGAATCGTTGGCGAATATTTGAAAAAATGTTTTGTGGCAAAGGCGATTTCACAAAGAGCATTTTTCCCTAGTTTTGCAAAGTTGGTCGGGTAGGTTGGTCGGGATTGGGCGGTTGAGGGTTGGATGGATAAGGGTTGGGCGGGTGGGTTGGATAGGTGAGGGGTTGGATGACTATTGGGCGGGTGGGGTTGGACGGGCAAGAGGTGGGATGACCGAGGTTGGGGGATGGGATGGACAAGTGAGGGGTTGGACGGCTAAGTGTTGGGCAGGGGCCGACGAGTGAGGGGTTGGATGACTAAGGGTTGGACGAGTGTGTTGGATGGGTGAGGGGTTGGACGGCTAGGGGTTGGGTGGGTGCGTTGGATGGGTGAGGGGTTGGATGGCTAGGGGTTGGACGGGTGCGTTGGACATAAGTTTAGGTTAGCTTCTTGTTTCTATTCCTGTTTGTGTTATGGACTGTAGTGAAGACTGAAAGAGCCACATCATGTTAACCTTCCATAGGAACTTGATATGCTTCAAGATAGATTTATGGGATACAGGTTGAAAAGTTGATGCAAATCCTTAAGCACCCAAATAAATTAGGGGAAATCCAAACGACTACTCAAAAATATATGTTTTTGAACCTAGAATGCATAATAAAATTCTGAAATTTTATTCTCTCCTAGGCTCTTTTCAATCACTTTCATGCAAACCTCTAGAATAAAGAAGTTTTTACATACTCTACCTCCTTTCTGTGAATTTGGAAGGTGGCTTTACACTAACAAGTAGCAACACACTAAGACTAACAACATCTATTTGTTATGAGTAACTCAAAGACAAGTCAATAAATCAGACCCAATTGTATAAATTGAGAGGGTAATTGGACGATCGAGTATAGAGAATATGATATTAAAAAATTCCGAATATCCCCTTAACAAATTAAATAAATGCATTAACCCATAAATAATAGAAGGACCTAATATCTGATTGAATGAACATTTAACATAGAAAATAATTATGGTTATAATTATGACAACTTACCTTTCTCGAACGGTGAACAAGACATAACTCCTCCATAGGGTCTATTCACAGTTCTCCTGCTCCTTTTCAGCTTGCTAACCCTGTATTCCATGAGGCCTCAAATGGGGAATCTGTAAGGCATCAACCAATCCAAAACATGATATTTGAGTTTAAGATTTAAAAAAATCATAAATCAACAACAATAAATCAAAACTTTGGGCTTATAAATCCCAGTTATAGTTTTGTAGATGAAACAAAAATAATGTGACTACAATGCTACAAAAATCCCCCACAACAAAAATATCAAACAAAATTATAAAATCATCGAAACTTCATTTGATGGGCTTTCAAAAGCTCTACACAAAGGTTTGAATTTGTTCATATCCCTCAACAAAGCTGCATATAGCTTCTCTACTCACTAATATGCTATAAAAATTCATTCGATTTACACCATTATGAGAATACCAACAAAAAAACATAAAAAAAAAAAAAATAGATCTTACTCCTTGGATTCTTTTGTTGGTAATGGGACATTTGGGTCTGTTAGCCCTCTTTTTGGCAGTCTGATAAATTAACTTCCCACCTGTACACAAATACACCCAAAACAATTGACCCCAAAAATCATACAGAAAAATGAGAGAAACCTCAAAACTCTAAAACCTAACCCAAAGTCAAATAAATACATAACGAAGATAAACTTCAAAACCCTAGATGAAGTGGGCATGTTTTTTACCAGGGGTTTTGACGATTCGGGTCTGGTTCAACTTGGTGTGATAGTTGTGATGCTGTGGTATGTGAGCCTCTGCACCATCTTTTCCTTCACCCACTTCCCTGCCTCTTCCTCTCCTGATTTCTCCTCTTTGAAAAATTAGGGTTTTCCTTGGTCCGATGACAATAATGTATAGAGAGAGGCTTTCCCTGTAACATCCCCATTTTAAGATACTAGAACAAGGGATTTTTTTTTTTCTTCTTTTTTGGTAACGTTCTCTATTATGAATTATAAAATTCAAACACACATTCAAGTTTTAATAATTGTTCTCTACCCAAACAACACAGTTTGGATCACACAATTTCTTTTTAAAACTAATGTTCCTTGTTCGCATATTTACAATATAGAACACACATTCAATGCCATTGATCCTATAATGATTCTATATGCTGTAGTAAATGACTCGAGGAGCTCGCCGATCTTCCATTTTCATGGCTCGGAGTTTCAACGATCCTTCATTTCATGACTCTCGGCAACAACCGATCCTTCATGTTCGTTTATGCATAGTATATTATATATACAGTTTCTCTTAACCGTTCCGGTTATCGAAGTGATCCATTTAAGAAGCCTATCGAATATCATTCGATATTCATCGACATCTGCATCTTAAATTAAGTGATAAGGACAACGTAACCAGCACTTGCGATACTTTGGCCAAAGATTTTCACATGCTTTGCATGATCATATTCTGGATGTGATACACATCAACGGAATACGTCCTTCACTTCACTTCACTGTTATCTAGAATGGTCTTTCCTAGTTCCTACCAAGTCCTCTCAATTTAAGGTCGAGTTTAAACTTCCAATTTCCAACTAGTAATATGAGCAAATATAGGAAGGCACTCCACGGTAACTAAAGATACGCAGACATATGGTGTCGTTCCCCACGACTCCGTGTGTCTAGTTATCTTTAGTATTCCGGAGTCACTCCGTATACCAGATCATACTCCTATCCCCTGCCAAGAACTTCACATTCAGCCTATGTATTCTTGATGTTTTAATTTGGGAGGGCATTGCAATATGTCAGCTGCAACATTGTGTCATCATGAAGACCCCGTCTTCATGAAGACACCTTGCTGTAGCTGGCGTATGTCAATGTCCTACGGAATCCTCCCATCGAGAGTACACATCCTGCTCAAGTGATTTGGATATGATCTTAATAATTAAGAATCAACTTTCAGCAACCATGCTGATCCCTTTATCCTCGTTCCCGTTACAGTTGTATATAGCTAAGAGAGACTAAATCCGTCCTTTAGCTTGCTATGCATCTTCTCCTTCGTGTCGAAGGGCTGCATTTCTCTACTTGGTTCTCTTCTTAATCATTGGATTAAGCAGCCCGTTACCGACGGACGTGATAAGTTTAACCTATTAAACTTAACCAAGATTTTCCCAACTGTAACTAAATTCAGAATTCTAGCTTATTAGACGTCATTTAAACGAGGTCTAATTCCCAAGAAATGTATTCATTTGTTCTCCTTAACATTACATAGTTAAGGTCCATTAGTTATGGATATACTTATCCTATATCCTTTATTCTGAATTTAACATACGAGGTCATTAATGGAGTTCGAAAGCGAAGTTTGATTACTCCGAAGTTAATTGATATTCCTTAGCTTCCAAGCTAATCCTGAATACCTATCAGTTATGGAATCATATTCTTCCTAATCCTTTTTAATGTCAATTAAAAATTCATCTTTACCCAAGTATGAACTAATTGCATATTTCAACTTAAAAGTTGCATTTAGGTAAGAATAGATATCAGTTCCTTTTTATCATCCATCCAAGGACGATTAAATAAATCCAAATCGAGAAATCACATTATAATTCCAATTTAGTCAACAATATCAAACTGATATAATTATTAAAATATCACACTTGTATTTGTATTCATCAATTCGTTTCATAATCCATACATTTGCCAATCCAACTGAATGGACATTGTTTACATAAAACATCATTACAACTCATAGATAGAAGAATATACTTTCTTCTTTTCACAATTCCTCAAAGAGGAATAAAAGTAAACAAATACAATTCATCTTCAACCAATCAAGAAGCATTAGAAAACAGCCATGTCTTCATTCTAATCAAATTCCATCTGCAAAATGATTTGCAGGTCGGATTGATCAATGAACTGAGCATATTAAGCACTTATCATTAAAATGAGGTGCTTCGACTAACTGTCTCAATAAAAGAACCCTGCTTTTATGAAACGATAGTAAGACATCAATCAAGAGCTAGGCACAAAAGAAAGATCAACATAACAACTAAACCATCAAAATATCATCACAACCAGCCAAAGAACTCTTTGTCCCATTTTCCACATAACAATTCAAGTCTCAAATTACAATATTTGTAAAGTTAGGAATACAAGTAGCATCTTGTTGATATAACATCTTGTTATCCTTTCCACACCTTTCATTAATATTATCTCGCAAAGGGTAAAAAACGAACTGAAACGTAAATCCATTACTTTCCTTTCAGTTCATGCATCACATTAGATTCCAAGCAATCAAGCACAGACAAGAAAGCGAACAACAATGCATATAGTTGCTCATATCTAAGCACTACAAAATTCATTATTAACGAATTATAGATTTCCAACTGAATGAAAGAAGAACAGATCATTTTTCCAAGTCATTCATCCATATCCCTAATTCTTTCCACATGACTGTCCTAAAATGGAATCCAAACGAGACACAAATCAAGATAACAGTTCAGAGTGAAACTTACAAAATCCATTCAGAATTCACTTTCCGGCAGTAAGAGTAATTTCATTCATAATCAGCTTTAAATGAAAACAAGGAAAAATTCATCGTCCTTATCCATACTTCATTTAAATCAGGCTCATATGAATATCCGAAACAGTTAGTACAACATTGTATTTATCATAGATCAAATAGTATAAGGATGCATACTATGTACTTACCGTACTAGAAGAAACCATAATTCTTTCCCTGTATGGTAACCAGATAAACAGTTATACAATCATGCAACCCATTATTCACATAATTTCCTAATTCTATGAACACATTCCGTTCAAGATAAAATTTTATTCATTGCTGTTACCTACAGCAAGTCCAATAATCACCTGACTACTGATTTTACCAAATCAAAACAGCAGACAGAAGAAGAATTCCCTTCCAATAAATGATTCTACCCGAATCCATTTTTCAAGTTCATGATAGTATGCAGAACTCCAGAATGCAATAATCAGTTGTCATTACCTTTATCAAAGTAAACCGTACAGAGTGTTAAATACGTGAATCTGATACAGTCAAGACAACCCAAACAACAAGACAAAATTTATATGCATTTATTCTTTTTCTCAGCAATCCAAGGCTAAGTCGTAATCACCAAAACAGTCCGATCTAAAAGATCGAACAACATCACTAAACACAACTAATCATCATACCTTCTCAGCAAGAAAACAGTATATTTCACTATGAGTTCAGAAGGAGAGACTATTTCTTTTCCAGCTTCCACGATTGCTCAAAATCGTATTTGTCCATTTACTTAAAAGAAGAAACACAGCAATAATTGTTTTACCAGCATATCCTTCTAACCGAGTCCGCATTGCTCAGATAGAACTCACAAACCCATCTCTTAAAGATCAAAAGAAATGCTATTTCTTTTCAACGAAAGCAATGAGAGAAAGAAAAAGAAAGGTCTTATTATCTTTTAAAAAAGAAAAATAAAGAAACAACAAAAACGTGTTACCATTTCTTCCTCAAATCAAATTCGTATGCTCATACAAAACCCAATCTTTGTATTCATCTTAATCAAACATAGTAGAAAGAGAAAGGATCTATTTCCTTTTAAAAGAAATTTAAGTATAGAAACGACCTCATGCAACTCATACATCCTGTACAATTATATCACAAAGGCCATATAACAAAAGAACATTCTCATAGCAGTGAAAACAACCCACACAGTCTGCCAGTTCTTTATATAACACTTAAGCAGAGAAATACCCATTCCTTAAAGCTCGAAAAGAAATGATATTCCCTTTAATCCGAAATAGCAGATAGTAAACAAGAAAGGTCTTATTTCTTTCAAGAAAACTTCAGTATAGAAACGACATCAAGCCGCTCGCACAACCTATACAATCTTATCACAAAAGTTCATGTGACAAAAGAACAATCGTACAGCAATAAAACAATCCACACTGCTGCACAGTTCCCATTAAACATTTTACAGAGAAAAACCCATTTCAAATTTCCATTTAACGTCAACAACCAGCACAACATGGAGGTATTCCATTCAATAAATGCAAAACAGGTTAAACACAATGAACAGAGAGATTTTTCCTATCATTTCCAAAAATGACAGCAAGAGTCGATGAAATCCAAATCATATCAACACAACAACAATCACATAGCCCAAAACCCAAGAGCAGGGTTGTTTTAATGAGACGTTTAAACAAAGCAAATATTTTTAAAGAGAAGGGCTTAACATGCCTGAAATTTCTTTTCCAAAACTCGAAGAAAACTGCATTTGCCGAAGATATTTCCTTCCAATGGCGGCGACGGCAGAAGAACTTCCTAGCAATCCCTTTCTTCTTGGGCTCAAGAATGACCTCAAATCTCCCAAAAACAGTGATAAATCCAAATAAGCTGGTTCATTTGAACCAGACCAAAAAAAAACCAAATGCAGAGCAACTTTGCAAGGTCCGAATCGACACAATGAAAAATCAAATTTCCCTCATACACTTTCCAAGGCGAGCTGGTCGCGAGGACCAAGAACATTTAATGCATTAAAGGCTCTGCCTTTTCCAAATTTCCACGCCACTGCCAACTTGAGTTGGCGAACTCCAATTTTCAAATTTCACATGCAAAAACCAAATTTGGCTCCATCTCCAAATAGATACCTCCGCCACTTACCTGCCCCGCCAAACTGGCGCTGTCCACGTATGGACTCCCCAATAAATGCCATTGAATACCCCTTCATCCTTATCCTCTCCCTCCAAGGGTCTGCGCGTCCCCTTTAGGTTAGGATTAGTTTAGGTTGTATATTAGTGTTCAACCTAGGTCATAGTTTAGTCTTAGGTTATTAGGACTTAGGTTTATTTCTTTTTTTTTTTGTAATTTAAAAATCCACTTAGGATAGTAGTTTAGGATGCATGTTAGGACTTAGGATTAGCTTAGGATTTAATTCCTACTAACCACTAACACTAATCAACCCCTAACCCAATCTCTCAACTGAATCTCATAACAATGCTGTGCAGGACGTTCCGTCCTTTGAATTACATGCTAAGGTGACCCGTGTCCAGGCATTTCTTGCCTCACGAGGTCTTAAGTTCGACAGTACAGGGTTCAAGAATCAAACCTTTGTCGTTGGCATTTACGTGCCAGTTACTCATACCTGGAATCAGGCGCTGCACATTCATATCAACCTCCGGTTCGGTTCAAGAGTAAATCGACACAGAAATCACAAGAAGACCACAACATACTTTGGATCAATGAAATTGATTCAAGGTGTGCTGTCAATCAGCAACGAGAGTTTAGCAAGTATACGACAATTTTTCGTCACATCAGCAAACACACAAGTACAATAACTGTTGTCCTATGCAATAAATCACAGCATGCAAGAATCCAAGTTAGCAACACATTCTCTTAAGATCAGAACATATCTTAACATGTTTGCCTTCATTTCAGCAGTTATAATAGTATGAAAAATATTCACCAAGATAACTTACAAAATCAGAGTGTTACATTCTTCCCTCCTTAAAGAATCATCGTCCCGATGATCAGATTAAACAAATCAAGGAGTTCCTAGGACAAAGTTCAGTTATTGTCCTTTCATTCATAAGTTCATACCAAAAACAGATTCACTCTTAAAAACAGCGTTTTAAGACAACTGTACAATAGACTAATAATTGTCTAAATTTGGTAGAATTATCAGTTCCTCGAATTTCAAATTCGATTAAACAGATGTGGAAAAGTAGATCTCATTTCTTCAAGATTTTCCCAAGTTGCACTTTCTTCGCTGAACTGGTCCCATTGGACCTTACATTGGTTCACTTTGCGATTTCTTAAGTACAACTGGCGAGTTCCCAACACTCGAATGGGCTTAACCACGATTATTCCTGGGTCTTGGACCTGCAAGGAATTCCAATTTAGCACATGTGATAAATCTGTCACGTATTTCTTAAGCAAAGAAATATGAAAAACATCATGCATTTGAGACAAAGCAGGAGGTAATGCTAGACGATAAGCTACAGGGTTGATTATTTCAACAATTTCAAAAGGTCCCACGTAAGCGTGGCGACAACAGCGACCTTGCCAAAGCGTTATTGAGCTCTTTTTCAGCTTCACCCGAAGAAAGACCTTCTCTCCTAGTTTATAATGTCTGTCAACCCGCTTTAAGTCTGCATAGCTCTTTTGCCTATTGGCGGCCTCCTTTAGATGTTCCCGAATCATTTTGATTTGTTGTTCCATTTCCATAAGGATTTCTAGCCCAATTACCTCTCTATCCTCAATGCTGTCCCAGCTGACAGGGGTTCTACATTTTCTTCCATACAATGCTTCAAAAGGCGCCATTTTTAAAGAGGCATGATAGGTGTTATTGTAAGCAAATTCTACCAGCGGAAGGTATTCCTCCCATTTATACTGCTGGTCCATGCAATACATCCTTAACATGTCCTCTAAAACCTGATTAACTCTCTCAGTCTGTCCATCCGTTTCCGGATGATATGCAGAACTGAAGTTCAATTTAGTCCCCAAGGCCGCATAAAGCGTTTGCCAAAACCTTGATGTCATCCTCGGATCCCTGTCCGATATGATTAATTCCGGTATTCCATGCAATCGGAAGATTTCATGTACAAATCTTCTTGCTAGCACTGGTGCATCGTCCTTTAAATTACCAGCAATGAAGTGTGCCACTTTGGTCAATTTGTCGACTACAACCAGGATAATGTCATGCTTATTTCTTGACATAGGCAATCCTTGAACGAAATCCATTGTTATCACTTGCCATTTATACTGCGGAATACTGTGGGGATACAATAATCCAGCGGGGTGCATATGTTCCGCCTTAACACGCTGACATTCCAAGCAGTGTGTTACAAACTCTGCCACATCCTTTTTCATTCCCTTCCAGAAATATTGCTGCTTAAGATCAGCGAGCATTTTTGTAATGCCAGGGTGTCCAGAAAAAGGTGAATTATGAAATTCAGTTAACAATTTCCCTCTTAAGTCATTTGCCAAGGGTATATATACCCTGTTTTCGAACCTCAGAATTCCTTCATTATCAAAACGGAATCCCTTATACCTGACATCCCTGGAGTGCTGGCAAGTGCTGATTTGACTTCTTTGGAAATAAGGATCGATTCAAGGCATCTTTCACCTCATCCTTAAAGCTGAGTTCTTAATGTTATAAGAGCGAGAGATATGCTTCCTTCGACTCGGAGCATCTCTTTACTCTATTTTCCTTGCCCTTGATGTAGCTTATATCAAAATCATATTGAGATAGAAATTCTAACCATCTTCGTTGCCTTGCATTGATTTGGTGCCGAGTAAAAATATACTTCAGCCCCGGATATGGTCTTTTTAACTCGAAGGGCTTGCCTAAAAGGTAATGCCTCCACATTTGAAGTGCATGAACAATGGCAGCGAGCTCTAGATCATGTGGAGCATAATTTTGTTCATGTAACTTAAGCTTCCTACTTTCATAAGCGATGACATGATTATTCTGTAATAGAATACCTCCAAGGCCTTCTCCTGAGGCGTCCGTTACAACCATAAAATCTCCATTTGGATCAGGTACAGTCAAAATAGGTGCTGTAGTTAACTGTTCCTTTAAATTCTTAAAGGTAGATTCACATTTGTCTGTCCAGACAAATTTCTTTTCTTTCTTTTGCAGCGAAGTGATTGGGGCAGCAATTTTTGAAAAGTCCTTAACAAACTTTCGGTAATATCCTGCCAACCCCATGAAACTCCTCACTTCGTGCACGTTCTTAGGCGCAGGCCACTCAGTTATAGCTGTGATCTTTGAAGGGTCAACAGCTATCCCATTCTTGCTTATAACGTTTCCCAAATAATGCACCTCTGCATCATAAAAGGAACATTTGGACAGTTTTCCATACAACTTCCTCTTTCTTAAGATTTCCAGCACTATCCTTAGATGTCCTTGGTGCTCTTTGACATTTTTAGAGTATATAAGAATATCGTCCAAGAATACAAGCACAAACTTGTCTAAGTACTCTTGAAAAATATTGTTCATTAGATTCATGAAGGCGGCAGGTGCATTAGTCAACCCAAAAGGTAACACCGTGAACTCATAATGCCCGTACCTCGTTCTAAAAATTTGTTTTATGAATATCTTCTTCCTTTATTCTTCGGCTAATGGTACCACGATCGAAGATCTATTTTTGAATAAAGCGATGCTCCTCGCATTTGATCGAAGCAGATCATCAATCCTAGGAAGTGGGTATCGATTTTTAATAGTTGCTTTGTTCAGCATTCTGTAATCAATGCACAGCCTCAATGTGCCATCCTTTTTCTTTACAAAAATTACCGGCGCTCCCCAAGGTGAGACGCTCGGTCTTATCAGCCCCTTAGTCAGAAGTTCTTGTAACTGAGCCTTCAGCTCTACCAACTCAATGGTAGTCATTCTATAAGGTTCCTTAGATATGGGTTCAGTTCCTGGTTTGATTTCTATTGCGAAGTCAAACTCACGTTTGGGTGGAAGACCTGACAATTCCTCCAGAAACACATCATGGAAATCCCTCAACAATGGATATCTTTCCATGAAATCATTATCTTCCTCCGCATTTTTCTGTCACTTTTACTGCATACAAAGTGCAGCCTCTCATTTTATCCCTTTTTAGTTGCATAGCATCGGTTTCTAAGCTTGACTTCCCGTTTACACCTTGAATGACTGCGCTTTACTGCGAGGTCATCGAAGCAACAGATTCTTTTTCATAACGATCGACCTTTGCCTTATGTTCAGCCAACCGATTAACTCCAATAATGATATCATATGATCCTAAAGGAGTGACATACAAGTCAACTTCGGTGGAGAAACTAGGCGAGATCAAGAATTGCCCAAAAAGGCACATTTTTTGTATGGACAACACTATTCCCATAATGCACTTTGTCCATGTTTTATCCATTCTTTGACCTTTCTTTTTAATTTCATTACAAGTTTAGCAGAAATAAAACATTACGTAGCTCCAAAGTATCAAAAAGTATGACTACGGGTGTCGAATAACTTACCCGTAACTTCTATGGGCGTCACTTGCTTTTCAGCTTGTCTGTTAGCCACTGCAGCGTGTATCCTATGCTGCTGTCCGCGATCATCCTTCTTTAGAGGACAGTGATTCACATAGTGGTCCTTTCCATAGTTGAAGCATCCTCCAACTGGCCCTTTTCTAGGCTCAAATTTGTTACCAGCCTTGAAGTTATCATTCTGGCTTCCATAGGACTTCTATCTAATGCCATTAACTTTTGTGAAGCTGTTCCGCACGCTATTTATAGGTCTATTCATCACAGGTTTCTTGTTGTTATCTACAACAATTTTGTTTTTCACACCAAACCTTTTCCAAGGTCCCCTTTTTGGTGCAAGAGACGAAGAAGAATTGGGAATCTTCTTCCTTATCTCTTCCCTGTGAGCAGATATTGCCCTCAATTTCTGTTCCTGTCTAATTTCCTTTTCAACAACTCCATCCATGGTGGTTGGGCCATGGACATCCACTTCGCCACCAATGATGGGATTCAGTCCCATTATGAATTTCCGTATTCGAACTTCTCATCGCAAATACTGCGGCACATACTTAAGGAGTTTAGTAAACCCTTCCGATGATTCTCGTCACCGACAGCCGGCCTTCCTTACGACCGGTTCTGAAATTTAGTCATTTTCCTATCAAAATAGAGTTGAGGCAGCCATTGTTGCCTAAAATAACCCTTAAATTGATCCCAAGTTATGTGCGATTCGACAATATTCAGCTCAACCTTACGGTTGTCCCACCATGATGATGCTTCATGAGAAAGCTGATATGCTCCCCATATTGCTTTAGTCTCTTCGGAGAAGTTTCTTATTGCAAAGTATTTCTCCATTTCACTGAGCCAGTTCTCAGCTCCGTCCCCAAGAGTTGTTCCATCAAACTTTGGAGGACTTATTCTCTTTATATCATTTGTAAGTTCAGCTGCTAATCTTGCCCTTTTATTTTCAGGGGGATTAGGAGCAATTACATTATTATCATCAACACCGGATTCCCTCCATTGATGTTGTCCACAGGAGGTAGCTGATCATTTATTTCAGCTTCATTCTCCTCCTCTTCATTGCCCATTGACTGTTGTTCCAGAAATGTCAAACGATCCCTCGTATCAAGTAGGGTAGCAAGGATTTCATCCAGCTTTTGAGCAGTTGCTGCTTCTCCACCCTGTAACGGGTTATTTGTAGCATTCCCTCTTGTTCTGACCATTTTCTGTTCAATAAGAAAATGTAAACCTTATTAATATCGTGGACTCATTAGGTCCAAGAGCTGCAACCTTCAGCTCTGATACCAAGATGTAACATCCCCATTTTAAGATACTAGAACAAGGGATTTTTTTTTTTTTTTTTTGATAACGTTCTCTGTTATGAATTATAAAATTCAAACACACGTTCAAGTTTTAATAATTGTTCTCTGCCCAAACAACACAGTTTGGATCACACAATTTCTTTTTAAAACTAATGTTCCCTGTTCGCATATTTACAATATGGAACACACATTCAATGCCATTCAATCCTATAATGATTCTATCTTTGTTGTAAATGACTCGAGGAACTGCCGATCTTCCATTTTCATGGCTCGGAGTTTCAACGATCCTTCATTTCATGACTCGGCAACAACCGATCCTTCATGTTCGTTTATGCATAGTATATTATATATACCAGTTCTCTTAACCGTTTCCGGTTATCGAAGTGATCCATTTAAGAAGCCTATCTGAATATCTATTACTGATATTCATCTGACATCCTGCATCTTAAATTAAGTGATAAGGACAACGCAACCAGCACTTGCGATACTTTGGCCAAAGATTTTCACATGCTTTGCATGATCATATTCCTGGATGTGATACACATCAACGGAATACGTCCTTCACTTCACTTCACCTGTTATCTAGAATGGTCTTTCCTGGTTCCTACCAGTCCTCTCGATTTAAGGTCAGATTTAAACTTCCAATTTCCAACTAGTAATATGAACGAATATAGGAAGGCACTCCTGGTAACTAAAGATACGCAGACATATGGTGTCGTTCCCCACGACTCCGTGTGTCTAGTTATCTTTAGTATTCCGGAGTCACTCCGTATACCTGATCATACTCCTATCCCCTGCCAAGAACTTCACATTCAGCCTATGTATTCTTGATGTTTTAATTCGGGAGGGCATTGCAATATGTCAGCTGCAACATTGTGTCGTCATGAAGACCCCGTCTTCATGAAGACACCTTGCTGTAGCTGGCGTATGTCAATGTCCTACGGAATCCTCCCATCGAGAGTACACATCCTGCTCAAGTGATTTGGATATGATCTTAATAATTAAGAATCAACTTTTAGCAACCTTGTTGATCCCTTTATCCTCGTTCCCGTTATAGTTGTATATAGCTAAGAGAGACTACATCCGTCCTTTAGCTTGCTATGCATCTTCTCCTTCGTGTCGAAGGGCTGCATTTCTCTACTTGGTTCTCTTCTTAATCATTGGATTAAGCAGCCCATTACCGACGGACGTGATAAGTTTAACCTATTAAACTTAACCAAGATTTTCCCAACTGTAACTAAATTCAGAATTCTAGCTTATTAGACGTCATTTAAACGAGGTCTAATTCCCAAGAAATGTATTCATTTGTTCTCCTTAACATTACATAGTTAAGGTCCATTAGTTATGGATATACTTATCCTATATCCTTTATTCTGAATTTAACATACGAGGTCATTAATGGAGTTCGAAAGCGAAGTTTGATTACTCCGAAGTTAATTGATATTCCTTAGCTACCCAAGCTAATCCTGAATACCTATTAGTTATGGAATCATATTCTTCCTAATCCTTTCTAATGTCAATTAAAAATTCATCTTTACCCAAGTATGAACTAATTGCATATTTCAACTTAAAAGTTGCATTTAGGTAAGAATAGATATCAGTTCCTTTTTATCATCCATCCAAGGACAATTAAATAAATCCAAATCAAGAAATAACATTATATTTCCAATTTAGTCAACAATATCAAACTGATATAATTATTAAAATATCACACTTGTATTTGTATTCATCAATTCGTTTCATAATCGATACATTTGCCAATCCAATTTGAATGGACATTGTTTACATAAAACATCATTACAATTCATAGATAGAAGAATATACTTTCTTCTTTTCACAATTCCTCAAAGAGGAATAAAAGTAAACAAATACAATTCATCTTGACCAATCTAGAAGCATCAGAAAACAACCATGTCTTCATTCTAATCAAATTCCATCTGCAAAATGATTTGCACGGGTCAGTTCAATGAACTGAGCATATTAAGCACTTATCATTAAAATGAGGTGCTTCAACTAACTGTCTCAATAAAAGAACCCTGCTTTTATGAAACGACAGTAAGACATCAATCAAGAAATAGGCACAAAAGAAAGATCAGCATAACAACTAAACCATCAAAATATCATCACAATCAGCCAAAGAACTGCTGTCCCATTTTCCACATAACCGTTACAAGTCTCAAATTACAATATTGTAAAGTTAGGAATACAAGTAGCATACTGCTGATATAACATACTGTTATCCTTTCCACACCTTTCATTAATAATAAATGCAAAGGGTAAAATGAACTGAAACGTAAATCCATTACTTTCCTTTCAGTTCATGCATCACATTAGATTCCAAGCAATCAAGCACGGACAAGAAAGCGAACAGCAATGCATATAGTTGCTCATAACTAAGCACTACAAAATTCATTATTAACGAATTATAGATTTCCAACTGAATGAAAGAAGAACAGATCATTTTTCCAAGTCATTCATCCATATCCCTAATTCTTTCCACATGACTGTCCTAAAATGGAATCCAAATGAGACACAAATCAAGATAACAGTTCAGAGTGAAACTTACAAAATCCATTCAGAATTCACTTTCCGGCAGTAAGAGTAATTTCATTCATAATCAGCTTTAAATGAAAACAAGGAAGAATTCATCATCCTTATCCATACTTCATTTAAATCAGGCTCATATGAATATCCGAAACAGGTTAGTACAACATCGTATTTATCATAGATCAAATAGTATAAGGATGCATACTATGTACTTACCGTACTAGAAGAAACCATAATTCTTTCCCGTATGGTAACCGGATAAAATGATTATACAATCATGCAACCCATTATTCACATAATTTCCTAATTTTATGAACACATTCCATTCAAGATAAAATTTTATTCATTCTTTGTTACCTACAAAGAAGTCCAATAATCACCTGACCACTAATTTTACCAAATCAAAACAAGCAGAGACATAAGAAGAATTCCCTTCCAATAAATGATTCTACTACGAATCCATTTTTCAAGTTCATGATAGTATGCTAGAACTCTAGAATGCAATAATCAGTTGTCATTACCTTTATCAAGTAAACCGTACATGGAGTGTTAAATACGTGAATCTGATACAGTCAAGACAACCCAAACAACAAGACAAAATTTCTATGCATTTATTCTTTTGCTCAGCAATCCAAGGCTAAGTCGTAATCACCAAAACAGTCCGATCTAAAAGATCGAACAACATCACTAAACACAACTAATCATCATACCTTCTCAGCAAGAAAACAATATAATTCACTATAAGTTCAGAAGGAGAGACTATTTCTTTTCCAGCTTCCACGATTACTCAAAATCGTATTTGTCCATTTACATAAAAGAAGAAACACAGCAATAATTGTATTACCAGCATATCCTTCTAACCGAGTCCGCATTGCTCAGATAGAACTCAAAAACCCATCTCTTAAAGTTCAAAAAGAAATGCTATTTCTTTTCAACGAAACAACAGAAAGAAAAAGAAAAGTCTTATTTCTTTTAAGCAAGAAAAAGAAAGAAACAACAAAAACGTGTTACCATTTCTTCCCTCAAATCAAATTCGTATGCTCATACAAAACCCAATGTTGTATTCATCATAATCAAACACAGCAGAAAGAGAAAGGATCTATTTCCTTTTTAAAAGAAATTTCAGTATAGAAACGACCTCATGCAACTCGTACATCCTGTACAATTATATCACAAAAGACCATATAACAAAAGAACATTCTCATAGCAGTGAAAACAACCCACACAGTCAACCAGTTCTTTATATAACACTTAAGCAGAGAAATACCCATTCCTTAAAGCTCAAAAAGAAATGATATTCCCTTTAATCCCGAAACAACAGATAGTAAACAAGAAAGGTCTTATTTCTTTCAAGAAAACTTCAGTATAGAAACGACATCAAGCCGCTCGCACAACCTATACAATCTTATCAAAAAGTTCATGTGACAAAAGAACAATCGCACAGCAATAAAACAATCCACACTGCCTGCACAGTTCCCATTTAACATTTTACAGAGAAAAACCCGTTTCGAATTTCCATTTAACGTCAACAACCAGCACAACATGGAGGTATTCCATTCAAGAAATGCAAAGACAGTTAAACACAGCAACCAGAGACGATTTTTCCTATCATTTCCAAAAATGACAGCAAGAGTCGACGAAATCCAAATCATATCAACACAACAACAATCACATAAGCCCAAAACCCAAGAGCAGGGTTGTTTTAATGAGACGTTTAAACAAAGCAAGTATTTTTAAAGAGAAGGGCTTAACATGCCTGTGATTTCTTTTCCAAAACTCGAAGAAAACTACGTTTGCCGAAGATATTTCCTTCCACGGCGACAGCAAGAACTTCCCAACAATCCTTTCCTCTTCAGGCTCAGCAACAGCCTCAAAATCTCCCAAGAACAGTGATAAATCCAAAGAACTGGTTCGACTGAACCAAACCAAAAAAACCAAATGCAGAGCAACTTTGCAAGGTCCGAATCGACACAATGAAAAATCAAATTTCCCTCATACACTTTCCAAGGCGAGCTGGTCGCGAGGACCAAGAAAATTTAATGCATTAAAGGCTCTGCCTTTTCCCAACTTTCCACGCCACTGCCAACTTGAGTTGGCGAACTCAAATTTTCAAATTTCACAAGCAAAAACCAAATTTGGCTCTATCTCCAAATAGATACCTCCGCCACTTACCTGCCCCACCAAACTGGCGCTGTCCACGTATGGACTCCCAATAAATGCCATTGAATACCCCTTCATCCTTATCCTCTCCCTCCAAGGGTCTGCGCGTCCCCTTTAGGTTAGGATTAGTTTAGGTTGTATATTAGTGTTCAACCTAGGTCATAGTTTAGTCTTAGGTTATTAGGACTTAGGTTTATTTCTTTCCTTTTTTTTTGTAATTTAAAAATCCACTTAGGATAGTAGTTTAGGATGCATGTTAGGACTTAGGATTAGCTTAGGATTTAATTCCTACTAACCACTAACACTAATCAACCCCTAACCCAATCTCTCAACTGACTCTCATAACAATGTTGTGCAGGATGTTCCGTCCTTTGAATCACATGCCAAGGCCACCCGTGTCTAGGCATTTCTTACCTCACGAGGTCTTAAGTTCGACAGTACAGGGTTCAATAATCGAACCTTTGTCATTGGCAGTTATGTGCCAATTACTCATACTGGAATCAGCGTCTGCACAATCATATCAACCTCCGGTTCGGTTCAAGAGTAAATCGACACAGAAATCACAAGAAGACCACAACATACTTTGGATCAATGAAATTGATTCAAGGTGTGCTGTTAATCAGCAACGAGAATTTAGCAAGTATACGACAATTTGTCGTCACATCAACAAACACACAAGTACAATAACTGTTGTCCTATGCAATAAATCACAGCATGCAAGAATCCAAGTTAGCAACACATTCTCTTAAGATCAGAACATATCTTAACATGTTTTCCTTCATTTCAGTGGTTATAATAGTATGAAAATATTCACCAAGATAACTTATAAAATCGAGTGTTACATTCCCAATTTAGTGATTCTATGAATTTGTAGTTTTTTGGTGCCCTTCATTTTAAGGTGATTGTACTTATATGAAATCAAGGGATGAAAGAGTTGGACGACATAGATGTTGGGTGATAGGGTTGGACGGCTCGTGGTTGGACGACTTAGGGGTTGGGACGGCTAAGGGGTTGGAAGACAAAGTTGGATGGCAAGGGTTCGACGGCTAAGTGGTTAGACGACCGAGGGGTTAGATGACCGAGTACATGTTAGGCGACTCAGGGTTGGAAGGGCATGGCTAAGGGGTTAGATGACTCAGGGGTTGGACGGCCAAGGATTGGACGGCTAAGGGTTAGACGGCTGAGGGTTGGATGACTCAGGGTTGGACAGATGGCTTAGGGTTAGACGGCTCAGGTTTGGACGTCCCAGGGTTGGAACGCTCGTGGTTGGAATGCTTAGGGTTGGATGGCTCATGGGTTGTTTATGTTTACTTCGGCAAATATGCACACGAAATGATTCAAATTGGTGGCGAATTACATTCATAAGCTCTTATATATGTGTAAAATCTAGGTGAAATGAATAGTATAAGGGACATGTCGGCGAGAATTTTTGGCGAATAAGTCGGCTGTAAATCATAGAATATTCACCAATTCAAATTTCCATAATCCTTAATTTTTGAGTTTATGAAAATTCGGCACTAAAAGTTTCCGAGAGGACTATTGACAAAGACGTTTCCTTAAAATAATTTCTAAATTTTGATAAATTATGCTAAATTTGACACTACATCCAGAATTATTCTTAATGATTTTTTACACGTTTTCAAGACAACAATAGGTGCCTTTGATAGGTTCACCATCAAAGTGAATCCTACTTCACAAATATTTTCCACCTTTTCTACAAGTTTTGTTTTATGATATCCTTATAAATTTCCCTTGGTTAATGGTCCACTCTCCCCTTTACAAGTCTCAACAAGATATTTAATAGTGTGTGTTGTTTTCTTTTAACGTGATTTTGTCTCTACTTCTTGTCTAAAGCACGAATTATGTTTTATTTGCAATGAGTGAATGGTGTATTAATTTTTGATGTGTGTTTTTCATTATGTCACACATCTAGATGTTGGTTATTATATCCCCTATGGAGTAGTGGGGAAATTAGGAGGAAATCATTCCCTCGATTGCATAATTGTGAGTAAGTTCAAAAAGTAATATAGTATTTACTAGAATTTTACGTCCTTTGAAAGATAAGGGTATTCGGGACACCTAAAAGTAGTAGGTTAGTCAACCATTTGAATTTATTATTGATTGTGAATTCCTTCAAGACACAAGGTACCTACAAATAATACAGGGATAGCATAACCACCATTAACACCCTTTAATATTATGGCATTGCAAGGTGCTTTGAGGTCATACTATAGTTTAAATAATGAAAGGAAGATTCTTAGTGATATACAACAAAAATAAGAAAAACAAGTGAGGTTTATGATTAATAGGACTAGGTGATTGCATCTTTCAAATATGTTATGCATTTATCATAGGAATGCATACTTTGTATAGATCTCACCAACTATTTGTAAAATTAGTCAAAATCATCGTAGAGTATTTGTTTTTAGATTTGATCCATCTTATATGGACTTGTCTCATAGTGTTTACGAATGACAAATATTTGGATTTACTTAAATTATATCATCATACTATTAAACCCTAATCACCTTAAACATTTTTATTCCTTGATTACCTTCATTATTGTAAATTTTGAAAAATTGTGTAATTAAGTTTGTTTATGCATTAAACCTAATCACCAATTAAATATGGTTAATTTATAATATAAATTTTAGTGCTAAACCACATTTCATATCAAAACAATTATACATATCCACCAAATATAATTACAATAAAACACTACTAAACAAAAACTACACATATATTTACAATCTTAATATTATATCAAACATAAAAAAAAATTTAGTATGAAATTAGATAGAGAAGAGTCTCGATATGTCCTATTTAAAATTTCTTGATCAAAAGACAATATATCAAGTAGAGAAAATTATATATATATATATATATATTGTGTGTGTGTGTGTGTGTGTGTGTGTGTGTGTGTGTGTGTGTGTGTGTGTGTGTGTGTGTGTGTGTGTGTGTGTGTGTGTGCGTGTGCGTGTGTGTGCGTGTGCGTGTGCGTGTGCGTGTGCGTGTGTGTGTGTGTGTGTGTGTGTGTGCGTGTGTGTGTGCGTAATTTTTTCGAGGTAAACTTCGGTGAATAATGAAGACCGATATAGTTTTATGAGAAAGGTGCAAAAATAAACGAAGCTTATTGTCATTATTTGACCATATTTTTGTTAATAAAAGCTTTAAATCCTTTTTATTATGGCAATCACATGGAACTTAACGTTACTTTCCCCATTAAACAAAAAAATACATAATATTAAAAAAACAATCACATAAAAATGTAGTTAGTGTTAAAATTATATCTTATATAAAATTTCTCACTAAATGAGGGAACCAAGATGAGTGAGAAGAAGAAAGAAAGGAAACAATATTTACACATATTTGAATGATTTTCAAATTAATTCAATAATAATGAAATATTTTCAATTGTTATAATGTTAACTCAATCATTTAATTTGAAAGGTTGTTAGTTGGTAATGTGTTAAAAATCATGGAAGTTTAGATAATTAGTACATAAAAATTAATATTATTAATTATTTTTGGATTACTCTAAAAATGGGTCATATAGTGGCTAGTCCTTACATTTGTATTGTAAATTGTATTAATAATTGAATTTTAGGTAATAAAATTAATATCTTGTATGATAAAAATAGTATATATAGATTAAAGCTTACGAGATATTTGTTTTCTTACCACCAAAAATTGTAAATTTAAAATATGACCACCATTTTTATATAGATTTATAGAAAAATTAGATTGACATATATTATTAGAGTAGGTATTTATCTTAGCTCATGTTCACCTAGGTACTTTATTTATCTTTATTATATTTATCCTCACCCACTTATGTGCATGGATATTTCTTTTATCTTATTTAGATATCGGAGATATTATCTAGTTGTTAGGTATAGTTCTTTCCTTGATCTATGGTATTGACTAGATCCTTGATGTCTAGTTCTCTCCTAAATCTATGGTCTTGACTAGTTCTTTGATGACTAGTTATTTCCTTGATTTATGGCTTCATCTATGATCTTGACTAGTTCTTAGATTGTTATTCCTTGCCTATTTAAGCAAGGCCCATTCTCAATGTATTGCATTGAGTTCCATAATAATATATGATATTGCTTCTCATTTATTTGCAAAGGTTTTATGTAAAGTTATTTTGGCGAATTGCTTTCATCTTATAGATTGTGGTGTTTGATTAGCATCTGTGTTCTTGGCTTGGTACGATCTGGTTATCATTCCTTTCATGGTATCAGAGCTAGAGATTGTTGTCGTCATCCATCTGTAAGTTTTATTTTGCAAATAAATTCATTATATATTCATATATTAATGCCCATTAAAATCCTTAGCCCTTGGTCATATGGAATGGTCATATTAGGGCTTAAAGATTATGATTCCTACTAGTAGGTGCTTAAATTTAGTCCCCTTTAATTTTATTTGTGTGGTGAAGGAAACAACATTTTATTTTATTTTAGTGGCACCTAAAATAAATAATGAGCAAAATATTAAAAGCTTGTATCTTTTGATCGATAACTCGGTTTTGAGTGTTGTTTTTTGCAAAAGTGTTTGTTTTTTCATGCTCTTTCCATTGGAGTTATTTATTTTGAGACTTGCACTATAATTATAAAGTGTCAAATATGGAGGAGTGTTGTAATCAATTGTGGACGTAATTTTAGCTGAGCCCGACGTTCTAAACTTTTGGGAGTTGCAATTTGTACTTATCATGGATTATGAGAATGATATGATTTTCTCTGAAGTATGTGGACTTCAAGAGGATATTGTAAAAATTTTGGAAGAAAATAGATTTCTCAAGAAGCAAAATTCTCTTCTACAATCACTCATTCATGATAAGGATACAATAATACACTCCCTGTAGAACAAACTTGCTACCCTACAACATCGCCATCATATTGTGGACAGCCGTATCCATGCTCCTAGTCCACTTGCAATTGTTTCTCTTGTACCCACTAACATTGATCTGCCGTCTTTGAGCCTAAACCTGCTTTTGATGCTTCTAAACCTATGAGGCTTGTTACTGCATGCTCTTCCACATCTGTGCCTATTACAGTACCACATGTTGTGTATCCTACTTCTTCTCAGCTACATGGATTTTTTAAGAAGCATACCACTACATTCAGTTCTCGCATGCTCCGTTCTATGGGTCTCACTAGCGGAGTAGGGTATTGTTTCCTCTATTCCACATGTTAAGTGGAATTCTTGTCATGACATTGGTTTTCGAGAAGATACTTCATTGGGATCACACATTGACAGAGCTCCTTTTTTTGTTCACTCGACTCTTTCTGAGGATCATGAGCAACACATGAGTTCTACACCTTCACTTAGGCTTGAGAAACCTGAGATTTCAGTTGTCAGACATGATCAACCTGACACACATTCTGATGTTATTTTGCATGCAACCATTGTGCATTTTGCACCAAGTCATATGTAGGCATCTTCTTCATCCATTTGTGTAGATTTGGGGTGGATATTTGATCACTCATGGAGGTGATAAAGACATTCGTTGAGAGGACTCTACAGGCGTGGCTCCTCCACCATTCGGCCTCTTGCTCCACTTTCTATACCTTCTGCATTGTGATGCTTCTTGTTTCGAGCATTTTTCTTTATTAGGTGTAGTGTATCTCTCTTGTTTGTTGAGAGATTTTGTATCTATATTTTTGACACTTTTGACATGTTGACAGTCTCTCTTATGGGGGAGTTATTCTGGTGGAGCCCAGTATTAGTTTGTCAGTGTTCAAGTAGTTGTTTTGACAACTCATACTGATTTTTAGCGCCACTCCACCCATTTAACAGTATGAGAGGGTGTGGTGTTGATCCCGCTTCTTCGGGTTTCGTGTCCTTGCCTTGTTACTTTAGCTTTTCTTGGATCTCGACACTATGGAGTTTGTGTCCTTTCCTTGTTACTTTGGTTATTGTTCTTGGATCGTGGCACACCTATTTTCAGTAGTTGATCGAATTATGTTTGGTGTTTTTTTACACTTTCGACATCACTCCGTTGATAATCTCCTTGTATGGAGCTATTCTGGTGAAACCCAGTGTCAGTTGTTTTTGAGTTTTGTGATCGAGCAGTGGATTCAGACCACAGTGCACACCAAAATTCTTTAGCATTGTATGATTTTTTTGAGCTGAGCTTCTTGGGATGCCTTGGAGTGGGTCTTTACTCTCTTTACTTTGTTGTTACTAGTTTTGGGTACCTTGTGGTGTCCCTTTTTCCCAATTATTGTACATGAGTACCTCATCAGGCCTAGTTGTCGGGACTCATACTGTGGACATGCCACTTTTATTTTGGCCCCTAGCTTCACTTGAGGGGGGTGTTAGAGTAGGTATTTACCTTAGCTCATGTTCACCTAGGTACTTTATTTACCTTTATTGTATTTATCCTCACCCACTTATGTGTGTGGATATTTCTTTTATCTTATTTAGATATTAGGATATATTATCTAGTTGTTAGGTATAGTTCTTTCCTTGATCTATGGTATTGACTAGATCCTTGATGTCTAGTTCTCTCCTAAATCTATGGTCTTGACTAGTTCTTTGATGACTAGTTATTTCTTTGATTTATGGCTTGATCTACAACCTTGATTGGTTCTTAGATTGTTATTCCTTGCTTATTTAAGCAAGGCCCATTCTCAATGTATTGCATTGAGTTCCATAATAATATATGATATTGCTTCTCATTTATTTGCAAAGGTTTTATGTAAAGTTATTCTGGTGAATTACTTTCATCTTATAGATTGTGGTGTTTGATTAGTATATCGTGTTCTTGGCTTCGTACAATCTGGTTATCGTTCCTTTTATATATAATTATATTAAAAATAGTTAAAACAAATAAAGAGTTTATTTTAGTATATTTTTATTTATATTATATCATTATATATTATAGTATGGTTGAATAATAATTAACAATCAAATAATCTTAGAGAGCAACGAAGCATGGTCGAGCAACTTACAACAGAGATCCCATGATCGTGGGTCTCTAAGATTTTCATAAAACAATTGAAGGAGACGTTGCGAAGTTTGAGCTTGAATAGAAACATGATACTCCATGGCTACAAGTTCTAGATACGGTGGTGGAGATGATCCGTGGCAGTACAATTTTTCTTTGGTGGGGTGTTTTGCAGAATTAGGCCAAACATCGATCAAGTAAGAAGCGTCTTGTTTTTATTCTATCTTGAAGAAGAGTTGGATCATGTTGTACAAGGTGGCCCTTGGTTTTATGGGAGAACCACTCTCTCCATTGTTAAATGGAGACCGGGATAAAAACCCACACTCCATCCGCTTGTCCTGTGTGGGTAAGGCTTCCTAGATCGCCCATGGAGTTATGGGAAGTGGATGTATTATCAGAATAACTAAATCGATGGGGTATCCGATTGCTCTTGACCCAACCACATTAGCTAGGTCCAAACTCATTGTAACCAGGATGTGTATTAATGTCTCTCGCCATCTCTTCACCCCGGAGGCCATAAATATGATGTCCAGAGAGGTTCGGGAAGCAAAAACTTGTTTACGAGGACTCACCTATTTACTATGGAAAATGTGGGAGAGTGGGTCATGGTGCTTATAGTTGTAAGGATAAAAGGCCTCCCATATTGTAACATATGAAGCAAGATAATACTTTGTGACATTGGAATAGACTAGGATTCCCCTTGTGATCGAAAACC
Source organism: Taxus wallichiana var. yunnanensis (assembly GCA_018340775.1). Taxonomy (NCBI): domain Eukaryota; kingdom Viridiplantae; phylum Streptophyta; class Pinopsida; order Cupressales; family Taxaceae; genus Taxus; species Taxus wallichiana. The sequence continues at coordinate 170,782,552 of CM031239.1, forward strand.
ATGAGTTGTTTGTGTTGTTACAGGTTGAAACGACACTGGTTGTGGGAGGATAGATCCAGTTTCCCCTACTATTGTGGCCTTCATTACCCCTGCGAACAAGGCCTCCCGGGCGGATGTGGATTTTTTTTTTTAAATATGGAGTAGGCAAGAGAAAAGTCACACAACTATCGGGGATGTTAGTGGAAATCTCGCCCATTAATTTTTCAAAATATTTACCTTCTCCGAAATTAATTAGCACGGTTAACGAATATTGTAGAGAATAAGTTGGAAAATTAGTTCGTGGAAATTCATTTGGCAGATCCATAATTATTCTCGTAGGATAGGAGATCCTGAACAACCCCAAATTGATTTGGTAGGTGAAACAAAGGATGCGGGTCCCTTTACGAAGCATGACAAGGTAATCTCTATGATTACTAGATATTTTGGGAAGGTGGACATAATAGCTTCAAAAGAGGGAGATGACAGATGGACAAGAGTTAAAAGGAAAATTCCACGTGCTTTTTTTTCACCCTACCGTAATCGAGAGTCATGGTCCTAGTATGAAATTCTAGACGTCTAGCCTCTTTTGTCTTGGATTTCTTGCTGATCTAATCCAAGCTTTATATTAGTTTTTATTTTTGGTTTTAGGCCCTCTGATCGGTCATTCCAGTTGTTTTAGATTCTTGTTTCTTGAAATTCTTATGGCTATATTTGGAAAATAGATCCATGTTGCAATAGGAAGAGACCTGCGCAAAACCCTCCTCTTTACCAATTATCAAAAATATTATTAGATAATATGGAAAACTCACACTTACTAAATAATTATGAAATTCAAAATAGATGATGCATTCCTTTATAAAAAGGATCTAAAAAATTATGAAAGAATTTTTAATATTCCTTTATAGAAATGGAAGTACAAATTTCTACTACCCATGTTTAGTTTAGTAAAAGCTAATTTATAGTTCATTATACTTTTTAGGTAATGTTTGGTTTGTTAATTTTGGTTAAATTAAAATTTATATGACTTTTGGGCCATAACTACTCAAGAGGAAATACTAATTATGTGCCAATAAAACTAACATCATGAATATGAGAAATATTAAATTATATATGTTTCACTAAATTGGGACTTAATAAAGTGGTTGTATAAATTGGTAACATGAAACATGAATATGTACATAGAAAAACAACATTTTAGCTTATATTTTTGTTTATCCATATAGCGAGTCCTCCATATAAAAATAAGTAAATAAATCTTATCGCGGACAGTAAATTTTATTTTATATACTTACTTATTGGTCCCTTGGATTACACCGAATCCGATATTTATTTATTTCGGATTCCTAAATGTCAAATATTGGACTCCATATTGATTCCAAAATGCAAGATTCTCTTATTGTTATTCCCAAATAAACAATCATCAATTCATTAATATATTTTTTTCTTCCTATTGAAAAATCTGTTCATAATGTATTTTGAAATAAACATTAATCAATTCTAAATAATCGTATTGTATATTTCATGTTGTGGAGGAAAACAAATTTTAATCGCCGGAAATAAACATAGATTATGGGTACCGATTGAGATTGTGATTACAACACCTTTGATATGGATGCAAGAGCTAAGTAAACAATCATATCATAATTATTTCTTCTATGAAAATGCAAGCAAAATTATTTGAAATAAACATAATAAATTCATAATCGATTTCATGTTGTGGAAAACTTAACTAGATAAACATAGTGGTTAATGTTGATATAAGTACAATATAAACACCCTTATAAATCAAATTTAGAGATACGATTATATTCATCTAAACAACCTTTGGCGGAGAGGATCCTCAACTATTTGAGGATTTGACCACTAGGCTATGCCATCATTGGTGAACTACACTTAGCTGGAAAACCTTTAATGAGGCTAGCCAAGTGTTTCTTTACATACGTATGAGCTAGATCAAGCCATATGTAGTTTTTTTTATGATGATGTTGAAGCCAAAACAATGTTAATTCAATGTAAGTAGTTAGTATGCAGTAGTGAATCGGTGAAACATTATAGAGAGTATGTAGTTGTAAATCAAGTGAGATATTGATGAATGTAAGGTTTTTAGTCAAACCATTTTATGTATTGAACATGGATGCTTAGAGTCCGCTAAGCTCTATATAGTTCATTTTAAATTGTTATCGTAGCTTACAAATGGATTTCCTTAAACTTTTTCTTTGACCCTAAGCCAAACATATAAACTAATGTCTATTAGTTATCATTTCCTATAAATTTGTGGGCCTTATAAATATTTTTGTTGTAAAATACACATGGATATCATATCGTTTCCTATAAATTTTGGGCCTTATTGATTTTTGCATAATCATTTATTTTCTTATAAATTTGTGGGGCTTATTAGCATTTTGTTTATAAATTCACATGATTAACATACCTAGATCTGATGGCATTTTCATGGCCGTTGTGCCCGCATCCTCCACATCTGTCATCTGAACTGTAAAAAACATAACTTTGTTAAAATAATTGAAAACCATGGCAATTGAAGATAGATCTCATTAAACTTATTTATAAAATGATTGAAAGTAAATCACCATGTTGAATTGGTTGTGTAATGTCACGGTGAAATGGTTGTACATCAACTTTTATAGCTTTGTGGTTATCTGCATAAACAATAATTGTATAAGTAGCATATTTAGGTTAAAATCCATTAAACAAAATCACTTGTTGAAGTTGTTTTCGGAGATGAACCTTTCTTCATATGAGAATAGTAATGTTTTAGAAACATGCTTGACTATGTGTCTCAACAATAAAAATGGCAGATAGTTTGGAATCCACCAATGCATGAGAGAGTGACATTGCCTCCATAAAGCACTAGTACTAGAGAATTTATGGAACAACATCGAGTGAACATCTCATCCCAGAACTCATATGATATTTCACAAAGAAAAGGATGGATGTTTCCTTGTAGGCCAATTTCACTTGTAGTTACCAATTTTTGTGGTAGTTTCTCCATCCAATCCATAGTGACCTCTTCTCTATAATCATCGTTATTGTCACAGTTGTGCACACAAGATATTGTGTACATAAGACACAAAATTTTGAATATCCCATTTTATATCGTAGAGTCTGTAACATCCATCAGAATTGATACTCTAATGTCTTTAACCTTTTCCATGTATCTTTTTGTATGGTGTCGCTTAACATTTTTGAATAACCAATTGGTATTAGAACAATAATAATACAATCCACACTAGTTTTGATAATTGTTAGAAGCTCCATTATGACATCGAAAGAAATATCACTGGCCAAATTACAAAAATCAGTGATCACACATTCAACATTGAAAGGATTAGTCGAAGGAATAGTTGATAAAGTTGATGGAAGATGGAATGGATATGCACATTTACAAGAAAAATTGTCTAAGACTTTCACCCTTGCTGGTATATTTCCTTTAGTGACATCACATAGTTGTCTAATATTATTTGAGCCACGACGAAGAACTTCTTCCACCTCATGATATTTTTTCCATTTTGCCATTTTTTCCCCAATATGGGAATCAAATTTTCTTTTTCCATTTCTCTCTTCACCCAATAGTACAAAAACAACTGGTGGTAGTGTGATTCATGCAATTTAAATTTTTTGATTACATTGGATTCACTGTAGGATGTCAATATAATATTATCCGGATGCTTATTTCTCAAATAATGTAGAAATTTTTCTCTCATTTTGTTGTCTCCTTTTATTCTCATGAGTAAGAATCAAATGTCTCTGCTATTACACTAGCCTCAAAAGACCTAGTTGATTTAGTATTCCTTTTCAACCCATGTAATTTTGATTTAGATGGGTCTATCTCCAATTTAGTCAAATATGTTTGCCTCAACATAGTAAACAACTTGGCATGTTTTGGAGGTGAAAGAAAACCTTTTCTATGCAAGAAATGACAAACAAAAGATGTTTTCTTCATTTCTATACAATTTTTTGAATACTGTAAATATACCATTTTGAATGTCTTTGCATTTGAACATCCAATTTTTTCAGAATCTATTAGAATCCCCAAATTCCAACCATATTTTGAACAGGAATATGGTCGCTTTATTTATGGAGGCATGCATTTCCCATTTCCTGAACAAAGAAACATCCAACTCCATATCAGAATAAGACACTTATTGTTTTCAAAGTCAAAGCATTCCACTTGGACACAAGTGTCCCCAAATCAATAACTTCTGACGATAGAATAATACCAAATTCCTCGTGATTTTCATCTATAAAAAAAACAACCACAAGTTGACATGGTAGTTTTTAGGTGAATTAAGTTCCACAAACCATTCCTCATCTCTTTTCTTCCAACAAATACCGCATGCGATGAATGAAATTGTTCTGAATGGAGCGTGAATAATGGAAGACATTTTACCTATATGTAGAGTAAAATACATCAATAATTAGGTCATTTCAAACTTTAAAGTGTTTTTCTCACATTTTCTATTAAGGAATTTAAATAGTACCCTAGTGGACACCAACTTCTAGAGTTCTTTACTATCTATCATAACAAAGTAATTAACTTAATGGTTAGTGATCGCTAGGCTTCGATAGGACATCTTATGTATCATTCAATTGGTTACAATAATTCATATTTTGTGGATCAAATCAATAATAACAAAATTATTCTAAAATTATAAAATCTAATTATGATGCATTGAAAGATATGAAACCATTTGCACCTTTTGAAAGTATTACATATGAGTTAGAAAAGCCATAACATTATATAGATGGCATGATAGGAACATTAAAAATACACACTTTAGTGGCAGATAGACTTCTAGTCAACATATAAAAGAACAACCTAAAACAATTTTAAAGCCATTTACACCTTTTTAATGATAAACCATAGAGGACATTAAGATGTAATATTTTGTATTTGAAGAGAGGTTGTAGTAGCTTGGGATTTTTTTTTTACAAGACTATGTGATTTATGTGTATATCGGTCATACTGTAGTAGTGAGGATTAGATGCCTGTAACAAGACTAATGAGCATGTTTAAAGGATACGGTCGGAAGATATAATGTTTGGTATTTTGAGGAGAGTATTTGAGAAACAAATCACATTAATAGAGTTAGTGATATCTCATCATTTTTGTTATATAAGACAATGTGAAATATATGTTTATCGGACATACTTTATTCATTATGTCTAAATGTCTATAACTACTCTAAGTATGATATTTTAAGTGTAGTGCTTGGTGGGAAATTCCACAAAAATCTATAAAAAAACAAATGGGAAGGATTACACTTTTCCTAAATGTAAGTATGGCCCTCTTCACAGTAGTCATTTTGTGGAAACAATGCTCTCTATAAGGTCATGGTGGGTTAAACCTATTTGAGAAAAGATTTGATTATTAACAATTTTTTTAGTACCACTACAACAAGGGTCTATTCTCTCTTACTCTGACTATAAGTTAGATTTAAAATACTAATTGAAGAAATTTATTCCAAATTGTTTGAACTTATGTTAACTTATTTATAGTGTCAAGTCTTCTTAGGCTGTAAAACATTTACTATTGTACACTTTTGGCTCATATCCATGGCGGAAACAAGTGCTACACTATAAATCCTCGAATAGGGATCAAGCCATATGTATTTTCCATAAAATATATTGTTTGTAACATATAATTCACAACCTTTTTATATTGGAAAAATTGTTTACCTAATGCTTAGTTTCATTCATTATCAAAAGTAAATACAATGGATGCTAGTTTCAATAGTTTATTTTATTGGAAATTATGGTAAAATAATAAATCATGACCTAGTTGAGTGACCATGAGGCTCCTACCATTACGGTCATTGTAAACACTATCTGTACAACTTTGAATTGCTAGTGTTTTTCATTGATTATAATTATATCATGTTGGTTGGAAGGTACCTGGGGGAGACAATAGTTACACTGCATACCATATAGAGGGATCAAGCCTTACATAGTTCCCATAAGGTATATTGTTTGAAACACATAATTCACATCGGATCTTATAGGAGAAAATGCTTAGTGAATGCTAAGCATTTTTTTCCTTATCAAAAGTAAGGGCATAGTGGACATTAGGTTCAATAGTTTAATAATTTGAAAAAATGATAAAATAAAAGATCATGCTCTAGTTTAGTGGTCGCTAGGCTCCCACCATTACTACCAATCATTATAAATACCGATATAGCTTTGGGTCTACTATTTTTTCATCTATTTTTTATTAAATATTTAAACAATTTTATAGGAGCTCAGAACCTAGGGATTGGAGGATCCCACCCAAGTACAACATAGACCATACCATAAACCATCCAACCCAAACCAAAATAAAAAAACACCTACAAGCATGTAGGGAGACTAGAAGCCCAAACACCACACCAGAGACCACTAGAAAAAAAAAAACCTAAGACCAAAACAGACATAGTAGAAAAAAATTAAACTAAGAAAAGGTAGGTGAGGACACAACCACCTTCCTCCTACCCCAAAGTCCCCCTTCATGAGCCATCTAAAGGAGGAAGTTGTAGGTAAAATGAGCTTGTGATGAAGCCCCACGATTCCCAGAGACTGTGAAGAAGATCAGAACGAGAGAGACTGGGAGATCAATTTCTCAAGATGTTTCCCTTTAGAGAGCCCTTTCACACATAGGAAGCATGCACCTCTTCAAAAAATTTCATCAAGACCACAATCCTAGTTGACATCTCCGCTATCACTTATCGCATGCCTCCTCAAAGCTTTGTCCATCCTGAAACCGAGTCAGAAAAGGATGAGCTCTACCAAATTCCTCTAGTGACTTCCACAAGTTAGCTCGGTGCATGGGTTTGATGAAATGCATCGCTATCACCCTAACCTCCTCAATATTCTACCTCACTAAAAAACATGAGACATGAACCAGGAAGCCACCTCAGAGTTAACATGAGAATGAACTAACTCTGCTAGATATTCCTCCCCCAAAATGTGAGTAATGGCTTCCCTGAATAGAATTAGACTAGGCCTAGAAAAAATAATCCTACAGTAGTGAGAGCCTATGAAACCTCCCTGTGAAAGGCCATCTCCCTCTTCTCTCCATCCAAGAACAATAGTGGTAGAGCCTGAACTCCCATGGAAAACTGGAATGAAACCACCACCATCACATGGGCCACCAAGAAGAGATGAGATGGAAACAACCCGCACCACCTCAAATTAATGAGCCTCGGGGCTCCCTTCTTAAGAAATAATTTCTTCCAAATCCTCCCATTCGCACACACACAGCTAGAAATAAGAAATGAAACCCACTATAACCAAATTTGGCAGTGCTCATTTTTATTCAATGAAATACCCATAAATCCTTAAGCCATTTTCCCCGATCAAACCTTAAAAACAAACAAATACCCAATACACTAAAACTCAATAAAACATACCCAAAACAAAATCACTTCCTTCTGATCAATCCTCTGGAATCTCCACCTCTCCTTCATCGATCTCTAATTGTAAATCCTTGGGATCCTTTGTCGATAAGTGCACCCAATAAGAAACACACGTACCCAAAATCTCCTTCATAGTTCCCACAAGATGTTTTTCCATGGATCGGGGCTTCGTGACCTTCGCAATTTCAATAACATCATCAAATGAGATGTTCTGGTATGTTTAATGTTTTTCATATTTTTCTTATCATGTTTAGGTTCCTTTAGGATTTAATCACCAAGGCAAGTTGCATTGGGAACAATTGTAACTTTGGCATGATGATTTTGTATAATGAGCTTCATGGTAACCCTCAAACCCTTCAATCTCTTGTAGTCTCCTTTTGCAATGTCTTCTGATTTTTTTTGGTGAAAGACCCAAAGGAAAATTTTAGGGGCCAATGAAGAGGTTGCTCCAACTTCTCCTCTGTCACATGGACGAACACCTCCACAACCTGAGATGGGTCCAACTTTGGTGGAATTTTTCCTCAACCCTTTGAACCGTGCCTCTTTCGACAAATCCTCTACAACTCCATGACCTCTTACTAAAAGGGAAGACTAGGAAAAACCCTATGTCTCTATCTATACTTGGACTTAGGGTTGTTCTCTTTTTTTCTTTTTTAAGTAATATATGTTGTTATTTCTTAGAGTGATTAAGGTACAATATTAATGGTATGTAATTTTTTTTCCTTTTTTCCTATGTTGTTATCTCTTAGAGTGATTAAGGTACATGAGGGATCAAGCCTTATGTAGTTCCCATAAGGTATATTGTTTGAAACACATAATTCACATCGGATCTTATGGGAGAAAATGCTTTAGAGAATGCTAAGAATTTTTCCTTATCGAAAGTAAGGGCATAGTGGATGCTAGGTTCAATAGTTTAATAATTTGAAGACAACGATAAAATAAAAGATCATGCTCTAGTTTAGTGGTCACTAGGCTCCCACCATTACTACTAGTCATTATAAATACCATACGTATATAGCTTTGGGTCATGCTTGTGTTTTCATCTATTATGTAGTAATCACAAGACTTATTGTTTGTAACATATAATTCACATTTTTTTATGAGAGAAAATGCTTAGTGACCGCTAAGTTTTTGTACATATTGAGTGGAACGCCATAACCTAATGAATTGATTGGTATAGCTTAGAATTCTAGGATCCTACCTTTACCTCTTATCAATATAAACACTATCTTTAAGGTATATTGTTAGAAACACATAATTCACATGGATCTTGTGGGAGAAAATGCTTAACGAACGCTAAGCATTTTTTCCTTATCGAAAGTAAGTGCATAGTGGATGTTAGGTTCAACAATTTAATAATTTGAAATAAGTGATAGATAAAATAAAAGATCATGCTCTAGTTTAGCGGTTGTTAGGATTCCACCATTACTACTAGTCATTATAAATACCATACGTATATAGCTTTGGGTTGCTATTATGTTTTCATCTATTATGTAGTACTCACAAGACTTATTGTTTGTATCATATAATTCACATTTATTATTAGAGAAAATGCTTAGTGACCACTAATATTTTGTACATATTGAGTGGAATGCCATAACCTATTGAATTGAATGGTATAGCTTAGCGGTCTTGCTAGGCTCCTACCTTTACCTCATATCAATATATACACTATCTTTATAGTTTTGGATCACTAGCCTTAATATGTAGTTCCCATAAGATACATAGTTTTCAACTCATATTTTATCTGTTTACTATAAAAAAAATGCTTAGTGACCACTAAGATCCTTTACTTATTGACAAAAATGGCATATCAGACCCTAGGCTCAAAAGTTTCTTATTTTGAAAGTAGACATAAAATAATAAATCATAGTTTAGCTTTAGATCCGCTAGTCTCCTACCTTTACCTTTTCTCATTTTAAACACTATATCTATAAAAAGTGCATCATTAGGCTTAGTATGTAGTTTCCATAAGATACATGGTTTTCAAGACATATTTCACATCATTTCTTAACAAATAAAAATTCTTAGCGCCCATTATGCTCCTTTACTTATTGATAGAAATGGCATATCAGACCCTAGGCTCATACGTTTCTTATTTTGAAAATATCCATACAATAACTCTAATCGTATAGTCTTGGATCACTAGCCTTATTATGTATCCCTAATAGCTTGTTGAACTTTCACAGTGGCACATTCTAATTGGATAATTAATTTATATTAGCTCCCACTATAGCTAACAATGTAGAAATCAATTTTGATAAATAATGGAACGTAAATGTGTGTATATTATTCTAATAATCTTCAAAACTATGTTTAGGATTTATTTCTTTTGTTTTTTATTTTAATATTTTTTTTTGCTATGGTTTATTTATATGTTGTATAATATATTTGTTATTATGTTTATATTATTATAGGCTATAGAAAATGAAAAATGTTTAGTTTTTAATTTTTAAACCATGGGAAAATAAAAATAGGGAAATATGAATTCCCCCGCATTTTCAGATATTTGAAATTTTAATAGCCTGCCCTTTTGCTTTTAGAGGGGGAAAGTGAAAATTTCAAATTTTCATATCCCACTCTTTTTCTCTTTTTGAATTTTCTTTCATGAAATGTGCTAAAAAATTATTAAATACCTTAGAGAAATATTGAGTAGGGTTTTGGATTTTTTGATCAATCGGAAAAACATGTCTTCAAAATAAAAAATACATACAAAAACATTGATCGGGGCTGAGTGTTTTAATCCAGGTTTTTTTTTGCATGTGATTATAAATTTTTCAGAGAAAGGCACACAAAAGAAGCACAGAGAGGATGAACACAAAGGATGCACACGAAGGAGGATAACAAAAAGGTTGTGAAATGGATCACGATGATTATTTGAATGAGATATAGATGGAGGTTTCATAGATAACATAAAGCACAAAATCATTCTAGATATTACTAAACTAGGTATTTATAGTAAAGGTGTACCTTTTTTTTATCGTGGGATCTATTAGTTTTTTGTGTATCATTGGTCCATGTGTTTCCATGAATCCAATCATGATCCACACAAGCCCTACTTTTTCCCTCTCTTTGAATCATGCTCATGATCAAGCCTTTTATTTTGATCTCCGTGCCAAATTTCCTTGTTCTTCATGAAAAATCACTTTTTTGTGTGTTAACGAAAGAAATTTCAATCACTTTTTTTTCTAGTATTTATCTTTGTTTAAAGCTTTCCCATTTCACCATTCTATGTCTCTCTTTGGATATTTTCATTTTGATTTTTAGTTGTTGTTCATTCCTATTTTTTTAGGATAATGATAGCTTTTTTGGTATTGTCACCTTATTTTTAATTTTTTTTGGTAGGGAGAACCAAAATAGTTTAATGTTGTTCATCAAGATGATAAACAAACCTCACTAATTATGCATATTACATTTTTACATGTATTTGAAATTTTAATAGCTTAGATATTTTAGGAAAATATATGACGTTAAAAAAATTAATTCAAAACTCTAAAAATATTAAGAATTCAAATTGTATGATAATTTTTAAATGTGATATATAATTTTCCATGTAGAATTAACCAAATGTAATGTCTTCAAAATTATGGTATGCAATTGGAAGTTAAACACATTATATATGGATAATATTATTAAATTGTGAAATTTTATTCAAATATGCATTTTATAATTAATATGATTATAATCTTTTGAGCCAGCTAGAAAGGCACACAAAAAAAAACAAGAGAGGATGAACTTTGAGGATACACATGAAGGAGGATAACAAAAAGGTTGTGAAAAATGGATCATGATGATTATTTGAATGAGATAATGAGATGGAGGTTTCATTTAGACAACATAAAGCATGAAATCATTCAGATATTACTAAATAGGTATTTATAGTAAAGGTGTATTTTTTTATTATCGGGATCTATTATTTTTTCTTTTGTATTTAGTTGTCCCTCGTGTTTTTACGATAATCCAATCGTGATCCACACAAGCCCTACTTTGTCCTACTGAATCATGCTGCATAGATCAAGCCTTTTATTTTGATCTCCATGCCAAATTTCCTTGTTCTTCATGAAAAATCACTTTTTTTGTGTTAAAGAAAGAAATTTCAATCACTTTTTGCTCTCTAGTATTTATCTATGTTTAAAGCTTTCCCATTTCCACCATTCTATGTCTCTCTTTGGCTATTTTCATTTTGATTTTTAGTTTTCATCCATAGTGATTCATTTTTTTAGGATAATGATAGCTTCTGGCACAATCACCTTATTTTTAATTTTATTTTGGTCGGGAGAACCAAAAATAGTTTAATGTTGTTCATCAAGATGATGCAAACAAACCTCATTAATTAATGCATATTACATTTTTTACATGGTCTCGCTTAGATATTTTAGGAAAATATATGACGTTAAAAAATTAATTCAAAACTATAAAACTATATTAAGAATTCAATTGTATGATAATTATTTAAAACTATATATGTGTTTCCATGTAGAATTAACCAAATGTAATGTCTTCATCATTTTTATGGTATGTACATTGGAAGTTAAACACATTATATATGCAATAATATTATTAAATCTAATTTTAATCAATATGCATTTTATAATTAATATATTCTTCCTTTTGATCCCGTTAATCTATGCCAAAAATTAACATAGCTTTGAGGCTACCATGATATAATTGGTCATTTCGAAACATATTGACAAAACCCCAATTCTATTTTGAATTACATACATGATTTTACACGTATATTTATATATCCATTATATAAATTCTGATTTATTTGTTATCATTTGTATCTTTTCAATATGATTTCTTTTCTATGAATAAACTCTACCATAGGAAAAATTTGTCTACCCTAGCATCTACTGCTAGGATATAATTATAATTTGGAAAAAGCATTCATTTTCCTTGGCACCTCATGGATCAGTTGTTGTTATATAGGAAACACAACATTTTTTGGTCCTAGTGATCACTTTTGTTCTTTGTCAGCTGTTATATTCGCAGAGATTAACAATTTAGATTTATAAAACAACTTCATTTTGAACATGATATATTTACCTTTAGGAATAGCTTAGCGGGTGGCACTAGGGTGCAATGAGTAGATCACGTTGTATTTAAAAACTTGTAGTATAACTTCTAGGTCGCTAGTCCAAATTTCTTTTCTTGTCCTAAATGTAAAAATATTCTGCCAAAATATTATAGGAAATATAAAACTCTAGATGTATAGTTGTGTAAGTCATGGAAAACATGATTCTAAATGTACACAACTTGATTATGAACATGATATATTTACCTTTAAGTATAGCTTAGTAGCCTACTTAGGGCACAACGAGTCCAAGTCTATACATATACTATTATATAAATTCCATATTTATATGTTACCATTTATATAAACTACATTTTGAATATGATCTAAATGAAAAATGTTGGCTACTCTAGTGACCACTAGGCTATAATTCTTATTTGGATGAAGTCTTCATTTACCTTTTAGGAACTCAAGGATAGGTGGATTTTGATATAGGAAACACACTTTTTTGGGTCAAGCGATCACTTTGTTTTTTCTCTCTTGTTAAATACGCTTGGTTATTTTTAGGAAAGACACTTTTTTTGGGTCAAGTGATCGCTTTGTTTATGACTAAGAATAGCTTAGCGGCCACTAAGATTCATCGAGGATATCATGTTGTATAACATTAAGACCTTACGGTTTGTTGGATTAAACAAATTAAATTAAATATTTTTGAGATAAGCGGGTACTAGGTACTTCCACACTATAATATTTGAGCTTAGTGGGCATTATAATCTATCTAGTTACCTAATTATATTTTGAGCTTAGTGGGCATTATAATCTATCTAGTTACCCAATTATATTTTGAGCTTAGCATCCGCTAGCTTATGACACAACATAATATTTGGATCTTAGAAATCTCTAGGTTTCAGTAAAATAAAGTAAGATATTATAAGCATAGCGGTGGGTAGGTTATGCCAAAACATAATAATATGATCTTAGTGAATATTGGTATTAAGAGCTTAATGGCCACTAGGTTATGCCACAACATATTATTTAGGTATTCAATTCACTAGGTTATGTATCACAAACATGATATGTTATTTTAAATTAAGATATTTGAGCTTAGTGCCCACTAGATTATGCTACCACATAATCATTGGAACCTAGTGGTAGTTATGATTTAGAAACTAAATTGAGGTATTAAGAGCTTAGTGGTGCTAGGTTATGCACACAATATAGTATTTGGGTATTCAATTCACAAGCATATGTATCACAAACATTATATGTATCGCAAATAGATATATATAAATTAGTTGAATTCATTCTATGATTTTAAGATATTAAACTAGGATATTTGATGATAAGTCTTCAAAAAAAGTACATGAGGAACCAGTCCATGATAAGTGTTCCAACAGTGGACTCCCATGATGATTACAAGAAACTTATCTTACTAAATATATGCCAAAATATGGGGAAGAGTTGTAATCAACTTAACTTCACCCACAAATACTTCCTATATCGATAAACTTTGCTATACATACAACCATTCCAACCCTTAATAAAAAACCAAAGACAAATGCTTCCAGGAATGATTAGGTCATTTGGCCTCTCAGATCCACCTCTCATGATGATCTTGACATCGCATCCCCTTTACTTTGATCAGAGGAGGAGGATGAATTGACACAACATTTCGACATTTTTCACTTCATGAAAGAAGGGAGTTCTATACCCTTGATTTTATGCAATTACCTCAAGACCACGCATAATCACTCTGCATCCCCACATCAAGGCATGGACATGATATTGAAGGCTAACTAGATGCTCTTCCAACTTCTCATTCTCTTTATGCAAGATAAACGGCCCAAAGAGTTGGACAATATGTTTTCCACGCTCAACCCTTGCGCCATGTCAAAAATGTTCCTCCGCCCCTTGGACTGGTTCAGATCAAGCATTAGCTTGTGCATGCTCTCACAAATATCACCATCATCTTCTTCTTTAAATCACTCTCATGACCGACTAGACCTTCTCGAGCCAATTCCACATAGTTGCATTCAAATTTTCCCATCCATCCAAGAAGTAAATGATTCCCGATGTCCTTTCCTATCATAGCTCTCCACCTCTTCCTACTAGGACCACACTCCATGTTACCCAAGAAACCACCAACACCCCTATCACATCATCGAGAGAGACAGGAAGCACAATGACCAAAGATGAAAAGAGGAAAGGGGTAGTGAAATGTCAACCGGACCCGAGAGATATAAAGCCACCAACACACAACACACGAAAGGGGGTAAGTGTGGCATGATAGTACAAAGATCATCGATTAGATATCCTTATCATAAATATCACTTCCCATTAAAAATCTTAAATTCCCAATGCCATCTTACATGTTGTGTGCTTATAACCCTTAATCGATGTCATAAATGACCATTAATGCCATGTCATAAATGCCATATCCTCTTGTTATCCACCAAAAAAAGGTTACCCCTCAGAATAATCTAACCATTTTTATTAAAATCTTATAAGTCACTACGTTTTGACAAATTAAAGTAGGTTGTTTTGAGCTTATCAACCTCTAAGTTAATCAACCACATGTTAACTTTGGAGAAATGTATAACAATCAAGATCTGTATAAATTAGTCGACTTTATTGTATGATTTTAAGATTTCAAATTAAGATATTTTGAGCATAGCACCCCTAGTTTATGCCACCACACAATCTTTTATACCTATCGGTGGTTAGGATTTGATAAATTAAATTAAGATATTAGCAGTCTCTAGGTTTCAACAAAAGAAAGTAAGAACTTAAGAATATAAATATTTTGAGCTAAAAAAACAATAGTATTTAACAAACAAAAGAAAGACAATGACTTTGGAGATCTTTATAGCAATCAAGATGAGTATAAATTAGTTTAATTCTTTGTATGCATTTAAGATTTGGAATTAAGATATTTTGAGCTTAGCACCTGCTAGGTTATGCTACCACATAATAATTGGATACTATCGGTGGTTTTAGATACTTTGAGCTTAGTAGTCGGTAGCCTTTTCCACAACATATTATTTGGAGATTGAACTCGCTAGGGTTCAATAATTCATAGTTATGATATTTTATAGTAGTTAACAAATTACAGGAAGATATTTATAACTTAGTTGATGCTAGTTTTTACAACAATGACATAATATATGGAGGTTATGGTCGATAGGATTAAACAAATTAAATTAACATATTTTGAACTAAGCGGAGACTAGGTACTTCCACAATATATTATTTGAGCATAGTGGTTTTTATCATTTAACATGTTATTGAATGATATTTTGAGCTTAGCATCCATTAGATTATGACACAACATAATATTTGGTGCTTAGTGCTCACTAGGTTTAAACAAAAGAAATAAGATATTATTAGCTTGGTTGTGAGGTGGGTTACACCAAAACATAATATTTGGATCTTAATGGTGATTAGGATTTAGCAAATTTGAATCAACATAGTTTGAGCTTAGTGGTCATTAGCTACTTAAACAATATATTATTTTGATCTTTCGCCGCTAGGTTTTTCCACAACATGTTATTTGGTGATTTCATCACTAGGGTTTAATAATTCATAATTAAGATATTTTACAACATCTAGAAAATTAGAGGCAAATATTAATAACTTTTTGGTGTTAAACCCACAATATAATATTCAAGTTTAGTTTTCACTACCACCTAACTAGTAAGAAAATTATATTTTGATATTAGACAATGGTACGTTATGCCACACCATAAATTTTTGGAGCTTAGTGGTCACTAGGTTTTATCAAAATAAAGTAGGATACTCTCATCTGAGAAGCCACTAGGTTATACCAAGACATAAAATTTGGAGCATAGCGATCTTAAGGATGTAAGAAAACTCATTAACATATTAGGAGCTTAGCCATGACTATGATATGCCAAAACATAAAACTATTTGGAATTAGAGTAAAAGGGGTTTTCCCAAATGACCCACATACTTGCACAAAAAAATTCCTCATGGCTAGGTATTACAAGTGAAACAAGAAGAGAACAATCCCATATGCAAAAAAAAAAAAACCAAAATTCCCAAACTGGACAAAGCCAAATTACATTTTATGGATATTCATGAGAGTAGTTGCTTACATCCTTAGCATCGGTAGTAGGCCTTCCTTGAACCAACATGTCCACTAACTTAATGTGTTCAGGAAGTCTTTGTTGATTTTCATCTAGGTCATGACCATGTGAATTTTCCATTCCTTGATAACAGATACTGAGTGAAACATAATCTTTGATGGCCTCTGTGTGGATCAAGAGAGATCTTCTCTAAATGCTCCTTGTGTTCCAAAGCTGTAGTGGGGAGCCCATTTTTCTGATGACAGAGGAGAATCATGGTAAACCAAGGAGAGATCCCACAACACATATGGAATTTCTGATTCCATGCTAACTTCCATGCAAAAAGAGGGAGGGAAGTCACACATGCTTCCATGATCAGGTGAGTTGAGATGGTTGTAGCCATTACAAATGTTAGTGGAGATGAGAGGAGAAGCCAGAGAAGCATCGAAAGAGGTGGAGAGGAAGTAGATGTTGGGTCCAAAAGTGGTTTAGAGACCTTAGGAGAGTTCTCGAGGTGTTCAGAGGGTTACAAGATCCATCAGAGAAGATGAGGGAGACCTAAGAGTGAAAAGAATGGGGGCTAATGATCATGATGTCGAATCAGAGTTGGAAGGGAGACCAAGGTGGTGGTGATGATGATGGATATAGGAGCTGGTTGTGGAAGAGGAGGGGGACATGATGTTTACTCACTTGGCTTAGAGGGGAAGCACAAGATTTATTTTTGGGAAGCTTCCATTTTAAAGAGAAAATACAAAAGGCCTTGGTGTAGGAAAGGACCATCATCTTCTATAGCCATTTTAAGGGAACTCTCTCAAGCATTTGAAATAAAAAATCCACAAATTTTACCTTTTGATCATGTGAAGATGTGCAAGAAGAAAAAATTTGAGGTCCATAGATCACTTTGTAGCATTGTTGAAGCATGAAGTACCTCCTCAATTTCTCAAGCAACCCTATCCCAAGGTTGTGGAAGTGAGTCCATTCATAGCTGAGTGATACATTGTTGGATTTTCACTAGGATATAGGAAATCATCCATCTCCTCCTAAATGAGCATTGAAAATAAATGTCTCCCTCCATGGGGAGCCCCATCGCAGCCTATAATGGACTCTGTCAAAATAAGAAATTTAGTCTTTCCCACTTTGACTCTTCCTTTCTTCCAGGTTTCCAACACACTACACGTTACTTTGACAAGAGTGACCAAACAGTCTTTCCATAAACAATGTAACACCACCATCATGAAAAATATTCCATACTACCGGGTTGGCCTTGACCTCTTCATAGGAAGAAGGCTCAATGCATTTTTTGGTGCTACCCATAGTGAACATGGATTTTTTTGATAGTGATTGCCAAAGGCCCGATATAGATGATGCTTAAATAGAGATGTCGAGCACCTTCATTCCAATCTTCAACTTGTGTCTCCAAGATTTCTAATTGAATTTTGTCCTAATTAGTAATATTCATTAATTGATCTCATCCATCACACAAAACAATCTATGAATGTCATAAATTCCCAAAAAATCCACAAATGCCTTATCCTCTTGCCACCAAAAGAGATATTGCCTCAACATAACCTAACAAATTTTAATCTTAGTTAATGTTCAGCCAACCCCAAAATTAATTAGTTAATGTTCTTGCAATTACTGCATTTAGTGGAGGTTGAAGGTTTGAATGTTAGCAATATTAGATGTATTTAGTTAATATATATTATAAAGGAAGAATCTACAAACAAAATGAAGCAAGGTGAAATAACTAACATTGTTAGACATGATTTCATATTGTATAGATTATCAAACAACAAATCATAAAGCAATATCTTATTAGAATTTCTTTATTGACACTTCTATTTGTTACATTTAGGTTCTCCAAGGTTGTTCATTCTACACATGGAAATGAAGTGGGTAAGAATAGAGATGTTATAGGGAGCAAAACAACACTTGTGATGGGAATTTTTTGTGAGATTTGGTAAGGTGATTTCACAAAACACTTTTTGACTTGGAATAAGATGGGGATGGTGTTCGCTGGAAAAAAAATGCATCCCCATGAGTCCTCTCCATCTCGGGGTCTGATTTTTTCAATGGAGAGAGAGCAGCGTGTTTAGTTAGACCAAGATAAAATTAAATGTAGATACAATTACATGTACGTGGAAAGAATAATATCCTTATTGGGTTTGTGTTCTCTTATAGGTACAATTGCATTCACAATTACAGGTATAATTATAGGTACATGACAAGAATAATATACTTTTTCATCTTTTAACTAGCCTCGTGGATGTTAAAATTTCTTCTTATATTGAACCCTTACGTGACTTCAGACTGGTGTGGGTATATATATTAACTTGAATCAATATTTTTTTTTGTAGGTATAATCGGTAGTTGGTTGTTTATATTACTTCAAGTGTAGTGGTCACTTTCATTTAACAAGTTACTGAATGATATTTTGAACTTAGCGTCCACTAGCTTATGACACAACATAATATTTGGATCTTTTGTGGTCTCATGGTTTTGAAAAATAAAGTGAGATATTATTATGATTTTAGTGGTCACTGGGATTTAACAAATTAAATCAACCTAGTTTGAGCTTAGCGGGTGAATGTATTTGAAGAATATAATATTTTGAGCTAAAGAGTCACTACCATTTAACAAGCTAAAGAAAGACATATTGAGTTTAGTTTCCACTAGTATCTCAGTGTTAATCTTGTAATGAACTTCCTCTGGTTGGAGTATTGAATTGATATAACAAAAAAAGGTATAGTAGTTTGGGATTGAAGTGAAATTTGTAACCTTTTTTAAATTTGTTACTACTCGAATAGAAGTGTGACTAACATCGTGGATGTTAGAAGTTCTTATTATTGAAAGGATTGAAAGATTTGTTAATTACTACAAAATTCCTTTTATGTTGTACTTATAATATGTTGTTGTTTGAATGAAAAAATATTGAACATGTTTCTAAAATAGTCTGGTGTGTTTTAAATGTCCTAGATCAATTGCTTTCACAAAAACACTTTTCTTACATGCATTGATGGAGATCAATGACTACAATGCTTAAGTATAACACGTGACATATCAGTTATTGGACCAAACATATTCATTTTCAAAACATATGTTGTCTTGCAAAGGATTTCTGGAGGAAAAATTGGACTAAGGATTTACTCCCCAAGGTCAACAACATGAAGACTTCTTGCCTTAACTGGAATTGAATTGTAAAGATTGGAGGAAAAAATTGTATTTATTTGAAAGATTTGTTACTTACTACAAAATACCTTTTATGTTGTACTTATAATATGTTGTTGTTTGAATGAAAAATATTGAATGTGTTTCTAAAATAATTTGATGTCTTTTAAATGTCCTAGATCAATTGTTTTCACATAAATGCTTTTCCTACATATGTTTATGGAGATCAATGACTATAATGCTTAAGTATAACACCTGACATATACATTCTTGGACCAACCATATTCATTTTCCAAACATATGTTGTCTTGCAAAGGATTTGTAGAGGAAAATTTTGATTAAGGATTTACTCACCAATGTCAACATGTTTTTTTAGTTAGTTATTCAAAACAAGATTTTAACACTAGACAATGTGAGAAAGGATACAATTAATAATTGGACCATAAGAAATATCCTTAAAGATACTAAAGAAAATTTTTTGAAAGAGTTTGATAAATGTAATTAATTATTCACACCCGAGAAAGGGTAATAAATGTGTGGATTATCTTGCCAAATTGGGGGCTAAAGGTAGTAATTTTAAAGTGTGTGAGAGGGGAGATGATATCACCAATGTTATTAATCTCATTAAGAACATTAAGTACTGATGTGCCGGTGGTTTGTTTTCCCTTGTTGGGATGTCATCCTTGTACTTATGGTTAACATGACCCTTCCCATGTGTAGGATATATGGTGGGATTTGTATTAATTTTCTCTTACAATTCATTTTGGCCATTGTTTCATCCATTTTCAATCTCGATTGACTAAAACCATGGGAGGTGGTCATTTGAGAACCGAGCCCCATGAGCTATGGTGCCCTGAAGGACAACCCTCCTTGTGGCACATTCTAAAAATTGGGGGTTTAGGAATTTCATCTCAAAAATCATGGGGTATGATCCTTATCTTGCATTGGAGTTTGGTCGGGCATGGAACAATGCAACATGGTGATCCGTGGACATGGAAATTTAGGTTTCAGAGGATTTGATAGTGCAGGAAATTGGAATGGAGATGGAGGGCTTAAAGATATTCAAAGACCACACCAAGATGCAAACATGAAATTGAGACTTTCTTCCATGGTAAAGAAATGGTTTACTTGTTGGTAGATGGTATAGCTAGATTTTGCATCCCGATATTTGGAATATGGTCTGCCTCCACCTTATGAGGTACATTACTCTTGAGGTGAATTATAGAAAGATATTTACTCACCATCTTACTATGCTTAATATGTTTAGGCATAAGATTTCTATGAGCCTTCCTTTTTCTTTTTTATGTCGCTCTCTCTGCGTCGGTGCATGATTTTCAACAAGGAAAGATTGATTCCCCGATACACCATGGACTAATTATTTTTATTTTTAAGAATGGTAAACCGGTGGTGGAAAAGGAATTAGAGCCCAAATCTGGGATTAGATGAAAATTGTACTCTTGTGGACCATATGAACAAATTGAGGAGAAAGAATAGAAAGGCACCTCAGGGGAATGGAAATCTTGGTATTGGGGCTATAGGTTCTTTGATTGATATGAAAGGGGAGTCATCTAAAGGGAAAGAGAGAGAGAGCTTGGTTGGAATGTGGATTTTGATAAAATTTCTCTCAGGGTGAGTTAGGTGGAAATGGATATGGAGGCCTTAGGTGAAGTTGGAATGGATATGGGAAATAATGTCATGCATTACATCGATGCCTCTAAGAAAATTTGCATCACCCAAAACTCTATCAGGGCCGATATGGTAGAGATCAAAAGTTTTGGTTTTGGAGTTGCAGGGGCATGTGGTCAAGCTGGAGTAGGGACACAAAGTTCATAGGTATAATCTCCACCTCAGTAGTTTATGATGAGGAAGAGCAGGTTGAAGATGACATCCCTATCACGAGTGAGCAAGATGATAATATGAAACATTTGAAGACTAACTAGTCCATTGGTTCTTGGAGATTTTGTTTGACTATTTGTGGATTGTATCATTTGGGATGTTTTCCCCTCCATGTTTTGTGATTTATCCTTGTATTGATCTATTGGACTATAGTTTGGGATAAGTTGTTTTAGCCCTTTTTGTCTTGTTTCTTTTTTGTTCACTCTTGGTGATGCTCACGATGCATTCTATTGTAAGGTTTTGGGTGCCTTAATCCTTGTATAAAGTATCCAATCATTATGTTCATGTATATTTAATAAACCTTGTTAATAGTAATTTTGTTAATGACATTTTAAATTAAACAAGACAAAGCAACAAGTTCATGCCTCACGGATGGGAGATGTGCTAGTTGTGTGATTGTTTTCATAGAATTATGATTTTTATTAAATAGAATAAATCAATGTTGCAACAAGGCCTCATATTTTTCAAATCAATACTAACTAGAAAATAAAGAAAAATATAAATAAGTTTTGTAGTTTAAAAATTTATTTAAATAAATTACAAACATTAGAAAGTTGAAAAGTTATAGAATTTTTTTACTTTGATTGGTGGATTGAGGAGAAATTTTAAGTAAGATGTTTTGAGCTTAGCACCCGCTAAGGTAACCTAATACTTCCACAATATAAAATTTTGAGCTTATGGATTGCTAGCATTTAACAAGTCAAAGAATATTATTTTTAGCTTAGCGTCCGCTAGCTTATGCGACACCATAGTAATTGGATATTATCGATCGAAAGGAATTAACAAAATAAAGTAAGATATTGTCATCATAGAGTTTACTACGTTATGCCACAAAAACATATTTTGATGTACAAAAACTATGTCCATTTTTTTGTATAAGAGTTAATATGGGGTTTTGAAAGTACCCGCATCCTTTTACAAAAAGGTCCTTAAGGAGAATATGACATTGAAGCATAGAAGAGAGAAATCGTAGGGCAAAAAGACAAAAAGCCACATAGCCACAATGCAAACAAAGAAAATTTACATTTTGTGAAATGTTTTGAGGATAGTTGCTACTTACATAGTAGTAACATCTTAGAGTTTCCTTGTTCCTCAAATTCTCCTTTCACAAATTGTATTCGTTCTTTTGTTCTCCAAAATTTGTTTGGTTCTCCCACTCTTGCATTACCATATTTTTTTCACAAATAGGTCATTGTAATCCATCACCAACACATTCAATGGAAACTCATTCTTAACATGAATATCTTCTAAAATATTGTCATTGACAATGTCAATGATGTCGTAGCCATTGAATTTTGTTGAGTATGTGCAGCGGAGGACTATTTGTGGACAACAATAAGGCCAACAAAATAATATCAATTTTATAAAAAACATTTGCTCTTCTATTCCTGTGCACCACCATGTCCATAAATTGATTCCGATATTCACTTTTTTATTGTGAAAATTGAGCCACCATCCATACCACCAGGCTTCTTTTTCAAGACTCAACAAAACAAGTTCTTGACATAGGTGTTTTGGGTTTTTAAAAATTCTACAAATCTTCCTCTCATGTTATTACGTATTAAGTTGTGTCATTTCTCTGTCAAGATGTGCTCCATTCCATCCTCTTTCACTTCTCTAACAAATGTTCAATATATTATGAAATTATTTATTTGATAAACAAAACTACCTTCTACAAAATATTGAATAACAAACTTGCTTTCATTTAATTATCTACAAAATCCCTACATGGATATAAGCCCTAATCAGCTATGGAAAATTTTACATGGATATAAGCCCTAATCAGCTATGGAAAATTTTACATTAACAAAATTTGGTAATTTTGGAGGGACTGAAGGTGAGAATGCATACCAATTTTTGGCATAGAGAGGAAATCAAAACATTTCCAGAACTCAAGCACAAAATTTTGACGCTTGCGTTGGTGAGATTTTTCTATTGATGAATAAGCTTACACATTGATGAAGAGAATAGAAAGGAAAATGTTAAAAATATAAACTCAAAAATGTCTACTTATAGTGATATGTAAACAAATCCAACCGCCAATTTCATTGGCGCGTGAATTTAAGAGGGCACACATATGATTTTACATTTCTTTTCATTAAATGGATGATTAATGGTTATGAAAATATTACATGCTCCAAAAGGCACACATATTTTGAATGGCACATGTACTTTTAAATGGAGAATTTTACATAGCTCGAATTAATGGCTAATTAATGTTGAGAAAAACACAACATTAATTAGCATTTTTCCTTACAAAATGGTTATCATTAATACTGCAAATACTTGCAAATATTTGTAATAAAATACTTGCAAATCTTTGTAATAAACGTCACACAATTGCATATTTAATATTTAACCGTCTATTATTAATATAGATTTATATATAAATTATAAAAATTTCTATCAATATATATTAAAAATAATGAAATTTATACATAATAATTGGTATAAATAAACATTTTGTATTTTTAAAGGGCAGTTGACAAATTACCGTTACCCAAATATTGTTTGATAGGTGAGTTATCACACTTAGCCATGCAAATCAAGACTCACACTTAGTGGTGCGAATAAATACTTGCACCCAGAAGTGCAAGTCGAGACCGACACTTAGAAGTGTGAGTCGAGACTGACACTTAGAAGTGTGAGTGGATACTCGTACTTAGCAGTGTCAGTCGATACTCACACTTAAAGTGTGAGTCGAGAGATGTGTGACTTGAGTCTCGCACTTAGACGTGTGACCAATCGCATTTGTAAGTGTGATCACTCACACTTATACACTACTTACCAAATTTATAAATGACAATTCTAGATTTTTTAACTATGCTTAATATATATAAATAAATTATTTATATAAATCTATATAAATATTGACATTCACCTTTTAAACAAGTGAGTCGCATGTGTGATTTCTATAAAATGTTTGAAAGTATGTTACGTCTAAAATCATAAAAACGTCTAAACAACTATCAAATTTAACACCATTCAAGGAAGTGCAGGGAAGGGATTTTCAACATCAACGTTTATTGATTTAAATAAGGTATGCATGAATAGTTGTATATGTATGATGGAATTGTTATCCATATTTTTCCCCCAGAAAAATTGGATCACCCACGACCCCATGCAGAAAGCAATCCAAAAAAATGGTTACGTCGAACGAGCCCGCACTTCAAATCCAAGAGACAAGTAAGGAGGAAATTAGGCAGGCTCTAAAATGGAATAGCGAGGACAAGGAAGGAAGCGAGAAGTGTCAAAGAACCAAAGGCTCAAAAGAAAAGAAACGACAAATATTCAAAGTCTTCGGGCTTTGCAAATGGTTCAAAACGGGCCCAAAAATGATTAAGTATGGAGGAGACAATGGAAGTTGCCAAGTGTCCAAACGGCACACCTCCAAAGATTAAATCCAAAGGCAGACCCAAATGAGTGCCAAGCTTCCACGTGTCCAAAGCCCCAAAAAGTTACACCAACCGTTGAAAATTATTTGACTCAGCGGAGGGTGCCAAGTGTCTTAACAACGCACATTCAAAAGCGGGATCCAAGCCGGAGACTCAAACTTGCGCTAGCCCTCCACGTAGCAAATGGTCAATAGAGGTAAAAAGGAGAGCGGGCCCAAAATGACTAAGTATAGAGTGCAGGTGGAAGGTGCCACGTGTCTTAATGACGCTCCTTCAAAGGTAAAATCTTGAGTCGGTTTTAAAATGAGCGCAGCCTTCCACGTGTCCCGAGTCCAAAAAGGGACAGAGTCGGGGGTTGAATAGTCAAAGTAGAGGTAGGCTAGCAAAGAGTGCCAAGTGTCAGCATGACGCTATTTCAAAGATAAAATTTGGGGCGGGTTTCCAAACAAGCACCAAGTTGCCACGTGTCCAGGGTCAGAATTTTGGCCTGCCAAGCAAAGAGACTTAGGAAAATACAAAGAAGCCCGAGGAGCACACAGAGGCTACCATGTGGACCTTGTATGGACAAACTCTTTAAATATTGTGCACACTGTGACCCTAATATTCAAATGGCCATATATTTTGACTGGAAACTCAGATTTGGGCGGTTGGGTCGTGATTCAACCACTTCCTTTTTTGGTGTATCACCGCTTAGTGTAGGCTCTTTCACCCCCTCTCTCTCTATCCCATTGGAATGGTAAGATTAGGATATAGAATAGGTTCTTCCCGCATTGGAGTAGCTTGTGGTAGGTAGATTAGGAAGCAATAACCGGCTTTCTCCGGAGGTCCATCTCAATTTTTGCAAGTAACACAACTTGAGAGATGGTCCCATGTTGTGCAATCACACTGAATGCCCCACTTCACACTGGGCCATTCAGGGGTGTTGTGATTCTGCACTAACAGTTTTGGCATGCCAGTGGGACATGTCTGAGGTACCTTACCACTTCATTTTATCAAGTAGATGTGTTCTTGGTGGGATTTAGGCTTTTGAGGCACATGCAAGCACATTTGATGACTCCATCTGGTCAAAAACCCATTCTTTGAGTTACAGACCTTTTCTATCCATTTCCACTCATTTTCATCCATTTTCTTCTTCCATCTCTTTCATTTTCTCCCATTCCATGAGGTTGTGCAATCATGACTTCATTCCCTTCATGGAACTCACACTTACAACAATGCATTTCACCTTCAATGCATTTCTCAACTCCTCCAAATCAACATTATAATCAGATCCGGGACCATTATGCTTACCCAAAGCAGGTCAAAGTTAGTTTGGCCATGGAGCTTGTCAAGAACAAGGGGACGCATACAATGGTGACAACTATGTGGAGAATCTTTGGTTTATTGGAGAAAATTCAAAAATGGAGGTTGGCATGGTTTAGTCAAGGGGTATAGCACAAATGAAGGAATTCAAGATTGGTTGCAATGAACCTTGTCCATGGGAAGGCCCTTTTCCAAGACATTACAACCCTCAGGAGAAGCTTGGCTTCATGGTTGAAGTACTGCCTCAACTTACACAGTGGATTGAGGACATTGAGGCTTATGAGCAAAGTGTGAGACAACCTTGTAAATGGGTAAGTCCACCACCTCTTAGCTCCTCATTTTCTCTTCCTCGAGTCTTTCTTATTTTAGCATGATCAAGAGACAAGCCCATCGATTCTTGCCCCAAGTGTTGGTTTCTCTTCTCCATCCCCTGATCTTCCACCTCATCTTAGTTCTTCTACCCTTTTCCCTTCCAAACAGTCATCCCCTCCAAACAAACAAGAAGTTCCACCTCCCTCCCCACCAAAAACAATTGCAAAGCTAGTTGAACCCCAACCTGCCACTCCTCTTGCTTTCCCAAGTCCATGTTGGGAAGATACTCAAGAATCCAATCAAGGACAGCAAGAAGAGGAGCCCAACAGAAAAGAAATAACAGACAATCTGATGAGTTGGGTTGCTAAATTTGGGTTTACAAAGATCCCCTTGATGGTCAAGCCAATAGAGGAGGTCAAGGTTGAAGAGCTAGTGGTGGCTGAGGCTGAATTTGCAGCAGAGGAGGAGGACCATATAGTTTTAGAGGCCCCAAGTGTGGAGCAGGCCATAGAAGAACCTTCAGTTCTTCCTCCCACTTCATCCCCTTCGATCTCGATGTTGAAGAAGAGTTTGATCTTTCAAACTTCATGTTTTAGCAAGAGGGAAACCATGGTGAGAAAGTTTCAGATTAGGAGGATACCATGGAGGAGGTTGAGCACATGCAACAAGACAACAATGAGGCAGATTATCTGTCTAACTTGGAGGATTGCTTTGATGGAGAAAAGCCCATGGAGATCACATCATTTTCTCCTCCATCATCCATCTTCCAAGCATATGAGCCTGCTGCCATGAAGGAGGGCATTCAAGAACAACCAGCTCTAAGCCCAGTTAAAAAGGAGCATATGGAGGTGACCAAGACAAATTCAGAGGCATTGAATCATGAGCTGGTTGCACAAGAAAATACAGCCCCCTCTCCCATTCAACCTCTCCAAAATTCTGATCTTTTGGAGGAGCCTAAACTCATTAGCTTCATGTTTGAAGATGAAGCTTCATATGGTGAAGATAACGAAGATTTTAAGATCACCATGCAAAAGGGAGAGACCTTGTTAGAAAGCAGGATAGTAAAGAGTTTGATTTCCTACCAGACTCAAAAGAATGTTTTGATAAGAGGGAGCTAGTTGAAATTGTAATCTTTTCTCCCCCATCATTCATTCTTCAATCACAAGAGCCTACTACCATGGAAGAGAGTGTGCAAGCACAACCTGTAGTTTGCAACATGCCTCCTGAATCAAAGTTGGAAGATTTTGATCTTCCAAAAGTCAAACTTGCTACAAAGGAAGAGAAAGAGTATGAGGCTATCATTCCTCCCACACCATCCATCCATGAGGGTTAGCAAGAAGGCTCCATTCTTGGAGTTAGAGTTTAGAACCATGGGCATATTCAAAGGACCATACCTTGCCCAATCAAATATTTGGCTTCATTGGAGCTAAGGGAGAAGCCAAAACCATTCATGCCTACTTCAGGGCATGAGGATGAGTATCAAAGCACCAAGGGTCACCATCAACACCTCCAGAGTCCAATGAAAATCAGCTTGAGGAGGTATTTTCCATTAATGTTGATACCTTGCTATGGGTGGAGGATCGACTTAAAGTCATTTTTTCACTCATACAGGCAGCCATATTTAGTGTCAAATCATTTGCATGGCTGCCTCTCTTGAAAAGGGAAGCTACTTCTCCCGCTATAGCAGCTTTGTTTAGCCCCTTTTCTCTCTAGTTAGTTTAGGAGTAGGAGTAGACTTTGTTTCCAGCAGAAGAAGTGCTTGTGCACACTCTGCATGTCTCATTTGAGGCATGTATGATTTTGTCTTTGTACATAAGTTTTGTTCATATTGCTCTAGAGCTACTGAGGCCAGGCCCTTCACTATTCATGGCAAAAGACTCATAGTTGCCTGTAATCAGTTGCAAATTTCAAAATAAAAAAAATACAGAGCAACTAAAGAATGTTTTCAAGACAACCCATTCAGGGACAAATGAAAGCCCCAAGTCAAAACAATTTTCTACTCTTAGAAGCCTTATTTCAAGATCTCTTATGAAAATTGAGAGTGCGGATGCGCAGAGATAGGCTCGAGTCGGGAAAAAGTGAAAATCGGGTAATTGAAGAGTCCATTTTGAAAGAAGGGTCGATTACCCAGTTATTAATTTTGACTCCATGACCAATGGATGCTTCAAGGCAACTGGTCCCTTCATCTAGTAGGCAGATGCCCTTGCGAGTCACCAAATTGTTATCCATATTTTTCCCCTCGGTAAAATTGTATCACCCACAACCCCGTGCGAAAGAAATCTAAAAAAATGGTTACGTCAAACAATCCCGTGCTTCAAATCCAACAGATAAGTAAGGAGGAACTCAAGCGAGGCTCTAAAATTGAATATCGGGTGGGAAGGAAGCCGAGTAGTGTCAAAGAACCAGAGGCTCAAAAGGAAAGAAATGACAAAGATTCAAAGTCTTCGGGCTTTGTAAATGGTTTAGAATGGGCCCAAAAATGACTAAGTATGGAGGAGACAACGGAAGCTGCCAAGTGTCCAAACGACACACCTCCAAAGATTAAATCCAAAGGGGCAGACCCAAACGAGCGCCAAGCTTCCACGCGTCACTGAACCAAAAATTTGCACCGACCATTGAAAAGTCTTTGACTCAGTGGAGGGTGCCAAGTGTCTTAACGATTCACATTCAAAAGCGAGGATCCAGGCCGGAGACTCAAACTTGCGCCAACCCTCCACGTAGCCAATGGTCAACAAAGGTCAAAAAGGAGAGCGGGCCCAAAATGACTAAGTATAGAGTGTAGGCGGAAGGCGCCACGTGTCTTAACAACGCTCCTTCAAAGGTAAAATATTGAGTGGGTTTTCAAATGAGCACGGGCCTTCCACGTGTCCTAGAGTCCAAAAAGGGACAGAGTCGGGGTTGAATAGTCAAAAGAGGTAGGCCAACGGAGAGTGCCAAGTGTCAGCCATGACGCTATTTCAAAGATAAAATTTGGGGCGGGTTTCCAAACAAGCGCCAAGCCGCCATGTGTCCAGGGTTAGAATTTTGGCCCCACCAAGCAAAGAGACTTAGGAAAATACAAAGAAGCCCGAGGAGCACGTGGAGGCCACCACGTGGACCTTGTATGGACAGACTCTTTAAATATTGTGCGCCCGTGACCCTAATATTCAAATGGCCATATCTTTTGACTAGAAACTCAGATTTGGGCGGGAGAAGACTTTTTGGAAACGTCTTGACACCCTCCATGCCATGGAAACATAAAATATCATTCTTAATAGGATTTGGTGTGTGAAAAATGGGAAAATGTCTATCAGGCCATTAAAGCAAAATTAGATTTCTTCAACCACCAGATCTGATTCGATTCGATCTGTCGTTCTTCCTTCTTCAACACACCAAGTAGACAGGGAACCAGACATGACATATTTGGGGTGGATTTAAGAAAGGCATTGATTGATAGTGCTTGACCTTTCAAAGCAGGATTCGATGTGTATCTCTAGGTGGTTGAAGTAGGATTCAAGTTTTTCCATCCTCTCTCTCTTATTCTTCCTATATATATTGAACAAAGGGGCATATTCAAGGGTTGATCATTGTTTCTCCTTTTCCCCCTCTCTCTTTCTTCCTTAGGGTAGAATGTGGAGTCTAAGCCTCCTCCTATGGCTTTGTAATGGCGTTTTCTTGCCTCTTGCCCACTGATGATGCACTGTGTAACATTTTGGAGCAATAAAATTGTTTCGTGATGCATCTGTCCATCCTTGGCTTATTTTGTTGTCTCTTCTTACCTCTCATCGTTGCAGGGTATACTGTGCATATTATGATGTTCGTTGCAGGTCATGGGAGTTGTGTTTAATGGGTTTCGAAGTGGTGTCTGTGTGAAATCTATCTCTGGTCTGTGGTGCATTCTGTCCACCCTCTCCTCTGCTCACCTCTCTCCACTTCAGGCGGTTGGGTCTGTGATTCAACCACTTCCTTTTCTAGTGTATCACTACTTAGTGTAGGCTCTTTCACCCTCTCTCTCTCGTCCCTTGGAATGGTTAGATTAGGATAGAATATGATCTACCTGCACTGGAGTAGCTTGTGGCAGGTAGATCAGGAAGCAAGAATC
Source organism: Taxus wallichiana var. yunnanensis (assembly GCA_018340775.1). Taxonomy (NCBI): domain Eukaryota; kingdom Viridiplantae; phylum Streptophyta; class Pinopsida; order Cupressales; family Taxaceae; genus Taxus; species Taxus wallichiana. The sequence continues at coordinate 170,813,196 of CM031239.1, forward strand.
GACTTTCTCCGGAGGTCCATCTCAAGTTTTGCAAGTCCCGCAACTTGAGAGATGGTCCCATGTTGTGCAATCACACCGAATGCCCCACTTCACACCCATGCCATTTGAGGGTGTTGTGATTCTGCACTAACATGTATTAAGATTGATATGTGGCATAAATGACAACAATCACTTACGCACTATCTTGAAGTTAGCCGCTTGGCTTATGTAAGTTAGCATACACTTTACTTATGTAAGTGGGTGGCCATCTGGTTTATGTGGCGAAAGTGGAATCCAATAATAGTGTTATTGGAATCCAAAAATAGTGAAATTGGAGTTCGATAATAGGGAAATTGGAATCCAATAATAGCGAATTGGAATCCAATAATAGAGAAAATGGAACTCGAATAAGTCCAATATTGACAATATTGGAATCCAATATTGCTATTAATGGAATCCGATATTGCTACTAATGGAATCCAGTATAGCCAAAAATGGAATCCAATATATGCAAAAACGGAGATGGATTTCTTCCAATATTTGAAATATTGGAGTCTCAATTCACTGGAATATGTCCCAATTTAGTGAAATAAGTGTTATATGGTTATGTCCTTATACATACACAAAAGTGCACATCATATCATAAATAAATGATGAGAGTGTAAAATTGTTGTGTAATCATGTTTCCTTTTAAAACTTTTGTACCTCTTGAAGTAAAAATTATTTAATATATATATTATATACAATGGTTATAGTCATAGACATGTAATTTTCAACCATCTTGATTGAAGTGAGAAACAATAAGATCTTTTTTTTTTTTGAACTAATCAATATTATTAATTAGTTTATATTGTAAACTACATTAATAATTGAATTGTAGGTACTTATTAGTTTGAATTGAATTTAGCCAAAAGTAATACTTTCATATTCTACCGTGATTTGGATTTATTTAGATTTTCAATTTTTTCAGTATGGATGAAATCAATACTTAAATCATTGAGACATAATACTTTTTGATTAAAAATAATAATATTTCCAAACCTCAATTTCACTCTGTCAATGAGACTTTTTCTCGGAAATCTGGGTATGGGAAGATAACTAATTTCTTCATGTAAAACTGGGACAATAAAATAAATAATAAATAAAATATCCAAGAAGAAAGAGACATGAGAATACTATGAGGACATGGATATTGAGGATATTTTGCCAATAATTAATTTGCGGTCTTTTAAATTTCATTATGTAAATTCTTCTAATGAAAAGAATTGTGTTTATCATATCACTGTGTTTGGCATACCATTGGATCACTCATGATTATGTAGGTACATCTTCCTCCATTTATCTCTTGTTTAATGAATTCCCTATTTCTATGTGAAATATATACTTTGATATGATCTTTTGTTTTCCCTACCTCTAGGCGTTTTCATAGTGAGAGGCTCTCGTGCCGTTTTCGCCGTTGAGCTTGTACTGACGGTGTTTTCTGTCTCTTCCTGTTCCGTTTTTCCTTCATCATCATCATCGGCGATGGATCTTGCCACCTTACAATGACAACAAACAACATGGGATTCAAAGAATTTAGTTAAAGGACCCCACGGTGCGAGAAATATTTCTGTAATTTTTTTCTTGAGAAATGGCAGACCTTTTAATGAGGCTGGATCATGCCAGGCCATTTCTGAGAGGGAAATATGATCAGATCAATCCATCACTGCCCAAATTTAGATCTGTACTGTTAGAAGTGGGAGCCTCCGAGTGCTGGCAAAAACTGGCAATTTCTTTGAACATCTCATGGATGTTTATAGAATTCTCAAGCTATGGAATGCTCTTGATTCCATTGCAAGGTGTGGTTTATTTTATTCTGCTTATTGTAATTCGTATGTCAATCTTGCAATTTTTGAGCCCAATGTTGATAGGCAGAAAGTGAGAGATCTTATTGGGGATGAAGTAGAGGAGCTTGTGCACATGTTCTGTATTGTGCCCAGGCAACCTCTTATTCATGACAACCTGTTATTTCAGTTCTCAGATGAAGACTTTGTCTCTGCACTGAAGGAATCATAGAAAAGTTTGCAAGAAGCTGAGGCAGATGATCTGGAGCTGCAGAAATTGCAATTGGAGGAAAGAAATGGGAATTGGATTGATAAAATCGAGGGGAAATTTGAGATTTTCAAAACCCAATTGGAGGATAAGTTAGATGAGATTTTCCTTCCCGAATGGAGAAGAAAGATTCAGAAAATATTGCCCCCTGAGGGAGTTTCTGTGAAGCATATCAAAACAGGGGAGGATGTTCAGGTGCCCAGGAGATTGGTTGCAATCTTTTTATTCATGACCATGGCAGATTTTATAGATCAGCTGTTTAGTTTCCAGGATAATTTGTTTGATAACAGTAATGGGAGGCTACTACTTTGTTTTGACTGCCTATATTCACTTTTGTGAGGGATGGTTTTCGGGTACCCAGACAAGTGTTTTAATAACGACGATGACAGAAGATAATATTTTCATCCGGCTCCAATGGCTGCTTTCCAGAATGGCGATGAGCAACATGTAGTCAGAGGGAGCTTCACAGTTTATTAGTTAGAGTTTTGGATTTCACTATTGCTATATCCGCGGATGCTGCATGGAGGTTACAGTGCTTGGAGGAAGCCGATACTGTTTGGAGTGTATTCTTTATAATTTTTGCGGTCTTAATGTGATTCATTCCAATGTAAACTTATATATCCATTATTCTTTGGTTGCAATTAACTCATTGTTTGGTTCAACCTCTAGGGTGATTGGAATGGTGTCGGAGCTCATACAAATTACAGGTTGGTAATCTAGCTGCAAAAAAAGATATATCTTGTACTAGAAAGATTTGACATTAAAAATTAGCTTATGCTTGTTGAATTCCCAATTTGGACAACACCAAGTCAATGGGGACCGATGGTGGAATTGATGTGATCAAGAAGGCCATTGAGAAGATGGGTCCTCTCCTGTCCGCCTTTGGATTTCTATTTCCTTTTTTCTTTTATGGGGTTTTGGTACATGATTTTATTAATATGGGCTTTAGGTGGACGGTGGGCTATTAAACTAGAGTGGGATTACCCAATTGGCCGACATTTGGGATTGGAGGGAATTGGACTGGTTTTGGTATTGGGAATTGGTGTTTTGGAATAATGGGTGATAGTGTGCAGGTGGGCTATTCACTGTTGGGATCCAATAACAAGTCAACATGGATGGAGGGATTACTGAGTGAGAAGTTGTTTGTGGGATGTGGAACTCATGACAGTGCAAGAAAGAATGAGAATAATATATACTGCTTGGATTGATGTAAGAGTTTCTACCCTCATTGTTTGCCAGCACATCTTACACATCGGTTACTACAGGTAATCGATCTTTTTCTGTCATTTTTAATTGCGTAATTCTGGTATATGATTCTTAAAGGCGCTTGCTTTTAAGGTGAGGAATTTCCTTCTAACTAGATACCCGATTTCAACCTTTTCTTCTCAATGGATTTTTAAATAAATTTGTTTTGATTAATCTCCTTGTCCATGCCCATCACCTAGCATTTTTTCTTGGAACTGTTCTTTTCCTGCACCCCTTTCTTTCTAATGTTGAATATTGGGCCATTTGGCGAGGGAATTCAATCGTTCGAATTGGGTATTTCCTTTTAACTCATTATTTTTCTTGGAGTAGAAGAGCTCACTTCTTTGCCTAAGTTTCTTTTTCTTTTCCTTTTTGGGGGGTGGGCTAAGCTCAGTCTAGATGGCTTGGAAAGGTTCGGTTTTCTCCTCACTTGGCTATAAATTCAAGCAAAAGGGTACAAAATTGAAACATCTATTGCAAACGGAAAGGAATCCTTTTGTGGGCTTCCACAAGGGGCTCACATATGTCAAATTGGTATCTGGCTTGTTTGTGACTGGAAAGACTTGGAGTTCTTTGTCTAAGAGGAAAATGTAAAGAACCAAAATATTTTTTTGGGTAGGTTTAGTAGGTCAGTTTTCTCAGAAGCTTGCTCATGAAGTCCAAATCAAGGATACACCATTTCAACAATTTATACTATAAATGGAAATAAATCCCTCGCAAGCCTCCAAATGAGGTCATATGGACCAAATTGGCATCTAGCTTGGCCTCGACCTAAAACACCACCTTAACCTTTTTGTACCATTTGAGTATTTAAGGTTCTAGATTTGAATGGCAGATTTATAAATTGACAGATCCATAATCAATGTCAACACCGTAGACTTTGGTTGAAAGTATTTTAAAGGCCAGATATTTCTCGGTTTTGTCAATGACTACAAATCCCTTTTCACGTATATTTCTTATCACAATCTCTAATCTTAGCATTTTCCAGGAATTTGTAATTCCTATTTTTAAAGACAGAGGTAATGGTCAAATGATCCCTGTTAAATTTCCTCCATTCACGAAGAAACTATGTATTTCATTGCAGAGTCCTTAGATTATGCTGTTAAGTCTTGTTCTCAGTTTAATTATGTGTTTTGAACCTATGTCTTAAGTTTTGATATGTAATCACTTCCACCTCCAGAGGTGTTTTGCACGTAGTTTGATAGACAAATTGTATTCCTAGAACCCAAATATAAAAATAGATCCATTATGCTTTATTTTTCATTGTTCCCCTGTATTTTTAATATAAAAGGGATTTTTTCTATTTTAGTTTAATTAAATCCTCCACATGGAAGGTTGACAGCTTACTGAACATTCTGGATATGTACTTTTGTTGGTGTTTCTTCCCATTTTAAAAGCTATAACTAGTTAGTAATGTTGTAGGAAATCTCATTTTGCTACGTGTTTGAAAATGCCGCACCCATTTCTGAGTTTTCTGTCAAAAATGCCTCACCAATTTCTATGTTTTTGTTGAAATTTTGTATTTAGGTTCGAGAGGTATGTTTATCATGATGTTATCAGGCTTGATGATTTGGAAAAATTGATTGATTGCTCCCACATTCGGTTGGTTTAGCCATTTTACTGCAAGTTTCAATTTTTATATCACTAACCATGTACTTCAAAATATATTTATTTTGGAGCAACTATTTCTTACCATGGCTTCGAGAGATGCGAAATTAATTTCTTGTATGTTTTTCTATGTTATTCCAGTCATATACCATAAATAGTGCAAAAGTGGTTTTTCTAAACTAGAGGCCGTAATCTAGGCCTTTCAAAGGGTCTGGAAATATGTGTGGAACTTGTGAAAGAATCTTGCAGGAACCATATTTTAATTGCTCCTTAGGTTGCAAGGTTGGTAAATTATGCAGTCCTTAATATACATGTTGTTGCTATATAATTTGGAGTTCTGCCATCATTACTGCAATTGATATGTCTCTCTCTTGGGAATTAATACATATGAAATGATTCGCCGTGCACTCAATGTTACACATTTGGTTTCTTCTCTACTGATTGAAAGATTAAAATAAAAAATTGCAGGTGGAACACATTGTGAAACAAGGAAAATACTTATCTAGGTACTTACATAAATGCGGAATATTGCCACTCTTTGATTTTGTATTCACTCAGTTTGAATTCCTAAACAGTGGGTTGCAAGACTTTGGTTTCCATTATTTGGTTGCATTTCTTTTATTACAGGGTGTTTCCAATCGTGGGGCATCTATCCGAGTTAGCCGTAACATAGAACATGATAGCAAAAGGTAAGGGTTCTCCTATCAATACGAACACTAGCATCAAATATGCACCATCTTTTCTTGCTGCTGTCTGTATTGGTTATGCCAAAAAAATATCATCTTGTAAAACTATTAGATCAATAAAGGGTCATGGTTGTTGCAGTGACAAATGTAGCAAATTTCAGCGAAATATTTTTTTTGCAACCAACCTTATTTATTTTGGTGTCGTATAGAGAACATGATTACAAATTCCAAGTGAAATATTAATATATGCTTTTGGTTTGCAGGCTACTTTGAAGACCGTAGGCCAGCTTTCAACATGGATCCATATGTTGTTACATCTATGATTGCCAATACCACCATACTTTGGAAACCATAGTAAAGATACGGGCCTCATGAACAGAATGTCGATTTAGCCTATATTGTTTGTGGAGAAAGATTCTTATCTAAACTCCTTTTTGGCATAGGATTTTGGCTGATGCTCCCAAAGTAGGAACAATCTACTCTCAGAAATTGGCATCTAGGGTGCATGTTCAAGTGCACAGTGTGTTGTTTGGATATGTGTTCAATAGTTACGTCTTAGCTCACATACTTGAGCTAAGAATGCATACAATGGTTTGATGATTTTCCATATTGTCAAATTGGATAGAATAAAATTGTCAGTCAGGCTTTTCCCATATCCAAGCATTTTTCTCAAATCCAAACTACACCTTTTATAAGGGTTTATAAAATTTTATTCCATATTCAATGTTTCCTTGAGTGTCTTCTAATGTTTATGTTCTTCTGTGGATTTCATAGTTGTCTAAAGGATAATTTTTTTGCACTAGGTAGAAAATTATGCTATTGAGTTTGGTTTTATTTTGCATCATCTTTTCCAGTCTTAACTACTAAAAAGTTCAACGTGTCTTAGAATTTTATTTGCTATGCCTTCAAGAGTTTTCAGTAGACATTAGTATATTATTTAAGTATACATCAATTGTCCACTATACTTAAAACAAACCATTGGTTTTGGAATATAAATACATTATCATTCACAAGTAAATGTCTTCTATTCTCGTAGACAACAACTCCAACACTAATATGGAAAATCCCGAGATAGAAGAAATGGAAGAATGGGAATTGTTTTCCCGCATCCACCCAGCCAGTGTTATAGAGATAGACGCCCTAGCTATGCTCGACCTACTAGAATTGATACCACTCATGCTTGGGGAGACTGCCAATTGGACCATACCTTACAGGAAACCCACTGTACTACAACCCAATCATCTTCGTCATGCTCAAATTCTGTTATCGTTATGGGTATTTGATTGCACGTTGTTGTGGTGTTTCTACCCATTTCTTTCACGTATTTGATTTTTCGTTTAGATCCAACATGCTTGAAGTTCCAAATTTATGGTTTTATTATTTTTTTCATGGATTCGACAGTTAGTATTGGCAAAAAATCCACAGCTTCAACATCGTCTTTGTATTTTTGAAGTTCCTTTCTCCTTCTCTTAGTTTTCTTTAGCATGCTATGAGTAAATTGTTTCCAAACTACAAACATAATTGCACTCCACATGAAACAGGTCGCCACCAAAATTAAAAACCATTCATTTCTCAATTTAACATTAATGATATTGTTCACGACTTCAACAACAAACACATAACCATTAGTTAATACTCCTCACTAAACACAAACAACTGCCACAATTGCAAACTACTCCATGAATATGATGCCAAACAAACCAAAACCCGGTGTTTTTAGTCTCCATCAAATAATGCTAGCTACAACAACTTTTACCCTTACCAAAACTACACCCAAAACAATAAAACCACATGCCTGCTTAGGCCACCCACACTCATCTATCTGCGTATATTTGCTCACCCCAAAAACGGAGAAGCTGCTAGTACCATATCCACTTGAGATTGGTTGACTATCAATTCTCTATAAAATTGTTGATGACTCTATTAAACTCGTCAAGTGAATATATTTTCATATGCCGATGTTCTTTTGTAATATGTTAGTAAATATGACATGTCAAGGTTTTTTAATTGCAGGACATGGAGCAATGACAAGATATAAAGAATAATAAATTTATCTAATGTTGTTATAATATTCAATTATTTGAAATATTAGAAATGACACACAATGTTTTTAAATGGCTTTACATGGTTTTACCTTCCCGAATCTCCATCTTAAAAGCTTCTAATTTTCCCATAATATCTCCCATAATATTAGATACCTCAGGGAATCCTTCATTTTTCCTAAACAAAAATAGCATCAAACTTTAACGAGGGAACCATAGATTTCATTTTTCCTTTAACATGATATTATATTGATACATCTAAATTATTGAAGATGTATTATTTGTTTGTTTGCATGCACCTACTAACATAGATGTATTAAATACATATATTTAGAATATGTAGTAGAGAGATATCAATTTAAACAACTTATTTAGCTATACTAACTTGTGGTATAAGTATACCACTTTTTCATAACAAACAAACATAATATAATAAATATATTATAATATATGTATTTATGTTAAATACATCAATACATATCAGTTTCAAGGTTCTTGTCTTAGATTTTTCACATACCACATTAATTGATAACTTCATTAAATTATCTACCAATTTCCCATTGATTGGTGGCAAATTGAATTAAAATGCAAATAAAATCCTAAAATGGTTCTCTTTACTCTCTTGAATTAGTGTAGAATAACTACGAAATAGATTATGACCAAATTATATAGGATTTTATAAGATTCATTTGAATATAAAGTTAGTGTTGTAATTATCATATTTAAACCAATTAGAGACCAATGGTATTTCATACAATTGCAATTATTTTGTCTAGAATGGATTTATATGTTGATATTTGACAATTGCAATTAATTTGTTTAGAGAATTTTTGAATTAATTGGTACAAATATAGTTCAATATTTTTTTGTGCCATCCATTAATGTTATGCATTTGATTTTTGATATCAATTTTATGGACATTATGTATGGGTTTTTATATAAATGTTTTTTTGAAAAACACTTCGTGGTAGTTAGAAATATTTTGGACTTTTTTCCTACTCGGTTATATGGGATAAATGTGTCTTGTTTGGTACCAGGAGATAGGATTTTCTGATGGAAATTTTTCATAGGAATCAATCCTAGCATGTACCAATTTGGGTGCTAGAATGTGTATACAAAATTTTATTAACGTATCATAACGAGTTTCCTCCCCAACATGTATCATACATATTATGTTGATGTGATGTGGTGTCATAACATGTTGCTTTTTTGTGCAGTTATATTGGACTAAAATGAGGACTAGGAGCACATAAATAATCCTAATACCCCATGATACAATTATATGGACTTTTCTCTATGTTGACATGCATTTTCTAACCAAAATTTTCAAAATTTATAACATGAAAACTAAGCCAAATGTGAAAATTATCTCCAAAGTCTTCTTAAATCCCCCCCTCTGTCTAGTCTATCTTCCGTGTTATGATAATCTTGACCTTGCAGGTTATCTTAATAAATTAATAAGCATGTATAATTTTTCAAAAGGGTGTGATAAGGTTCAACATTCCATTCATTGAAGGGAAACAAAATACCGATTCTCCGACACGATTAGAAAGGGCAATTCGACCATTTCAGGGCATGTGTGCATCCTTTGAAAAGGTTATGAAAATTTCATAAACATATAGGAGTGGTATTTGAGAGAATTTAACATATTGTAATTAATTTAGGGATATTTAGGGAACTTTTTGTGGTTTAGGGACAGTTTGTGAAAAAATGGGCTTTTTCAGGTGTAAGGAATGAACAGTCAAGATCATAAACCTGAACTTGCTTGGATGATTCTAGGACCTCTGTAATTTAAAATGAAAAAAAGTAGGAAATGAAAATATATAAGAATCATCTACAAGGTGGAATAACCATATTTGATCCAAGACTTGATGGTTTCTCGAAACATTTCAATCCTTACAGCAGCACACCTCGTTGTCCCGATAAAAATGTGGAAGTTTTTGGACTTTCATAAAGAATCAAGATTTGAAACCCGTTCCATTGATATTATAGGTCTCTAGAGTCATATTAATATAAAATTTCATCTCAGAAAACCATCATAAGCTCCAAGAGTGAAGCTTTCAAGTTCTCACTTTGGTTCGAGTGTGTAGGCTCTATACTTAGACAATTTTTGTTGCCAAATGTCGGAATCTTCTTTGAGTCATGGTGCACTTTTATGTCCCTTTAGTCCCTTTTCACCAAGGGGATAGAGGGAAAAAGAAATTTCACCCATGAACAAGCCTTTTCTTTGGTCCCCCATGTGACCCTTTCCAACTCCACAAGGTGCTCATATGGTTAACCCCATTTCCCTAGGCCTACTCATATTCTACCACTTGTCATCATATTTCATCATTGATCCATTTTATTTCTCTTTTTTGGGACAAGAGGGAAAATAAATGGTGCCCATGATAAATCCCCATCTGTTGGTTTTAAATGTGACCTCACACAACTTCCCACGTGTATTTTTAGCCCTCAGATGCTTTTTCAAGCCCCCTCCTCATACTACCACGTGTCATAACCTTGCTCCATTGCTCCATTTTTTATCCCTTTTTCCTTTTGCACCAAGGGGACAAGAGATACAAGAAATTGTGCCCATGAGCAAGCCAACTCATATGGTTCCTCATGTGATCTCTCTTAGCTCCCTAGGTGCTTGCTCAACTTTTTCAATCTTGCTCACACTTGCTCCCAGGTTGACACTTGGCATCATCTTGCTCCAAGGTTACCTATTATGTCCCTCCTATCCCTCTTTTCCAAATTTCCCCATGAAAACTATATCTAAACCTCAATTAATCTCACATTTAACCCGAGGTTTGATCTATGGTCAACATAACATCATAAAAGTGAGATAAAACACAATATAATACCATTTTTTCTCATTTATTTTACACAGTTAGCCATTTTGGTGAATTTTTACCATCACACCTCCCAACCTCCATTAATTCCTTCCATGCCATATAAGCGAAAGGAAAATGAGACCCCTCTTAGTTTCACGAGGATCCAAAGTGGGCAAAGTCACTTGAAAATTGGAGTAAATGATCCTTAGAAATTCTACTTTCACACAATCCAATTTTTACATCATGAAGTAGATTATTTTAGGGATATTGAGTACTAATTTTCCTTTCATAATTATACCTTCCTCGATTTATTTCTCACTTTATTAAATATTTGGTGCATGTTTCAAGATATGGAGGACTGATTTTTCTCGTATTCTACCCTCTTTGATGAAAAACTCATTTTACCACTAATCGGATGAATTAATCATCTAAAAATTGGAGTATGTAATAATGGAATAAAACCCAACATTTTAAGGATGTTTTTGTTGCAATCCAATGATTTAAAAATATGAATCTTGTGAAATCCTAATTGTAGAGTCACACATGATAAATAAATGCTAAAGTAAAAATTTGACATAAGAAATAAGCTAAATAAATATGAAACCCTAAGTGCAAGAGATAGGGTAAAAGACTTAGCTGATTTTACACTTGATCCTAAAGTATTCTTGACTAGAAAACTACTGAACATGAAAGGAAGACTGTCACAACTGAGCACAAAAACACCATGGAACTTTCGGATGAGCTGGGACTAGGGTTCTTGGAACAGGACTAGGGTGCCTATGCACTAGGGACCTCTGCTAGGCACATGTGACTCCACTTTGAATCTCGAAACTAATATTTGTTGTGTCACAAGGTGGTCGCTAACCTTTGTCTTTGGTCATCTGTATGTCACTGGATGATAATTGAATTCACATGTAACTTGGAAATAGAAGATGACTTGTAAAACCCTCAAACTACATCAAATCCCAAAAAGAAAAGATGTAAAATGGGGAGTCGGGCTTACCTCATGATCACTTGATAGAGTGAACTTACGATTCAGCATTGCACTACATCTTAGAATCCATGTAGTTATTTTGAGTGTGTGTAGAAATCACCCCCTAGGAGGCCCTTGTGCAAGTGCATGTGATAACAAACAATAACTAGATGTGCCAATGTAAATAGATGTGTGGATGGAAAAAATGAACTTCCCCTCCTATGCATGTAAGAAAAAAATGTAATCCCTTGTCCCTTACATGAGTGCGGATGGATGCCTTTGATGCTCTTAGATGCTTTTGGATGCAACATTAGGTGATGATAATAGATGCATAGAGCTTGGTCCTTTATTTTGGTCACATATAGCTTGTATTTATATGATTCCCTTGTTTGAATTTTGTAATTGACAACTAAAAGAATGATCCACAAGAAAATAAGATGCCTAAAAGATAAAATCGACCCAAAAAGGGTGAGTAAGATAGAAAGAGGTCAGGACACCCGGAAGGATGAGGGCGTCGGGTGATGGTGTCCATATTTATGAAAGATAAAAGCAATAAAGTATCGACTAGGCTGTAGGGTGTGAATGACCAAAAAGAAGACCAAAGACTAAGAAAAAAGGCCAAATATAGATGTTAATTACTAGTTTTATCACTTAGGAATCATATGAATGCAAGTATGTGTTTATGGACCTAGAAATGTACCCAAGTGTGTGATTTTGTGCATAAATTTCCCCACTTTGTGTTATTGAGTGAATAATTGATAACATAAAGTAGAAAAGAGATGCATACCGATAGCTGTTAGGATTGTGGAGGTGAATTGCTTCACGAGTTAGCATGCTTTATGAACTTCTTTGGAAAGCACAAGAACCAACATCAATCACCTATGGCCAACATCGAGTCAAGAAAGTAGGAACCGTCATTGGTTAGGGCTAACCGACATTGGTTACCTGTGTGTGAGTGTTTTATTTAACTCATGGGAATTAGATCTAAATTTAGTATTAAAGCAGATCTATTGATTGTAATTGCATGGCTAAGTTCCCTAAGTTTGTATATGCCTATATAAGCATGAAAGATAGGGTTAGAAGGTGAATTAAGGGAAGGATTGAGTTAGATCCTTGATTCTCCTATATTGAGAGGATGAAGAAGAAGAGAAAGAAATAAAATGTTACATGAAGACATAGCTTCCATGGAGAGAAGTGGACAGAAGGAAATAACATGTACACTTATGACATGTACATCTCAATGGTGAGAAGAGGGTAACATCTTCTCTTGTATTTGCTTTGTATAGTTATTATCTCATTGTAATGGCTTGCATATTATGCAAATCACATAGAGTTTCTTCTTGTAGATAAACATGTTGGTGAGATATTTTATTTTAGATACATGGGATCATGATGTATTTTTGATCCATGTAGATCTAGTCTTATATTGTTATATACACGGGTTATTTTGAGATACTATATTCATATATCCATGAGATCATCTTTGTATTGTTGATCCATGTAGATCTAGATATTGTAGAGGAGGTTGTCTTCTGTTTGCATAGGTTGATGCGGTGATGACGATATATACTTACTTCTTGGTGCACAGTCATGGTTGCACATTAGTAGAACCATGTGAGAGGTCTTGTTGCAGATCCACAGAGAACTTGGTGGTAGTTCAGAGATGCAGTAGTTCCTGGTTATGTGAGATCTAATGGTGGTGTTTGGAGGAATGGTTTTAGTGCACTCATGGGGATCTATTTAGAGATCTAGAGGAGGACATACTATTGGAGAGATGCATTGTAATCTTGTATTGAAGAGTTGGTTTGTATTCTTGTTATATTATATATATGAGATCTCTATCTTTGGTAGACGTAGCCCACATTGGGTGAACCATGGTACATCTGTGTTATGTGTGTGTACTTTGTTTTGATTTGGATTATTCTAGTTTATACTTCCACTTATGTAGATTTTGGGGAATTGTTTAGATCTGGTGTGCATGATTTTGTTTTGTATTAAATCATAACACTATTCTCAGGTCCCAAATTCCCAAATTCCCAACAACTGGTATCAAAGCTTGGTTATTTCAGAGCAAGGTTTTGCTTCAATATATTGTTAGTGGTTTACTGACAGGTGTATGAGAGTAGGTTTTTTTTTCTGATGTGAAAATTGTAGGAAGATATTTAAATCTCAAGTGGAAGATAGAAATGTGAGGTTGTTGGAGAATACAATGACCGACATCGGTTAGGTGGCAAGGTAACCATGGCGTCAAGAAGGTGACCATGGTCGATTCTTGGGAAACTTGGTTTTCAACAGATTATCTCAAATATGAAGAATTGAGAAGATGCATGGAATGTGTCTTGTTTTTTGAGGTGTCCCTGGTTCTTGGAGGCACAAGCATGGTGGTCAGATTGTAGATCCGGGTTACGAGATGTATGGTTTTATCTTGGCTTTGCGGTGATTTTTTTAATAGCACATGCATGGTTTAGGATTGTAGATATGAGTATGAGATAGAGGAGCAATTATGAATCCTTGGTGCAATTAGATGCATGGGGCTTCGATAGAGAGGTTTTAGCATGGAACGAAGATGGGGCTTCCATTAGAGAGGAAAGTTATTCAGTTGAAGATGCAGGTTAGTATCTTGGTGTTGGTAAGGTGAGGTATTTCATCTTGATGCAATTTATTGCATGGTTTATTGTTGTAGTGGTTTTGTATGATTTGGATGCTTCTTGAAATGACTGGCTCAACTCAACTATCGGCTTGATCAAAGTAGGCACCTGGTGTGGTGTTCTATGCCAAATTGTGTGGCATTGGGTTTGTTCCAACAACATCGACATTAGTCTAAGAACCAAGGTTGGTCATAGAGGAACTGGTATCGGTCGGTACACTAACCGTCGGTTAGGATATGACCATGGTCAGTCTCTGTGGCAACTTATCTGTAAAAGGTTTTATACAACAGGAGAGGGAAGATGGTTTTTGTCCTAGTTTGGAGGATTGAGTTTCTTGCACAAAGTATACATAACAGAGATAGTGTAGGTCAATTCATGGTGTAGATAAGAAGGAAGACAGAGTTGTCTCGGTTAGTCCATTGATAATTTGAGTCAAGTATCTCTATATGATTCATGTTTTATTTATTTTGATTAGAGAAACAAATTTTATGTTTAGATAGTGTGCACAAATTTACACCATGTTTTTGGTGTTTTTGACTTTATTTCCCGGTTGTGTGGAATCTTGAGGACAAGGGTTTCTAGTATAAGGATGAGATCCTCAATGAAAATTCATGATTAGACATAGTTGTAGGTAATGAGAGATGTTGAGTACACATGGATGGAAAGAAGGTGATTCACCTGCTTCATAATAAGTCCAAACTTATGTGGTGTAGAAGTATTCTTAAAGAAGAAAGGGAATCAATTTTATAGTTCTTTCATCTGCTTTTTTATTTCTCACTGACATATTAGCTTTTTAGCTAGGTGTTAGAGGCAAGTCTAAGGGATTTCATGTTCAGTGGGAGCAAGCAATGGTTATTGGCATTGTAGGATTGGATACATGATGCACATGTAAAATGAGAGGATATTGCTACTATTCAGAGTGTCAAGAGGCACAAGTTGGTTTTGGAGGGAAGTCACAACTTTACAAGTATTTTGAGTTTATTACTTTGTGATGTCACTTCTAGTTTATTTTTTGGTGCCTGGATATTCCTTAGGGAAGGCAGTTGATGGTTGATTCAATTGGTTTTAGATGATAGATAATTTTTTAGAGTTTGAAGGGTGAAAAAGGAGAAAATCATGTTAGTTACAGAGACCGGTGTCGGTTAGGGTTAACTAGTGGTTGGTCATTTGGTAACCATGGTTGGTCAGGTAGTGACCAGGGTCAGTTAGGAAACCGTGGTTGGTTTGGTCACAAGTTTGAAAATAGTTTTTATTTACCATTTTTAGATGGTGCCCTTGTTTTGCTTTCATCTTGGTTGATTGTGCAGAGTATGTTGATGACATGTTTGATGGTATTTTGTACTTGATATTAGTGGCATGGTTTAACATGGATGTTTTTATTGGCATTAATGAGCACAAGATTCATATGTGGCTTTGGAGTTAGTTGGTGGCGGAGACTTGGAGCTTACGGAGAGTTGGTGATATGGATGGATGTACATGGTGAGTTTGTACATGAGGACATATTCTATTTTGTGTGTCTGATGATGGTGCATATGTTTGATTTGCACATGGATTCCTTGAGCATGAGTAGGGGATGTTTGTGTTTCCTCTTGATTACTATGTTACTCCATGGGATATGTTATCTACAAATGATTGTCTCGGACATGCTAGTTGTTTATGTAGGGTTGGATTTCTAGATTGCATTATTTGGATTCTTTGAGTTATGTAGGTTTGTGGATTGATCACCCACTATTGCCGTTATAATTCATTTGGGTTGTCTTACCTAGTATCTTGTTTATTTCTTACACTTATTCCAGTTTGACTTGTCTTTGGTCAATTGCATTGGTAGTAACATGGAGAAATTGATAGATGGTTGGAGAACATGGTTGATTTTATAGGTATGGCTATGGTGCAATTGAAGATCAGTATTTCAATGTGAGTGGGAGCTCTTACATGTGTGTTAGTCATGGTGGCTTAGTTGTATGAGAGGCCTTAAGTTATGATTCGTGGGAGCTTGATGTATGGATAGCTCATGTATCACGAATCGAAGTAGCTTTGTGCGGGTATATGGTAAGTCACAAGTTTGTTATCTTTTTGGTTTTAGAAGATAGTTCTATCTTCTGGTTTGATTGAGAGAATTGTTGATATAAATAATAGATGGTCTTCATAGTGTGTAGAGGACGGTGATGTATAGTTACAGGTACAAATGTTCATCAATTTATCTTTAAGTGGGAGATTGTTAGGATTTTGGAGCTGAATTGCTTCACAATTAGCATGCTTTATCAACTTTTTGGAAAACCTAGTAACTGACATAGGTTATGAAGGGACTGACATCGGTCACCTATGACCGGCATCGGTCAGGAAAGTAGGAAACATCATCGTTTAGGGATAACCGGTATCGGTTACCTATGTGTGAGTGTTTTATTTAAATAACGGGAATTAGATCTAAATTTAGTATTAAAGCAGATCTATTGATTGTAATTGCATGGCTAAGTTACTAAGTTTGTATATGCTGTATAATCATGAAAGCTAGGGTTAGAAGGTGAATTAAGAGAAGGATTGAGTTAGATCCTTGATTCTCCTAGATTGAGAGGATGAAGAAGAAGAGAAAGAAAGAAAATGTTACATGAAGACATAGCTTCCATGGAGAGAAGCTGGACATAAGGAAATAACAGGTACAATTATGATAGGTACATCTCAATGGTGAGGAGAGGGTAACATCTTCTCTTGTATTTACTTTGTATAGTTATTGTCTCATTGTAATGGCTTGCATAGTATGCAAATCACATAGATTTTCTTCTTGTAGATAAACATGTTGGTGAGATCTTGTATTTTAGATCCATGGGATCACGATGTATTTTGATCCATGTAGATCTAGTCTTATATTTTTATATCCATGAGTTATTGTGATATCTTATATTCATATATCCTGAGATCATGTTGTATTGTTGATCCATGTAGCTTTAGATATTATAGAGGAGGTTGTCTTCATGTTTGCATAGGTTGATGCAGTGATGGAGAGATAGACTTACTTCTTGGTGTACAGTCATGGTTGCACATTGGTAGAACCATGTGAGAGGTCTTGTTGCAGATCCACGAGAGAACTTGGTGGCATTTATGAGATGCATTAGTTCTTAGTTATGTTAGATACGATGGTGGTGTTTGGAGGAACGGTTTTAGTGCACTCATGGGGATCTGTTTAGAGATCTAGAGGAGGACATACTCTTGGAGAGATACATTTTAATCTTGTATTGAAGAGTTGGTTTATATTCTTGTTATATTATATATATGAGATCTCTATCTTTGGTAGACGTAGCCCACATTGGGTGAACCACGGTACATGCTGTGTTATGTGTGTGTAATTTTTTTTAATTTGGATTATTCTAGATTATACTTCCATTTCTGTAGATTTTGTGGAATTTTTTAGACCATGTGTGCATGATTTTTTTTGTTATTAAATCATAGTACCTGCCAATTACTAGTTTTCTCACTTAGGAATCATATGAATGCAAGTATGTGTTTATGGAC
Source organism: Taxus wallichiana var. yunnanensis (assembly GCA_018340775.1). NCBI lineage: Eukaryota > Viridiplantae > Streptophyta > Pinopsida > Cupressales > Taxaceae > Taxus > Taxus wallichiana. The sequence continues at coordinate 170,830,788 of CM031239.1, forward strand.
ATAGAAATTTACCAAAGTGTGTGATTTTTTGTGTACATTTTCCACTACTTTATGTTATTGAGTGAATACTCGATAAAATAAAGTAGAAAATATATGCATACTTGATAACCAAGTAGAATGTGGTAACGATAGTGTGCCGAAGATAAAAGTGCATGCGTGGAGTGATAAACATGAAGCGTGGAAGATAGGAAAGAGGAAGTGACCCTAGGGGTGAAGAATGTAGACAAAAAATCATGCATTTTGGTACATTTATAGGTCCTAATCACATACTTGCATTCATATGATTCATGTGTGATAAAAATACTAATTGACCACTGTCTTTGGCCATTTTTCTTTCTTTTTGGTTTCCTTATTGGCCTTACACACCTCACTACCTATTCCGACTTTCATTACTCCACCTTTCTTGGCTTTGGACACCAGTGGCCAGATGCCCCCATCCCCTCTAGGCGCGCCTAACCTCTTTGTATATTACTCACCACTTTTGGGCCTCTTCTAACCATTGGGAATCTTGTTTTCTTAGTGGTAAGACTTTTAGTGGTTAATTATGAAATTAAATAAAGGGAATCGTATAAATAAAATGCTATATGATCTAATTAAAGGACCAAGCTCTAAGAATCTATTACCATCACCTAAGATTGCATCCAAAGGAATTATAAGATCATCAAAGCATCCATCTAACTTCATTCAATGGAAAAGGGAATTTATTCTTCTTCATACACTTCATAGGAGGAGAAGTTCATTTTTCCATGAACACATCTATTTACATCATCTACATCTAACTATTGCTTGCTATCAAGCACATCTTGCACATGATCCACCTAGTGCAATGAACTACATGGATTCTAAAATATAGTGCAATGCCTAGATCGTAAGTTAACTTAGTGGGTGACCAGGGTTAGTCCAATGCCCCATTTGCATCTTTTCTTTTTTAGGATTTGATGTGTTTTGGGGTTTAAAAGATATCTCTTTTCATTGAGTTATAGGTGACATTTGTGAACTTATTGTGACACAAAGGTGATCAAAGGTCACCGAACATCTAACGACCCTACAAAAATGAGTTTTTAAGGTTTTTCACAGACCATGACACCCGATTAGGGTCTCTAGCTCTTAGGTGCCCCACTATTAGTCTATGAACCATGGTTAGAACTAATCTAGATTTCCTACAATTTTATGGGTTTGGTTGCACACACTCTGTGTTCTAGTTCAACAATGAGTTTTCTAGCTTTGCACACCTATGGATTTATTGCAAATCAGCTAAGTCTTTTCTCCTCTTTCTTGCACTTAGGGTTTTAAATTATCTTGTTTATTGCTTGTGTCACATTTTGTACTTTATTGCTATATTATTACATGTGACTCTAAAATATCCTATTAGGGTTTTACAAAAAAATAATTTTTGTTAAATCAAAACATATGAGTTATACCGTGTTATACCTTCTATTTTTGTAGCTTGATGAAGAGTCACTTCTTGTTTCGTATTAAGGAAATACCGTAAAAGAATATCGAAAGAGAAATCAAAGTCATGTATTATGAAAATCTGTAAAAGTATGAAAAATGTGAAAAATTAGTAAAAGGAAAGTGTGCACTTGATCCGTGAAGAGTGAAAAGGATAGAAAATGTCTTGAAATGCTATATAAGAGTGAGTTTTTGGGTGATCTCATGCCAAGTGTGAGTTTTTGGGATATCTCATGCCAAGATCAAGTTTTTTGGGCAATCTCACGCCAAGTATGAGTTTTTTAGGCAATCTCATGCCATAACAGAAGAGTGTTGGGGAGAGGCATCTAGTTTTACTCTCCTTCCATGACTGCTTCCCAAATTTATACACCAATGTAGATGGTGTGATCCTACTTTGTTTCATGTTTGTTCTAGTTCAATCCAAGGAGAAAAAAATCAATAAAATACATTTTGATTCTTTGGAGGACTATGCTTGTACTGTGAAAAATACTCTATGAAATGCTGAAAATTACGTTGATATGAGAAAGTAATTGTAACTGCCCCCGGTCATAGGAACCCATGAAAGGTCAAGAGCACCCGAGTCACTAGTATCTATATCTAGGTGCTGGTGTTTTTACTAAAGCGAGGACCCAAGTCAGATTTGTCGACATTTTAAGACTATAACTCTGTTATGTTCTTGTAATGTGTAGGCCTGTACTAAAGCTCTAAGCTATTGTATGGGGTGACCTATTTGCCCAATATATGCCCCACTTGTTTGGGGTGCATGTGACATCACTATGAGTATGCAACCCAAAGGAGATGACTTGAAATTGATCTAAAGCGATACCTGTAGGGGGAGGGAATGTGCATGGTAGAAACAAAGACACATGTGAACAATATGGATAAAAACATGTGTTAGTAGAAAAAGTGACAAACAAAGCATGTAGTAGAAAACATTGTAACAAGAAAGAGTGTAGCCAAAGTAGACCACAAAAAGAGGGTTTCAAACATGGGACATTGCTCACAATATCGCAAGACAATCAAAGGTGAAGTGTCCAAAAGTATACAAACAATGATCAAACAAGATAGGGAAAATCCTGCAAAACAATGACATACAAGGGAAAACAATATAAAGCAAAGTATGGGACAACCATGGTTACAAATATTTTCTGCGAAGAAAAATTTGTGACATGAAGAACCCATTAGCATGTTGGAAATATAGGAGGTATGCCAAAGCGTGTATGTATCAATGAAACAAGTAATGTGCTAGTAAGAATAGAAAGTAGTATATTATGGAACAATAACAACTGTAGTGTGTAAGAAAGTAGATGACCCTTAGATCCTCGGTGGGGTGGTAAGAGGTACAATTACAAAAATCAATGCTACGTGTAAAGATCGTAGAAAGTATGCATTCAAAACTAGTGAACAAGTGAATGCACATGTGTATGTGGTAAAGATAATGACATACTAAGTATCTGTCTAGCATGTGAAATAAAGTGTACATGTAACTAGTATAAGCAAGTAAGAGTATGTGCAACAAAGATATGTAGTATGTTGTGAATGAGTGAGATGGAATGATATGCAATGTGAATATGATAGAGCAAGTGTGCCCCCAAATGGATGTGTATGATCATGAGATGAGGTTCATTTATAAAAACCCTAGATAGTAAAAAATGAACCATATAACAAGGGTGCATCATCGGGAAATGGTCGGAAAATTTTCCCTAGAAAGATAGAACATGAAAAATAGAGCATATAGAGTGTATGATGGTGAGGTTCATTTTAGATTTATACCCTCGGTAGTTGAGTATGAAGCGTGTGGAACTAGAGTGTGTCATAGGGTATTGACGATACGAGTGGTGTATCAATGTATATACGATGAATGAGAAAGACTAGATATGAAACACAAAGTGTGATAGTAGAAATGAAAGACACCTTGACAATGCTAGGAGGTGGGGGGAGTGGCAAGCATAATGCCCACGAAGTGTAAGATGTAGAGAAGAATCAAGTAACGTCATTTAAGAGATCATCATTATCATGGTCAAAGCCAAACAGAGAAGCATCGAGAGACTGGTAAGAAATAGTATGGGGTTGATCATATAAAGAGCCATTGCGGCATAAATTGTACATGCCCAATACATATTCCTCATTAGAAAAAGGTGGGAGTGGGCATCCATGTGTATACCAATAAATAATATTTTATGTATAGCCGAGAAATGAATCATTGCAAATAGAAACATGGCTGAAAGGCATGGGAAATGTGATATCAATATGATCAGGATCCAGAGTGCCACCAATGTATTCAAGCTAAGACTACCCAAGTGTAAGTGGAGAAGTGTGTGCAACCAAGAATGATACGTGAAAGAAAGAAAGGCCATAAATAGTAGTAAGGTAAATATATACATGATATAGGTGAGGAGAATGAGGCGTAGGGAGGAGATCAACAAGTATGAATCCAAGCCGAGCCAAGCCGTCACATGTAAAAATGGTATTAGAGAAAGTAGGATCAAATGGAATATGTGGCCAATAATAATTATTGATGAAAAGAGTGCATGTGAAAGGAGGAAGCATTGATGCAGAGTGCTCATGGGAAGATGAGGAAGGAGGTATGATGCCCAATATTTGGAAAGACCCTTGAAAAGAAAACCATATCATTAATAAAAGGAGGGGGCATTGACATAGAGTGTTCTTGGGAGATGAAGCAGATGACATGGTGTCCAATGCACAAATGGCTCTTTGGGAGCGAATCATGTCGGTAGTAGGGGTAGGAGGTTCCGTAATTTGATAATCATCAGTGAGATATGTAGGAGGATTATGTGGATGACTGACATTGTGATAAAATAAATGGAGTAGGAAGAGAAATGAGTGGGTCTAGAGTGTAATATTTGAATGGGTCATGGTCAGCAAGAACATTATATGCACAACCATCATGTAGGAACTTAACACATCGATGAACTGTAGAAGGTACTACCTACATAATGTGAAGCCATGGTCTACAAAGAAATAAATTTTATTAGAGCTTGAAATTGATAACAAATAATACCATAGGGACAGTTTTTGGACCGACTGTGATGGTAAGGTAAGGTTATATGGCCCATGCGGTTGTGCAAAAGAATCATAACTACAAATAGAAATTGACATTGGTGAGATTAGTTGAGGAAAGGCCAAAATGCTGAATAAATGTAAAATTACAAATATTGAGCTCATATCCATTATCAACTAGTACCCGCCTAATGTCTATGTTAAATATGTAAGCTTTAATATAAAGAGGAGGATCATCGTTTGTAAATGAGAAAGACCAACAACTACATCATATGAGAAATTAAGGTGTTGGGAAAACACATAAATGAATAACTGATATACATGATCCATAGGAATATTAGTAGGAATGTAAGTATTATCCGGTGAGAGTTGATTTTATTCTCACATTAGGATTATCTTGCAAGAAATAATGAATGGAGATATCCATGATGGAAAGAAACTTAGGATATTAAAGAAAAATGAAGAAAGAAAGATCCAAATAGTGCTAAAAATATGGGTTCACCAATAACAAATATGGAGTTTGTGAAATCCTAATTATAGAGTCACGTATGATAAATAAACGTTAAAGTACATATTTGACACAAGCAATAAGCTAAAGAAATATGAAACCCTAAGTGCAAGAGAGAGGGTAGAAGACTTATTTGATTTTGCACTTGTTCTGAAGTAATGGACTGGAAAAATGTTGAACATGAAAGGAAGAATGTCAAAAATTAGTGAAAAAATATTGGAACTTTTGGATGAGCCGGGACTAGGGAACCTATAATAGAACTAGGGCATCTAGGCATCGGGGACCTCTTATAGGCACTTGTGATTCCGTAGAAGCTTATAAATTGATTTTTTGTGTCGTAAGGTGGTCACTAACCTTCACCTTTGGTCACCTATATGTCGTTGGATGATCTCCAAATTTTCTTGTAACCTACAAAGAGAAGATGACCTACAAAACCCTCAAACTACATCAAATCCCAAAAAGAAAAGATGTAAAATGGGAAGTCGGACTAACACCCGACGGTCACCCAACAAAGTGAACTTATGATGATCACCGCACTACATCTCGAGACTCCATGTATTTTTGTGAGTGTGAGTAGAAATCATGCCCTATGGGGCCCTTGTGCAAGAGTATGTGATAACGGGAAATAACTAGATGTACCAATGTAAATAGATGTGTGGATGGCAAAAATGAACTTCCCATCCTATGGGAGTATGAAAAATGTAGTTTCTTATCCTTTATATACATGTTAGATGGATTCCTTTGGTGCTCTTAGATGCCTTTGGATGCAACATTAGGTGATGATAATAGATGCTTAGAGCTTGGTCCTTTATTTTGGTCACATACCTTTGTATTTATATGATTCCCTTGTTTGAATTTCGTAATTGACAACTAAAAGGATGACCCATAAGAAAGTAAGATGCCAAAATTATAAAAGAGGCCCAAAATGGGTGAGTAATATATAAAGAGTTGGGGGCACCCATACGGAAGAGGGCACCTAAACGCGACATCCTTATGGGCACTTGTGTGTAAAGTCATGAAAGATAAAGTAATAAAGTATCGAATGGGTTGTAGGGTGTGAAAGACCAGAAAGAAGACCAAATACAAAGAAAAAAGGCCAAAGATAGCTGTTAATTACTATTTTTCTCACTTAGGAATCATATGAATGCAAGTATGTGTTTATGGACCTAGAAATGTACCAAAGTGCATGATTTTATGTCTACATCCACACCTGCATTACACTTACTAAAAATATCATGTGTTCATTGTGGGATATGTCTAAAAATATTAAGTGGTGAAATTATTTGAATTCTTATCATCCATAGTTCCCCAAACATCTAAGAAACATCGGGAAGTGAAAACAATATAAAATTGTTAAAAATAGTAGTCTGACTAGGACTGTTAAAATAGAAAGTTTCCAATCTCGGCCTAGAATGTTACAAAAACTCCCTTTTGGCTTATATTTTTCTTTTTCCCATCATTTCAAGGTTAAGAATATGTTTCATGGCTCAAACAATAAAATTACCCTCGATAGCTTTCAAAGGATCTTAAAGCATCATTTTGATCACATTTGTGTCAAGGAGCATATCAAAGCACATCAAGGTGTAGCAGGTGAAACCAAGAACATTATGAGGTCGAGAAAAGAGTTTGAAAAGAGTCAAGAGATCCATTTAAATTCAAAGTCATCAAGGGGATGATCATCATAAGCATGATGAGAGAATCTCACTATGAGTGAGGAAGGAATTCATCTCAAGCAATGCATACCTCACGAAGTGTTTCTAAACACTTGATCCATGCTTGATAATGAGAACACATATTGTGAGCTAGAGGAGGTTTAATTTGCAGTATCTCCATGTAATTTGGAGGTCAAAACATGTAACTCATTATTAAGCTCCATTCAGAGGTCAATCATTCCATTTGGAGAAAGATTTCCATTCCCATGGGAAGAAAATTGATCAAAAGGTTATTTAGATATCATAGGCATGTTTCCATTCAAGTGTCATCTTGGTCAAAAAAGTTAATAATAGAGGTAAATTGTTGAAAGGGGAAGTGAATGGAGCAGGTCGAGGCTCATCATGTCCTTAATATGTCATCATTTCTTTGAGGATCAAGTTGAAGTGAGATAATTGAGCTATCAAGGCACTCAAGATCACCATGTGTGAAGAATTAAGAAATCATCTCATGACAAGCATATGAGCAATAAGTGTTTTTAAAAACTCATTCAAACCTTGTGATGTGATCATGCCTCAAGAAGGAAATATATTGCCATCTCCTCATTTCATTCCAACAAGTGGCCACATGATAAGAATTTCACTCAAAGGTAAGCCTTTCATTAAGCTTGATGAAGACTCATCTCAATAAGAGGAAAAACATAAAAAGATTGAGCACTATGGAGTTTTCTTTGATGATCATAAGTTAAATTGTGAAAACCTAAGAAGAAAGAAAGTGATCATTATGTCCTAACTCATGCTATTGAAACCATCATGTTTCCATAACAATGCAACAATGTTTTTAAACACTTATTGATTAATTTGGAGTTTTCATGCATCTCATAGAAGGAGGAAACATATGCAATCTCATTTCTTCAGTTCAACAGGTGATCAGAGGTCAAGGTTCTCATTTATGAAGCATTTCCTTAAAGATCCATCAAAATCTGCATCTTCATCAGATCAATCAACCCTTCTCTCGCTCTTCTTCTCTCCCCATGTTATAATTTATCATTAATAATGTAATTTTTTCTATTTCATCCTATTCACTTAAGTGACCTCCATCATTAACATTGTAAGAGTCCTTTTTCACTAATAAGAAAAAGACTCACTTTCTAGGAATATGAAAGGTCACAAGTGATGGGGATCGCAAAAGGTCATATGGGGGGTAGATGAAGAGAAATATTTTTAATGCTATAAATTGGAATGGATTCTCCATTCCAAGGGGTAACAAATTATTGATTGAATTTATGTTTTTGTGATTACCACCTCTACCTCAAGAAATAAAAGTTGTAATTTTTTATTCCTTGTCTTATGTTCCTCTATTATATCTTTCCAACTTTTCATACATGATAATATTTTAAAACTTGTTAGGACCGAGATATTAAATCAATATAATAAATAATGTTAATTTTTTTATAAAGAACATTATAAACATGAAATCAAGTAAATAAAAGCTGGAGACAATATTTAACATGGAAAATCCCCAAGGGTAAAAATCACAAAAACAAGATAATTTCATTTTGTAAGAAACATTAGAGTCCAATAATCTCCCTCCCTCACTTCTCTCCACACAATTCACCAAGTGAATTTATTTTTACAATGATCATGCCACATGAATCATTTGACCCCATGGGTCATTTAAATATTAAGTGATGGGATGCAACTCCTTACAAAGCACTCGATTTAATATAAAACCAATTAACCATAAACAACATAGTTTATATTAAATAATTAAGAATATAAATATTATTAATTATTTAATTATAAAATAAGGTTTATAACACACTTAATATTATGTTCTAACACTCCCCCTTAATATTAAGTGGGGAACACATGCCAATGATACTATTTTATACAATAGGATTTACAAATCCATAAACCAATGTGTGCATGTAATAGAATGAACTTACCTCCTATGAAGGGTGGTGCGAAAGAAAACCATCATTTTTTTCCCTTGTGATGGAACTAGATGGATGCAATGGAGCTATTAGATGCCTTGAAGGATGTAACCTTAGGTGGTGATAGATAGTGCATAGTACTTGTTCCTTTATTATGATCACATAAATTTATATTTATATGATTCCTTCACTTGAATTTCGTAACTAATCCCGAAAAATGTCGAATACAAAAATATAAGATGCTCAAATGGATATAAAGGAAAAAAAAAAGTGAGAGTAAAGTAAAAAAGGGACATGAGTTCCCAAAGGGGATGAGGGCACTGACATTGGTGTCTTGACTAGGCGCTAGTGTCTACGATGAAAAATGTTGAAGAGTAAAAAGGCATACTTGAGCAAGTAAGAGTGCAATACTTTGAAAGTAGCAATAGAAAGCAAAGAAAGGTGGCAAAAGAAATGGGTTAATTAGTAATTTTATTACTTAGGAATAACATGAATAGTAGTATGTAATAAGGACTAAATAATTCTCGCTAAAGTGTGTGATATTATGGCTACACCTACGGATGGAGCATAGAAGCAAATACAATGTCACTCCTTCATTGTACAAGGTTGTGGGTATTCCTCTCAACATCGTGGAATAGATGAAAAGGAAAATTATGAATTTCACAATGTGGGATGACCACTATCACATCTCAAAGAGATCTACTACAATAATCCTTGAAGTAACTTCCACCTCTTTAACCTGCCATGCAAAAAGTAGACTTCGCGATCAATTTTAAGATCATTAGCCCAAGGAGTGTTAGGTTATGGAGTTGAATTGCTTCACAAAGGTATGCATTTGAGGTTTAATAGTTTACACAATAATAGGTGTCGGTCGGGAACCGACATCGGTCACACCTGGGAGGAAACAACATCATTCGGGGACTAAATCTTGGTTAGCTTGAGGAAGGCGGCACGGTCGAGGCAATTGGCACCATTAGCAAATATGGAACCAACATCGATCAAGGATTCGGCACCGATTACTGTGCATTTATGTTTTTATTTTAGATGCGGGATTTGATCCTACGGTTGATTGCAAAGGTGATCTAAATGTTATAATTACATGCAAAGGTGCCCTAAGTTTGTATAATATTATATAAGCTATAAAAATAGGGTTAGAACATAAGGATTGAGGAAGAATGTTAATTCTCCTTGGTTGAAGATGAAGAAGAAGAAAAATAAGAAAAAGGTTGCATGAAGACAGAGCTTCAATGGAGAGAAGATGGACAAAAGGAAATAGTAGGTACATCTGAATGGTGAGAAGAGTGTTATGTCTTCTACTGTATTTCCTTTGTATTGTCTTGTCTCAATGTAATGACTTACATAGTATGCAAAACACATAGTATTTCATCTTGTAGATCCACATGTTGTTGTGAGATCTTGTATTGTAGATCCATGAGATCATGTTATATTGTTGGTCCATTGTAGATCTAGTATTGTAGCTCGGAGGAGAGCTTGTGGGTACATATAGTATCTAGATATTGTAGAGGAAGTCTTCTTGTATGCACAGGTTGATGCAATGAGATGGAGGAGAGACTTACTTCTTGGTGCACATATATGGTTGCACATTGGTAGACCCTTGTGAGAGGTTGTGTTTGCATATTTACATGAGAGCTTGATTACACAGTGGGAGATGCAATAGTTCTTGGTATGTGAGATTTGGTGGTGTTTGGAGGCATGGTTGTAGTGTACTCATGGAGATCCATTTATAGATCTAGAGGATAGGATGAGATATTCTTGGAGAGATGCATTGTACTCTTGTATGGAAGAGTCGGTTTGTATTCTTGTTTATTATATATATTGAGATCTCTATCTTTTGTGGACGTAGCCCACATTGGGTGAACCATGGTACATGTTGTGTTATGTGTGTGTACTTTGTTTTGATTTGGATTATTCTAGTTTATAATTCCACTACTGTAGATTTTGGGGAATTGTATAGATCAATATTTGCATGATTTGGTTTGTTATTGAATCATAGCACTATTCCATAGTCCTAATTCCCAACTAGGGGAACAAGTAATTGAAATTATCAAGCATACTCGTTTTTGCATGTCTCTTGTTGTTGGAAATCATATTTTACATAATTGCATGATATATTATGATGCAAGTGCCTTATTCATGCCTAAAAGGATTGCAAATACCTTGGAAATTGAGTAAAATCCAAATTCAAATGGTGTTTTGTATCTTGATGGGTCAACGGTGTAAGTCTTGGGTGTAATTAAGGACCTAAAATTAACTCTTCATGCTTGTTCAAGCCTAACTATAATATAAGTTATTTTTTTGATTTACTTGCAACCTTTAGTCACCCTCTTCCTCTCTAGAGATTTCACATCCAAATTAGGCAGATATATTTCTTCAAATTGGTCTCATATGTTATTAAGAACAAGGTATGGGACTAGTTTTACAATCTACTTTGAACTCATATCATCTTATCATATTGAAGTTCATGATCCTAGTCCTATTAATGCAAACCTGTGTGGTCCAAAGAGAAGGTAGCATCGAGCTTGAATCCGTCGAGATGGTGCATTCATCTTATTCAATTCCTGATCTTATGCTTGATGAGTGGGCTAAGGAGCATTATGATTTGGACCCATAGACATATATGTGGAGACTAGTCTAGGGACTTGTTATATCCATGAAGAGGGATTTGCAGGTAACACGTGTGCCACACATGGAAGGAAATGATTCGTATTGTTTATGGAAAATGTTCTTTGACAAGTCTAGAAGTAGAAATGGAGTTGGGGTGGGCATAGTATTTATCTCCCCAATAGATCTGTAATTTACATGCTCAAACAATGTAGCAGAGCATGAAACATTAGTCCATGATATGCTCATTGTGTAAAAGAGACATACCAAGGCTCTGTAAATCTTTGGGGACACTACATTTTTCATTCACCAAGCTAGAGGGAAGTGTGCCATCAAGAATAATCTTTTAAATTCTTATAGGAACTGAGTTTGGGATCTTCTTGAGAGTTTTGAAGTTATAAACATTTAGTTAGTGCTACAAAAGTTAAACAAAAATAAGAACAGATGGTAGTTATTAGATCATAGTTATCACAAGTTGAGGATCTCATCCAAGGAAATAGAAAACATGTTAAGATGGTTGTAAGACCATCCATCCTAGTTAACAAAATCAGTTGGAAATTATTTGATAGTGATGAAAAAAATGTTCAATTTATCCAAAATGAAGCTAATCTCTCTTCAAAGTTGCAATATTATTTTCATGATGGTTATGGTGATCAAATCATCTATCTACAAACTACAAAGTTTCCTAAATGGTTGGTAACTCTTGAAAACATATTCAATCTTGATGATGATATCAAAGGGCAAAACAAGATCATATCCATGAACCAAGAGGACTACAAACCACTAACCATTTCACAAGGTAAGGATATGTTGCTTGGAGAAGTGTTTACTCAAGATGAAGAAAAACTTTTATATCCTTATGTCAAAAATATAATGATGTCTTATCACGAATTATGAGTATCTTAAGGGTTTTGACCCCAACATTGCTCAACATACTATTTATCTTAATCTCATGTCCAAGATAGTTAGATAGAAACAAAGGCCTGTCAATCCTAAAATCAAGCCCCTCATGAGGAAGGAGCTTACAAAAATCATTGAGGAAATATTTATATTCCCCATAAATTATTCCTCTTTGGTATTCAACTTGGTCCCAATTAGGAACAAAAGTGGAGAAATCATGATTTTTGTGTATTTTAGAAATTTGAATAGGGCCTCTTTAAAGGATAATTATCCTCTTCCCTCCATAGAAAAAAATTTGTAGATTGCAGCGGGAATTGAAATATTTTGTATCCTTGATAGCTACTCATGTTTCAATTATATCAGAGTTAAGAATGAAGATCTGTATAAGACTACATTCACAACCATTTGAGGAACATATGCATATGAAAAGATTCCCTTTGGTCTATATAATGTGGGTGTCACATTTCAAAGAGTACTGTATATTACTTTTAAAGGATGCATAAATGAATTCATCCTCATCTACTTGGATGATATCAATTTTTTATTAAAGGAGAGAAAATATCACATCATTCATCTTGAGAAAGTATTTGAGAGATGTAGGGAATTGTTGGTATCTCTTAACCCCAAGAAGCGTATTTTGGCATTTCGTAGGGCAATATTTTGGGTCATTTTGCTTTAAAATATGGTATTTTCATTGACCTTGAAATAACATTTGTTATTCTCCATCTCTCTTTTCCAACTCACAAGAAGGGGTTGTAGTATTTCTAGGTAAGATAAACTTTTTAGGAGGTTCATTACTAATTTTTTGGGATTATTCAAGCCTATCACTTTAATGTTCAAGAACTATGTGGCTTTTAAATGGACTGCAAAAGGAAAAGAGAGCTTCACCAAGATCATGAAGGCTATTATTCATGTACCCACTCTTATTAACCCTAAATATTCAAAGGAGGATAATAGTAGTGTTATCGTGATTTAACACAACAAAATAATGAAAGATTGGAGCAACCTGTAGTGTTCTTCAGTCAAACACTAAAATATTTTGAGTTCAAATACATTCATATAGAGAAACAATTTTTTTCCATCACGAGAGGTTACAAAAAAATTAGAAATCATGTTCATTATTATCTGCATCAAATTTTTAGTCCCACATCTTAGTGTGAGAGAATTTATTATGGGAAAAAAATAGTGAGAAGAGGGTTGAATGGGTAACTAAGATTCTGGAATATGATGTAGCCATCAAGGCCAAAAATTTGGTAAGAGGCGAGAGAACTTTGTGATCATATTTATTTGGATGATCGATATAGCTAATAATCCTCCTTCTTCATTAAGGAAGAACAAGGAAAAACGCGGAAGATTCACAGAGTGTTACAAGTTTGTGGGACAATGGAAACTCACATGACGTAAAAGAGTCGTGGAACATTGATTTTACACAACAACAAAACTTCCGCAAGATAAATGAGATCAACCTTATCACTAAATTTGAAATAATGATATGAAAACATTCGTAGAAATTGGTGGATACCCCCAGTTTAAACAAAATAAAGAGAATATATCTCGGGATGTAATCAGTTCCCTAAGCATTTATTTGTGGATTTATTATCAAAAGGACCCTCAATGTAGTATTGTTAAGGTACCTTGAGGGTGGTCGAGTAAACAAGGTCTTGCGAGAATTCCAAAATGGTTTCTCAAGAATACATTTCTCATCCAAGGACACAACAATTAAAATCATGAAGTTGGGATATTTCCATCCCATATTGTTCACATATGTACACCAATGCGTTAGAAAATGAAAACAATGTGATTTCTTCACTAGTAAAAAAAGATGATTTTCCTTTCCCTTCAACCTATTTAGGTGGATTAACCATTTTTCAATGGGGATTGACTTTATAGTCGTGATTAATCCTCCATCATGTGTTTTACATAGGTTGGTCTTAACAACAATTGAATATTTTACCAAGCTGGACCGAAGATATACCACTCAAGGAGGATATTGGATCAGTCATCCTTGGTTTCCTTGATGATATTGTGGAAAGTTTTGGGGTTCCTCGAACCAATATTTCAAATAATGAAAAATCCTTCCTAGTCTCTAAGATATTTGATTGGGCTCTTAAACATGGTGTATATTTGAAGACTTCCTCCAACTACTACCCACAAGGCAATGGCCTCGAAAAATTGATGAAAAATAACCTAATCGGGATCATGAAAAGGACTTTGGAGGTCAATCAAAGACAATGACATACAAAGGAAAATACATGATCTCTATGATTATAGAATCACATCAAAAAGGGAAAATAGAAAATATCTTTTCAAACTTTTCTATGGTAGAGAGTTCAGATTCCCTTATCTCTATAATTTCCTTCATTAGAGCTATCCCAATAATTAAAATTTAAAGATGAATATCAAATATAAATTAGAATGGTGGAGTTGGTTGAACTTTAAGAATTAAGGTAATCCTCCATGATCAAGTTAGAAGAGCATAAAAATTAAACCAAATGGTGGTTTGACATTAAAGAAAATATGTAGGCTTTCAAGATAGGTGATCTAGTCCTCAAACGAGATGTGAGAATATCCAAAATAGGGTGGTAATCCAAGTTTAATGTACTTTGGAGTGGGCCATTCATCATCACTACTTACAAAGAGGCAAAATATTTCAATTTATCCAATCTTGATGGAGAAACATAGCAAATCCCGATCAATAGTATTCATCTTAAACGTTTCTATTAAGTCGTATTTTACATATTGTAAATACTTGTGTGTTTTTTGTTTTTTGTTAGAGGTCCCCTCATTTTTATGTGTTGATCACTTGTTGAGTGGCTTTCCCTCGAGCCCCTGCGGTAGTCATCTTCATTTGTAATAATTTCTTGTGCACTCTCTCCATGTTTCACTTGAAACATGTATGATCTCCCATTTTGTACATGATTTTTAGCCCCTTGTAGTCATTTGTGGGTCATCTCATAGAAGGTCCCATTGTAGAAGTTATAAATTTGGAGCCAATTTCAATGTACATATTTCAACCCCATAAGGTCATCTTCAATCAATGTTAAGTTATTACGGATCCGGAAGATAGGTTTTATAGGTTTGAGATCAATTTTCAAGATTTTGTTTGACTCTATTCCCAATGGATAATTCAAGGCTTCTGGTCTTCATCATCTAGTAGGAAAATTTCCCTAGAGGTCGCCAAATTTTTGTCCAAAATTTCACCCCTTTGAAATTTTGGAAAATTCATATAAGTTACGACTTAGCTAAAAAAGTTCTCAATAATAGCTGCATGACACAAAGTCAATCTTCCATGGAGGGTAAAAATGTAGTGTTCCATGAGTTCTTCTAAACCATGGTTAAAAATAAAATAAGTATTTAGGACTTAGTTGGATTTAGATCAATTAGTGGTTTGCAAAGTTTGTTATAACTTTGGCGGCATTGAGGAAATCAGTCCTTCACAACACCAAATCAATAATTGTCAAGTTGAAGCCAAGTCAAAGAACCATGGAGTTCACATTTTTGGAAACACAATGAATTATAGGGGGTGAATTAATAATGTAATACTTTCATTCAATTAACCATGCACAATTGTAAACCTTGTTTAATCATTCATTATTTTTCATCATTCATTCATCTTAACCATTATGCATCATGAAACATAACCATACATGAACAAAAAAATAACACAATGAGATAAGATATAAAGTGGGAAACCCTCAAGGGGAAGAAAACCCACTGAACCTCTATATATATACTCAACACAAAGGACTCTTGTGAATATTACAAATCACAAGATATTTCTTTAGTGAAGCACCAACCCCTATTTAGTAGAGCACCCACTCTATAAGGAAGCTAAAACCACCCAAGATGAAAAAGTAACGACTTATCCACCTAGATATGAAGATAAATTTATGACCTTGTTGCTCAACCAACTTATCGTGATCAATTTTTCATCTCTCTTCACTAAAAACCCTCTCAAAATGCTCTCTCCTTCTTCGCTCATGTATGCACCAAAATATGGTGATTAGGTCATATGACCTTGTAGATTATTATATTTTCCCTTCTTAGCTCCTCATTCCTCTTTCTCAGTTATTCTCTTGATCCCTCTTTCCTCTTCACACACCCCTCTTGCTCTCCCACAACACCATCTTCTTCATTATCTCAAATGAGTGAATACATCTTACTTTTATACATGACTCATGCCACAATACCATATAGGTCGGAAAAATACTATATGACCATGCAAGTTCGGTCATATAAAACATAAATATACTAATTAAAAAAATTAATAAGTAACCTAAGAGGACCATATAGGTCGGCATGATCCTTTCAAACAAAAACTTGCCAACAAGGCCTAAAGCACTAGGTCTTCACTCCAACTATCATAATTTGAACTTCAAAGGCATAAGGTAGATCCACCAAGACTCCAGAAGTTCTATACACATCAAAAACGTCCTTTGAAAATCATCTCCATGCATGAAACACTTTGTAACATTCATTTTCATCATACACTACTCCATTTGACAAGCATCACCAATTAGGTCCCAAGCACCTAATTATCACTCTCCAAAAGCAAATAACTTCACACCTCAAATCAAGTTGTTGATATTTTTGGGCACATGAAAAGATACAACATTATCCTATCTCACTCTCTAACACCATGGAATACCACCAAATAGGGCATAAAACTCTAAAGTATCTCCTTCTCTAACCTCACTTAAGCATATTGATAATGCTCAAAAATAGGTCTTCAAAAACAAGTTGGTTCATACAAAAAAATACCTCTTCATGGAACATGTAGCACATCAATAGAAATATCTCACTATCTTTCAACTCACACAACTCATAATAACCTTCAATTCAGGGCATAAGGCACCAAAATGCTTCCTTCACTGAAATTGCTCAAACCTGCATATAGGACTCAAGAACCAGTCTTGAGCTTACTAAGCCCCAACACCTCGAAATCCACTTCCAAAATCTACCACTTTGTATGGAACACTTCACCAAGTACCTAACATTCCTCCTCAAGCAATCACATGTATATGTCACATGAATAAATCCACACTAGCATACCTAATCCGAAGCCTTCTTGATAGGCCTATTAGGGTTGATTAGGCCATTAGGGATTAAGCATGAAAACACCTCATCTAATAACACCATGGGATCATTCACATCATATTAGACATCTACAGACTATACATGCTCATAATATTCTACTAGACTATTCAAAACATCACAAACCCTCTCGGACCTTCATGACTAGTTTTGGCTCTTTAGGTCATTAGTGGTAGGTAAACTTGGAAGAGATATTTCACTCATTTATTACATTTATCTATCCCAATATTTTTTTGGAAATTTAGCACACATCCAAATCTAGAAGAATCAATTTGTTTCACTTCA
The DNA here is from genome assembly GCA_018340775.1 of Taxus wallichiana var. yunnanensis. Lineage (NCBI taxonomy): Eukaryota > Viridiplantae > Streptophyta > Pinopsida > Cupressales > Taxaceae > Taxus > Taxus wallichiana. The sequence goes on from CM031239.1 coordinate 170,848,256, forward strand.
TGAAACCTACAACTCATACTTGTACCTACAAATCTTCACAAAATAGGGGTTTTTCTATAACTTCTCACCAGACCTAGAGCTTACCAAAACCATAAAAAAGAGTTATGATGAACTCTCTACAAGATTTAGCCTTCACATTATCCTTCCCAAGTCATTTCATGACCAAATTTTTCATATTTTGTCTATTACTCGAATAAAGGGTTTTGGGAGGGTTTAAAGCCACTCGACTTCTTAATAATCGTTCATAAAGGATAGGGAATAATTTTACCTCATTCCAATTACAAAAGAATCTTAACTCCATGACTCAATATTGATGAATGGATCAAGTTCCCATGAAAGGTTTTCATGTGTGAGTGAGCATTCAAAATTGACCATCAAACTAGAAATGACTGTTTTGAGAGCTATGTAGAGCTCAAAACAAATTTTCTTGATTTTCCATCAACCTTCTGACTTCAAACTTAGACCAAACCTCTGAAATGACTTCTTCCATGATTTATAATGTTCATCCATTATTATCTACCTTTGAAACTCATTCTCGATACCTAGTTTTCCCATGCCTTCCTACCTTTTCTTTTATGTCTTGCTTCAATATGACCTTGAACATATCATATACACCTAAACCATGACCTTGTACACCTTACAAACATGTTATGAAATGTCAAAAAAATCCTCACATGATTACATTTCCTTTAAGGTGAACCACATGTCACATATGAAATTCTCCAAACATTAATATACTCTAAAATTTCAGGTATCGGTGTTGGTTAAACAAGTTTAAGACTATGATATTGAGTTTTCATGATTATGCACACCACCTAAGAAGAAGAGAAGTAATTGGGTCTTCTACCCTAACATGCAACATTCCAAGAACATGGTGATGTCTTGTACATATTTAATTATCTTCCCTCTTGTTTCATGCATGAAATGAGCTTAAATTAAGTTTCATGCATCTAAGTTGAAGACTACATTTTGAAGGTCATAGTCCTAATAGGAGCATATCAGTCATAATGAAGACCGATGATAAAATGGTGAGTTGTAAAGCTTGTAAATATAATATATGGAAATGAGAGGACCTTGTAACATAAAAAAACCTTTATAACACTCGTTTCATGTTCCATGTTGGCTAAAATACAAATAATTTTTCGTTAAGAAGAAGACAAGGAATAAGTTATTCTACAAAAGAAGGTTACATATGACGAGTTGATGATGGAATATTTTCAGTTGTATCAGGGGTGTAGTGAGTTTAGACATGTTATTTAGTTTCTAATAGGTGTAAAAATGTCATGGTAGATCAAGAAGAGTCTATACGTACAAGTGACACTCTTGTAGATATGACATTGTATCAGTTTTAGATGATGTCACATAGAATCTTGCACATGATTTGAAGAGGTAAAAGGTGTAGGGGTAAGAAGATTAATTTGAAGAGGTGTAAAAGGAGTTCATCCTTGTGTATACATATGTAATAATGTGCATGAAAAATGGCTTTTGAATACAATATTGCAGAAGTATGAGATGATGAGAAAATAGGTTATTCAAGGTATGTGTAGAAGGAGGATGAACATAAAGGAGCTGAATAAGAGATCACAAATCTTTTTTATTAAGAAACTAGGTTATATAAATTTAATCAAAAACTTTTAAAGACTAAGTGGGTGCTTAGAAAAAGAGGGATTTTGTGCTTCCATGCAAGTAGGATCTTGCAAAATATGTCAAGTAGGTGTTTGAATTAATTGTTGGAGTTGGTGCTTCAAGTTGAGTGGGTGCTCAAAAAATTGAAATATTTGTAATCTCTTATGGGAAAATTATCCACAATAGTGCATTCATTTCAATGGGGTTTTCTCCCTTTAATATTTTACAACATTAACCACTTTGTCTTCATGTGGTTTCTTGTTGTTTTCTTATGTTTGAATGTCATTGTTTCCTCATGGTAAAGGTTAATCAAGATTGATTGGCTTGCTGAGGTGTAAATTTTTTATCAAGGTTTGAATAAGCACTTATTTTCCCCCCCTCTCAGTTCCTTTTTTTTCCAACACAAGTATTGTCTCTTGACTGATATTAATGGTTGTTTCTACCATTTCTCCATGGATAATCATGCTTGACTGTCATTCTACATTCCCTAGCTCTATGACCAAAAATCTTGCATGAGTAGCAATATCCATTAAACTTACTTGAGAACCTCATTGAATTAGGTTGTATTATGACATTATTGTGAACCTTGATATCATTCTTGGCTTCAGAAGGTCCTTAAATTAGATCAAGATGCTTCTCTTCCTTCTTTATTTCTTCCTTGAAACCCAAACCAGATTTTTCATTAGAGGCTATTTGAATGTTCAACAAATCATCAAGATCACTAGTTCTCTTCTCAAGTCTTTGGTAAATTTTTAGCTTGCTCGAGGCTAGTTCTATTTTTAACTATAAGGACTCTATATAGCCATACTTATTTTGATACACTCATCCTCATTACCCTTGAGATTGGTCATGAGCATCAAAATTTAAGTTTCTAGTATTGTGCATAACTTGGTACATTCCTTTTCCTTGGCTTCTAGATTTTTGTACCCATTTCAAGTTGATATTTTAGTTGTTTATGGATTTCTTCAAACTCCTCAAGCATCCTTGATCAGTCTTCTTTCTAGAAGACTAATTTTTTCTTCATAGTCCTTATTTGATGACCTCATTTTATGATTCTTCTTCTTTTGAAGCTTTATCTCCTCTAGGGAATGTTCATATTCTACCTTGAAGTCAATTTATTCCTCTTCTTCATCTGAATCCCATCCATCACCATAAATCATGGAATCTTCTTATTTGGAGAAACTGGATTCTTTTTCCATGAATAGGGTATCAAAATTATCATTTTTGATAGCTTCATCCTCACTCTCAGAAGAGTTGTTATTATTCAAATCAAAGGAACTACAATCTTCTTTAGTATAGAGGATTTTATTGTTCTTAGAAAACTTCCTCTTGTCCTTGGATAGTATAAAGCTCTTCTTTCTCTTGTTAGAACTATTGGATTACTTATCTTCTTCATGATATTCCTCATCTTCTTCATCATTCTCATCTTTATGCTTGTGAGGGTTCTTATTAGAAAAATGTCCAATCTTACCATAGTTAAAACATTTGAAAGGAAATTTACCCTTATACTTACTGAATCGGTCTTCAACTTCCTAACAAACATTGTAATAAACTCATCATCATCAATATTAGGAGCATCATCATGAGTGGTCTTATTATCTTTTGAATTATTCTCAACTTTGAATGCAACCTCCTTCTTGATAGGTTTTGTATCAATGGTTCTCATCTCATAGGCTTTCAAAATGCCATAGATCTCATCCATCAACATGGTACTCAAATTATTAGCTTCGAAATGGATGAAACTTTAGCATCATACTTGGTAATGAATAATCTTAACACTTTTTCACCACCACAACCTCTTGCACTTCTTATCCTAACCCTTTTATAATATTGACCTCTTGATCTACTCTGAGAAGTTATGCAGTAATTGTGTCTTCTTCCTTCATCTTCATACTTTGAAACAAACTTCTATAAGTCTAGAGATTTACCATCTTCACCTTAGAGTCACCTTTATAGATTACCTTAATATTTTCCCACATGGCCTTAGCTGAAGTACAATGCATCACTTTTACAAATTCTGATTCTCCCAAACCACACACAATGGACTTCATGGCTTTAGAACTATCAATGCTAGCTTTCTTACCTCTTTGCATCTGTTGAAGGATTCGACAAACAATATACCCATCTATCACTGATTGTTAAACATCACATCCCAAATAACTTATGTAATTCCTCATCCTGATACTCTAAAATGAATAGTTAGTCCCACTAAATATAGGTGCTTTACTAGTAGAAGAACTACTCAGTCGACTCGCCATTTTTGTGCTTCAAAGTATATCCTTTAAATAGTTAAACTTTCTTCAAAAGTACCTTTCTATGATACCAATTTTTGGAAGCACAATGACTAGGGGTGAATCATTTCTTTAATGCTTTCGTTCAATTATCAATGCACAATTATAAATATTACTTAATAATTCATTAGTTTTTCATCAATCATTCATCCGAACAATTATGTGTCATGAAACTTAACCATATGTGAACAAGAAAATAACACAATGACACAATATATAAAGTGGGAAACCCTCAAGGGAATAAAAACCACTAAACCTCTACACTCAACATAAAGGACTCCTAGGAATATCACACATCACAAGATATTTATTTAAAGAGGCACCAACTCCACAAGGAGAACCAACCCTTATTTAGTCGAGCACCCACTCTACAAGGAGGATATAACCCCTGATATGACAAAGCACCCAACTATCCACATGAATATGAAGATCAATTGATGACCTTATTTCTCAACCAAGTATCTGTGGTCACTTTTTTATTTCTCTTCACTCAAAACCCTCTCATCTTGCTCTCTCCCTTTCTTCACTCACATGTGCACCAAAATATGTTGATTACATCATATGACCTTGTACTTTATTCTCATTTTCCCTTATCAACTCCTCATCTCTCTTATCTATTCTTATATTTATCCCTCTTGCATCTTCACACACCCCTATTTCTTGATCAAATCACCATCTTCTTCACTAGCTCAAATGAGAAAATACATCTTACTTTTATACTTGAGTCATGCTACAATACCACCTAGGTCGGAAAAGGACCATATGACCATGAAAGTTCGGTCATCTAAAGCATAAATAGACTCATTAAAAATAGTAAAAAGTAACACAAGAGGACCATATAGGTCGACATAATTCTTTCAAAGACAAACTTTCCAACAAGGCCTAAAACACTAGGTCTTCACTCCAATGGTCATAATTTGAACTTCAAAGGAAAAAGGAAGCTCCACCAAGACTCCATTAGTTCTGGAAACATCAACAACATCCTCTCAACATCAACTTCATGCATGAAACACTCTACAACCTTCATCTTCATCATACACTACTCCATTTGGAAAACATCACCAATTAGGTCTTAAGCACCTAATTATGACTCTCCAAAAGCAAACAACTTCACACCTCAAATAAAGTTATCAAGACTTCTTGGGAAAATGTAAAGATGCAATATGATCCTATAGACACTAAATCACGCACTTGGGTACATTTCTAGGTCCTAATCACATACTTGCATTCATATGATTCCTAAGTGAGAAAATTACTAATTAACCACTATCTTTGGCCTTTTTACTTTCTTTCTAGTTTCCTTCTTGGTCTTACACACCCCACTACCCAATCTGACCTTCATCACTTTAGAATTTTTAGTCTGGACACCAGCACCTAGGTGCCCTCGTCGGCTCCAGGCGCCCCGACCTCTTTTATCTTGCTCACCCCTTTTAGGCTTGTTTTATATTTGGGCATTTTATTTTCTCATGGGTCATCCTTTAGTGGTTAGTTACTAAATTCAAACAAGGGAATCATATAAATACAATGCTATGTGATCAAATTAAAGGACCAAGCTTTAAGAATCTACTATCACCACCTAAGGTTGCATCTAAAGGCATTACTAAGAGCATCAAGGCATCCATATAGCTTCATTTCAAGGACAAGGGAATGCATTTTCTGCATGCATTTCATATGAGGGGAAGTTCATTTTTCCATACGCACATATAATTTCATTGTTATATCTAGTTATTGTTTGTTATCAATTTCATCTTGTATAAGAGCCTCTTAGGGCATGATTCTTTCACACACACACGAGAACTACATGGAGTCTTAAATGTAGTGCATCACCTAAATTTTAAGTTCACTCGGTCGAGTGACCGCGAGGTCGATTCGAGTCACCATTTGCATCTTTTCTTTTTTAGGATTTGATGTGTTTTAAGGTTTTGCTAGAGGTCTTTTTTTTACAACTTATAGGAAAACTTTGTGATCTTACGAAACATACTGGTGAAAAAAAAATGAAAGTTACTAAAAATCTTGCAACATGGTGATTAGTTTCTAATAATTTTCATAATCACATGTGCTCACGACCGGTCTCGGTGTCTACGCACCACCGACCCAATCCGGGTGCCCTAGTCCTAGCATTTCCAACAGTTCTCTAAAAAATGTTGGGTGTGGTTATGATAGTATGCACTCCTTTTTCATCAATTTTTTTATCTCCATGCGCTTTGGGATTTATTACAAATCAACTAAGTCTTATTTACTCCCTCTTACACTTAGGGTTTCAATTTCTTATTGCTTATTGTTTGTGTCATATATGTGCTTTACTACTTTATCTATTGCATGTGAATCTGAAATATCCTTTAGGGTTTAACATTAATCCAACATTTTGATAAATCATTTGGCGAACTGTCTCATTCGAACACTCTTTGGTTTTTATTTCATCACTTACTGTTTCTTTAGACCCTCTCATCATGGATATCTCTATTCATGATTTATTTCTTGTTGATCCTAATTTTCATGCTAAAATCATTACTCTCTTGGATAATACTCATATTCCTTCTACTACTCATCGACATAGTATATATCAAACATTCGTATATGTTTTTTTCTCGGTAAATTACTTTTCCTTCTTATATAGTTGTCAATATTTCTATTTATGACAATGATCCTCCCTTATATATAGATATACATCAATAACATGGATGTCAAGTGAACTCTAGTTGATAATGGATCTGAAATCAATCTTTGTACTTTATCATTCATTCAAAATATTGGCCTTTCCTCCAATTATCATAGCCAAATATCCATTTCTCTTTAAGTTTATGATTCTTCTATCCATCCATGCATAGGCACTATTACTTTTCCTATCACCGTTGGGCCAAAAATGGTTCTTACAGTATTATTTTTTATTGATATCCTTATTCAGTATAATTGCTTACTTGGTAGGCCATGGCTTCACATCATGCAAGAAGTTCCCTCTACAGTTCACCGGTGCGTTAAATTCTTACATGAGGGCTTTGAGTATATATTTTTCATTGATTATAATCCCTTCCAATTTTATTGTCATGATCTAACCACTTTGTATTACCTATTCCTACTTCTTCTACTATGCATCCTATTGTTGATATATAACCCGATGACTTTCCAGAAAACTTGCCTCCACTTGAGGGAACTATTTACGCATTAGACACCATACCACCCACCTCATACTCACCTCTTCCTCCTACTATTGCTATGGTACTTTATTAGGGGCCTATCCATACATTGGACTTCATTCCATTGTCGTCTCATACACAACCAAAATCGAAACTTCCTCCTTTCACATGCATCACTTTTATGAATGACTCTTATTGGGAACATATTCCATTTGATCCTACTTGCTCGATACTATATGCATACAAGATGGCTTGACTCGGCTTGGATTCACATTGGATGATCTCATCCCTCCACCTCATTCTTCTCATCTCTATCATGGATATGTTCACATCACTGCTTCTTATGGTCTTCATGTCTTCCATCTCTTAGTCTTTCTTACATGCACTTTTCGTACTTCTCACACGACACTTGGGAAATTCGGCTTGACTACATTAGGGGAACATTGGATCTTAATCACATTGATATATCATTTCCCATGCTCTTCAGATGTGTTTTTATTTGTAATGATTCATTTCTTGGATATTCAAAAAATATTACTCACTAGTATGCACATGGTTTTCCATTACCACCTTTCACTAATGAAGAATACACAATGGGCATGTACATACTACAATCGAATGGCTCTCTATATGATCAATCTCATACTATTGTTTATTAAGACTCGATGCTTCTCCATTCAAATTTCTACACTCAAAGCACATTCATGACAAATATTTCTACACACATGAACTTATGATACTATTGTTGAGGGCATACTACATACATGAACCTCACACACTACATATTTCTACATTCGACACATTCGCGACAAATATTTCTAGTATTGCATCCTCAAATGACACATTTCCGATGACATAATCTAGTTCCATGGTTCATACTCAAATTTTAAGGGTATAAATCTGAAATATACCTCACCTCATCTCAAACTCTTTACGCTCTATGCATCATTGTTATATCTTCCTAGTGCACACTTTCAAACTATTTCCTAATGACACACTCTAGTTCCACATTTCATACTCGATTGCTAGGGGTATAAATCTTAATTGAACCTCATGTCATCAAATTCACACTCTTCAATTCTCTATGCTTCATTAATGTATATTTCTATCACACATTATCAAACCATTTCCCGATGATGCACTCTTGTTCTATGGTTCATTCTTGATTCTTTGAGGGGGAATTTCTAAACGAACCTAAAATCACTCATAGATACACATTCACTTAATGGGAATGTTGTTCCTATCACACTCACATTGCATATTATTTTATCATTCTATCTCACTCATTCACAACATATTGTATATCTTGGTTGCACATTGTTCTTATTTACTTATGCTTACATGTTACACTATGTTTCCTATGTTATCTGGAAATTTCATATGTCATTATCTTTATCATATACACATGCGCATTCACTTTACTTCTAGTTGTGAATGCATACCTTCTACATATCCCCACACGCAGCATAGATGATTAGAATTGTACCTCTTACTAGTCCCATAATGGCTCTTGGGGGCATCTACTTTCGTATAAACTACATGTGTTATTGTTTCATTTTATACTACTTCATATTTTTACTAGCACACTACTATATCAGATCATACAAGATTTGACATAATTTTTGCCTTTCTAACATGCTAATGGGTGCTTCATGTGCAACATTTTTCTTACAAGAACTATTTTCCACCATGGATGTTTGATACTTTGTCTCCTATTATTTTTCATTTTTTTCCCATTGTATGTCATTTTACGAGCTATGTCCTTTTTCTTGTGTGCACACTATATGATTTTGGATGCTTCGGCCCTAATTGTCTTGTGAAATTGTGAGTGATGTCCCATGTTTACAACCCTCTTTTCACGGTCTACATTGTATTCTTGCTTGCTAGCTTACATATTATCTTCTATATGCATATTTGTCTTGTTTTCACTAACACATGTTTCCAATCACTTTGTTTTCATGTGCCTTGGTTTCTACCAAGCACATTCACTCCCCCTACAGGGTATTAGTTTCATATCACTATACTGATCCTGTCTTTGGGCCGCATCCTCCTAGCAACATTACATGCACCCCAAATGAGGGGGCATACATTAGGTGAATCAGTCACCCCATTCAAGAGGACATAGTCATAGTTCAGAACTACACAATATAGGAACAACACAGTCTTTAGTCACAGAAATGGCCCAAAATTTGACTTAGGTCCTTATCACAAAGCATAGATGCCATTTCCTAGATAGACATGAGATCCTGGGTGCTCTTGACCTTTCCAGTGGTGCACTATGACCAGAAGGCGATTCTGATGGTTTTCACATATTGGCTTTGATTTAAAGTAGTTTACACATAACAAGCACAATCCTCAAGCAATCAACATGTATGTTATATCCTTTTCTCTATTTATGTTGGATCGAACTAGATCGAATTGGAGAAAATTAGGATCACACCATATGCAATGGTGTATAAATAGTTGGGCAAAGCATTCAAGGTTGGATAATAGCACTAGACCTTTCTCCCCAACACTTCTTCTATTGTGGTGTGAGATCTCCTAAAAAAATTTCCCTTCTACAATAGTCCAGGACACTTTCTATATTTTTCACTCATCACGGATCAAGTGCACATGTTCCTTTTACTACTTTTTCACATTTTTACACACTTTTTACATACTTGGATCGAATTTTACATATACACATATTTGAATACTCTTTTACTCTTCTCTTTGTATTTACATCCTTAGGGAAGCAAAGCGAAACATCATCAAACACATCAACATGACAATGATAACAAGCATGACACATTGTATACGCTTTACCCCTAGGGTCACTTCCTCTTCCTTAGCTTCCACGCTTCATTTGTTATCACTTCACACTTTTATAGTCTCCTCGGTATGTTTTTTCCATTGATCTACTTGGTTATCGGTACACGTATCTTATCTACTTTATGTTATTGAGAATTCACTCAACAACATAAAGTAGGGGCAAACAATAGACACTAAATCATGCACTTGGGTACATTTCTAGGTCCTAATCACATACTTACATTCTTATGATTCCTCAAAGCAAGAAAATTACTAATCAGCCATTGTCTTTGTCCTCTTTACTTTCTTTTTGGTTTCCTTCTTGGTCTTACACACCCCACTTGCCTAGATTGAATTTTTTCACTTCATCATTTCGAGTCGTACACACGGTGCCAGGCACCCTTGTCCCCCTCTGGGCACTCCCAACCTCTTTGTATCTTATTCACCCCTTTTGGGCCTCTTTTATATTTTGGGCATATTATTTTCTCACAATTCATCCTTTAGTGGTTAATTACAAAATTAAAACAAGGGAATCATATAAATATAATGTTATGTAATAAAATTAAAGGACCAAGCTCTAAGCATCTACTATTACCACCTAATGTTGCATCAAAAAAATTATTAAAACATCCATCTAGATTCATTCAAGGGACTACATTTTTTCTCGCATACACTTCATAAATAGGGAAGTTCATTTTTCCATACACACATCTACTTACATTGCTACATTTATATATTTCTCACTATGAAGTGCATCTTGCAAAAGAGCCTTCTAGGGCACAATTCTTGCACACACATATGAGAACTACATGGAGTCTAAAATCTAGTTCAGCACCGGATCGTAAGTTCACTCAATCGGGTGATTGTGGGGTCATTCAGACTCCCCATTTATAACTTTTCTTTTTTAGGATTTTATGCGTTTTGGGGTTTTGCAGGAGATCTTTTATTTTTCAGGTTATAAGAGAACTCTGAAATCTTTCACTAAAATATAGGTGATTAAACATGAAGGTTAGAAAATATCTTATGACATCTTGAAAATCCCTTTCTGAGCATTTTCATAGTCACATGCGCCTGAGCCTAGTCTCTAGTGTCTAAGCGCCCCTAACTTGATCCGGGCACCCTAGTCCTAGAATTTCCGATAGTTCTGCAATTTTCTACATGCGGTTATGATAGTATACACTCTTGTTTCATCAGTTTTGAGCTCCGTGCACTTTGGGATTTATTACAAATTAACTAAGTCTTCTTTACTCCCTCTTGTACTAAGGGTTTCAATTTCTTATTGCTTATTGCATGTGTCATATATGTGATTTACCACTTTACCTATTGCATGTGACTCTGAAATATCCTCTAGGGTTTAACATTAATCCAAAATTTGTTAAATAAAATCCTATCTCACTCTCAAACACCGTGTGATACCACCAAAGAGGGCATAACACTCCAAAGCACCTCTTTCTCTAACCTTTCTTAAGCATGTTGATAATGCTCAACAATAGGTCTTCAAAAACAAGTTGGTTCATATAAAAATCACCTCTCCATAGAACATTTGGACATCACTAGAAATATCTCATTCTCATGCAACTAAAAAAACTCATAACAACCTTTAATTCAAGGTATAAGGCACCAAAATGCTTCCTTCACTTAAACTTCTCAAACTCGCATATTGGACTCAAGAACCAGTCTTGAGATTACTAAGCTCCAACACCTCAAACTCCACTTCCACACTCTACAACTACATGTAAAACTTCACCAAGGACCTAAAACACCTCCTCAAACACTCATATACATATGTCACATGAAGAAATATACACTAGAATACCGATCTACAAGCCTTCTTGAAAGGCCTAATATGGTTTATTAGGCCATAAGGGATTAACATGATAACACCTCATATGATCACATCATGAGATCAATCATATCATATTAGATCTGTAAATACTATCTATGCCCATTATATACTACTAGACCATGTAAAACATCACAAACACTCTTGTACCTTCATGACTAGTTTTTGCCGTTTTAGGCCATTAGAGGTAGGTCAACTTGGAAGAGATATTTCAATCATTTATTATGCTGAATCTATCCCAATATTTTCATGGAAATCTAGCACACACCCCAAGATATAAGAATCAATTGGTTTCGCTTTATGGACCCTACAAATCATACATGTAGTTTGTAAAACTTCACAAAACATGGGTTTTGTTATATCTTATCATCACACCTAGAGCTTGCCATCATGACCAAAATGAGCTATGATTAATTCTCTAAAATATTGAACCTTCACACTAGCCTATAAAGTCATTTCATGACCAAAATATTCATATTTTTTCTATCGCTCTAAAACTAGGGTTTTGGGAGGGTTTAAACCCACTTGACTTCTTAATAACCATTCATTAAGGATAGGGCATTATTTGTCCTCATTACAATTGCAAAATAATCTTAACTCCATGGATCAACATTGATGATTGGATCAAGTCCCCATGCAAAGTATTCACATGTGAGTAAGCATTCCAAATTGACCATTGAGCTAGGAATGACTGTTTTGAGAGCTTGGTAAAGCTCAAAACAACTTTTCTTGTTTTTCCATCAACCTCGACCTCAAACTTGGAAAAAACCTTTTAAGTGAATTATTACATGATTTCCAATGCTCATCTATTCTTATCCATCTATGAAACTCATCCCGATACCTGGTTTGACCATTCTTTCTTAGCATGTTGTTGTCATATGTTTTTGCAAGGCCAAAATTCAAAGGGAAAACATGACAGCTTTACCCAAGTATCAAAAAAATTCCTTTAAGTTTTAGCCTTGTGACCATACTCCTCATGGAACCTAAACACTCTGATTTCTTAGAAGGTGTTGGTGGATTCCTTAGAGAAACATCCTCGATCCTGGACAATATATGATCATCTTCGAGCCCCCTTTACTCAAAGACCCTCCCAAGTCATTCTCTGTGTTAACATACCTTGGTTTCATGACCCCTCCATCCTTAAAAATATTAATAATTTGATGAACATCCTCCTCAAGTGTATAAAATGTATGCATGAGGTCACACATTCCCTTCAATGGAGTGTTGTCAAAAGGTGTAATTTTTCTTAAGCTTAGAAAGGTTATTCCCTAGTCTATCCATGTCGGTGTGCATCCTCCAAAGCTAATCAAGAAGATTGAATTCATTTGGAGATGCCATAGAAGATCCTAAAATTTAATGGAAATGGCTTTGGAAATTTTGGGAAATTTGTAGAGTTTTTGTAGTAAGAATAGTGAAAGTAGGTTTTGGAACCTTAAAAAGATTGCAATGGAAAAAGGTACTAGAACTTCAAGGGAAGATTTTGGGATCTCGGGATGATTCAATAGGAAAACAAGATACCATCAAAAATATTTTGGAATCATCTACATGATGGAAATTTTACATCTTTCACAAGACCTAAGAAATTATTTGTACAGACCAATCTCAAGAAAATCACCTTGCAGTCCCGAATGAGACATTATAATTTTTAGAGAAGGAGGTAGAATAAAGTCTTGAAAAATATCCCATTGATCTCAAAATGGTATTAGGAGCCAAATTTATATAATTTTTTTCCCAAAATGCCTCATATAACTCTGGGAAAGTTGGTTTCATCATTTTAGGAGTTAGTCAAATTCACAGTTGGGAGGTGGCACATTTAGTGTCCCAACTGTCCAAGAAATTGGGGAAAATGGGGAAATTATAGATTAAAAATTCTCCATGCCCCCATTTAAATTCATTGGACCCTCATGTGACCATGTTCCTTCCCGATAAGGTGTTATGTGACTATGAATGTAATTTTGGCTAAGTTCTAGCTTCCTAACACTTAGGTGATATCTATCCTTGTATTAGGTTCTTGGTTGAAATAGGTAAGGAAAACCTCACCGTGTGCCAAAGTATAGGTCAAGACATGAGTTTTAAAATGGATTATACGATGTGATCATCTTGCTAAGCGAGTGATGGGAGAAGAAAGTACTAAAGAATTCCATGATTAGATGGTGTTGTTCATCATTACCATCATCATAGGAAATAAAATGATTGAATGGGATTAAATAATCGGTGAAAACATTCACTTCATGTTGATCTAGCTTCTAGTCACAAGAAAGTTTTCTATGACATCATACCTATTGTATGTTATTACAGTATGAGATCTCTCGGGGTTTTCAATCTCACACCAAACTTGTCCCAGAAGTCTCACACCTATGAGAGATATCCACACTAACCCTAAAAGAGAGTAATCATCCCTTTACACGGTGAATTATTTATTCACCATGTATGTCATGAGATTTATTAAAGGAAATCCAGAGTCGAGACTATGCTCACATGTTGTCACATTGATTCAAAGGTATGGATCCTTCTTCATGAAAATCTTGACTTTCTCATACATCATGGTATCTATATTTTACCTCACTCTAAAAACACTTCCAAGGTACCTCAGTGACAATATTTTCATGTTTGAGCTTTGCAAACAACTTGTCCGATTTAGCGAAAAATCAAGATCAAGAAGAAGAAAGGAATTCCTTTCCCCATCTCTTTTGGAATTTTCTCTTACAATTCCCACATTGATGCATCAAATTTATAATCCTCTTTCTCTCAGTTGAATCTCTACTCCTACACTTCAAGGGCTAAATTTTACATCCAAATCACTCTCGATATGTTCCATATCCCGAATTTTCATAATGTGCTACAAATTGAGGACTATTGGGTGAATTTTTTTGACTATCATGAAGTTAGGGAAAGAGATCACATGAGGATGATGGTGGAGAAAATGAGGAAGGTTGGATTTTATTGGTTTGAAGAAGGCATTGATGATGATGGAATAAATTTTTAAGATACATGTGGTAACCATCATGAAATATTCACCTCTTCTAAAAACATTTAGAGTATCCAAGAATAAGGAGATATCTATAAAAGGACCGAGACATGTAGTGATTCAAAAATCAATAGAGTGGTTCAAAAATAAGAGAGAAGAGTTCATTGAGTCAGTAGGTCTTCATTATCTCAATAAACTATCACCTCTTCTATCCATTTGAAGGAGCTAAGAAAGCTTCTAGTTCAGCCCACTCACTGAATGGATTCAAAAGATAAAATCAATATAATATCACCCAACGCACTACAAGAGGATACAAAAGAAGGAAAAGGTATCTCAAGAGAATCCAAATGGCTTGGAATAAGGTGATATTGAAACTTCTCACCATTAATTCTTCAAATAACTCAAAGCATCTCGTCCTCCATAGCCACTGACTATTCAAGTGACCCAAGATCTACCTTCTCAACTAGAAAAGAAATGGCCATCATTCCAAACATTGAACTCGAAGAAAATGAGACATTCTCATGGGTACAAGATATGATTGGAGGTGAGACATGCATGATCCAATAGGTGGTGATCCCATATTTCTAGGCTATATCTACAATGGTGAAGGAAAATAAGGGAAGAAAGCACAAATTACCTCCCACTTTTTCAAAGTGGCGCTTGAGAAACCAATATGTGGATGTAGATCAACCTAAAGTTATCAATCCTATCAGAGAGATGGCCCTATCATTTTATGAGATCAACATTATTCCCCTTAGACCAACAACACATGAGGTACATGCTCATATTTTTAGGATTCTTCCATTCACCTTCTCACAAGGAACCATGAGTACAAGGAGATAATTTTCAGTTAGAAGACCATATAAGGACTCTCATCTCATAAGTGCAAAAATTAAGGATCCAAATTATGACACTCTCTCCCGGACAAGGAAGTTACTCCCATTAATATATTTGACCTAAATTTTATAAGGAAAACACAAGGCTTCACCATGCAGGGGAAAATTAAATGAAAATGGGTGAAGCAAGATCTCTGGAGAAGGGTAAGGTGTTGTTTCCGAGATATTCTGTCATTGTTCACGTACATAAGCGTAATGACCATGAAAGTAAACATGACTAGAGAAGAGATCAACGCATAGAAGGAACATTGCGACTAGGTGTTTCCACTAGTCATTGAGATGTGAAAATTCAATCCTTCTTTCTTGGTGAGAAAGGGAGTATTCAACTTAACATTTAAAGACTACTCTCAATTTTGGGATCAAACTCTCATTTTCGTTACAAAATGATAAACCATGCCCTGGTGAACTTGATTCATACGAGGAACACATTGAAAATATGTAAGGGTATGTAAAAATCATATACATAAACTTGGAGTTCCATAAGTGGATGAGAACACTCGGCAAATGATCTGTTGAGGCCATTCAAAAATCTTGTCAAGAAGGAGACCAGAGATACATTTTCATTTAATGAATATACATTAGAGTCCTGGTTGACATAAGGGTAGTCATATCAAACACCATGAGGGATCATCAATATTTGTTCAGAGTGCAAGAAGATTAACTCTCTCACTTAAAATTGGGTCAAGTTCTTGAGCTTTTTTCACATCCTTAAATTTGGTAAAGTTGCATCCCATGATGGCATGATTTAGAAAAAAATTCAAAGGCATCAATATTTATCCTAAGGAACTTTTCAAAATTCTTTAGCAAGCAAGTATCCATCAACGGATGCATATTCTTTGAATTGAGTAGTTATCTTCTTTATAACTTCACTTCCTCCTCCTCTCTTCCTTCACGTTCTAATTATTCATTAGGAGGTTGCACTTTTCATTTTTGTCTTATTCACTTTCATATTATTCATTAATGTGACTATAGTCTAAATTTGTAATAAGTTTCCTCAATTAATAAAAAGGGGACTTAATATCTTTCCTAGGAATATAAAGAGTCACAAGTTGTAAAAGACAAGTGAAATACATGTAGGGGATAAGTGAAGAGTCTCTTTTGAAAATTATAAATTGTAATGACTTCTCATTAAAAGCTTATCAATTTTGTAAGTTTTGAGTAGATTACTACCAAAAATAAGAAAAAGATAGTAAGCTCACCTATTTTCCCTCTCTATATGCTTTCCTCTTCTTCTTTCAATGTAAATCTTTGTGAGAATTTCCATAAAGAAAGGATTTTCAGCTTTTCTGGATGAGTGAATAAGTGACATGTTATATTCATGGTTTTATCTTGTCTTGATATTATTAGAAAAGTTTTTATTCTTCCCAAATTATGTGTGTTGATATTTTGATTAATCCTTACAAGAATATAAGTTTTCCTACTTGAATCATTAATCCCTACCCTAATTTATCACTCCCACATTCCCCTTCCTCTAGAAAATTCCTCCCTTGCATAAGATTGCAAGCATTTTCCCAAGTGTAGTGGAGTTTTCCTATTGGATCCCTACCTCTAGGCCAATAACAAACTTACTTTTCTTTCACATATAATAAATGTATTAGCCCTATTCAAGACGAGGGACCTAGTCCCTAGAATTGGTGAAAAAACAAGCAATTTTCCTAGTGAAAAATTATTTTGCAACATTTTTGGTGCCCACCATGGGGCATATTTGGCTATTCGCACCACATATATATTCCAAAAATACAAAAAAATCAGATATCTTAAAAATTAAAAAAAATATGAAATTAGAAAATCAATGAGCCTTATGTCTTCCCAATGGTTATTCTTGGTAATCCCCTAGTCCAAAGCCAAAACTTTTTTCCATATTCAAGAAGATATTACATCAGACTTGAGGGAAAATATTTGGCATAATAGAGTAAACTTCTCACATTTCTTCGCAACTACAAAGGTTTTAGATTATGAAGAACAACATGCAGAGGATTTAGAAATGGTGAGACAATATCAAATTCAAAAAATGAGGGCTTGATAAATTTATGATTCGAGTTCATCTAAACTTTGTAAAGTGGATGATTGTAGATACACTAGTTTGAGAGGCAAAGAGGAAATCTTGACCCAATCTTTGAAGAACTGAAAAGGTGGAAAAACAAATAAAAAATTCTCATCACTCTCTTCCTCCTGAAACTTCTCTCATTGATATCCCAAGTAGTGTTAATCCATTAGACATAGAATTTCTACACCTTAGAGAAGACTTTAAAGATTTTGTAGAAGTAAAAAGAAAAAGTAGAAGAAGTAGCAAAATAAGAATTGGAAACATAATTCGAATCAATAATTGTGGAACAAGGAGAGAGACCTATGTGAATTGTGTCATGGGTCAGAAACACAGGTCCACTTTCCATCATTACACATATCAATGAATTACTAAAAGGATCTCAAAATATTTTTCCTGATTTCAAAGGTGATAACACACAAATCCCGAGAATAACATGTAGCGGTGTTCATCACAGCATGTGGAGTGTTAGGAGTAGAACACAAGGATGTGTCAGTAAGACTATTTGTATAATCTTTGTGAAAAAAGGCATCAGAATGGTTCTATCTTCTACCATGTAGGTCTATCACTGACTGGGAGGACATAAAAACTATTTTTGAAGACATATTCAAATCTATTGAACACTATCAAGACCTCCTAGTTCATCTGGTTCAGATGAAGAAGGAATCTAATGAGACTATGAGAGACTTCATAGCTCATTATAATAATTTTCTTAAGAGGATACCCTTTAAATCATTTCCATCTCGATGACAATGTGAAGATATTCTTCATCAATGCTCAATTTCTGAGGTAGGATTCATCCTTTGAATATCTTTACCTAGGAATACTAGAGAATATCAAGAGTATACTTTTTAAGTTGAAGTTGATTTGATCCTCTCCATAAAATTAAATAATCCAAGTGGAAAACAAAAAGGGTCATAGTTCCAATTCCACCTCCACAGACCCCCTAGTGAAGTTGGAAAATGATGTGATTATACTCAAGAAGAAAATTACCTAAAGTTCCATGAGGTATGCCCCAAAGAAGAATAACTTTCCAAAAAAATAAAGGATTGTTCCACCTCCCAAAAGGCTTACACCTGAGGAACGTCCAATAAACACACCCTGTGATGTAGAAAAAGAAGAAGAAATCAAAGATCCAGAAGAAAATAATGAAGATGGAAGTGTTCTTGAAATTGAAGAGGTTGAAGATGATGCACAGATTGGTTTCTTTGAGTATTCCTCAGATGATGATGATGAGGAGGAGGAGGAGGCACCAATTTTATCATGTGTGGTATCTCAAAAAGGAGTTTCTTCCTATATGGTTGCTATGAAAAATAAGAAGAAAGATGATCCTTAGGTGGAGAATCCACAAAATAAGATAATTAATAGAGGATATCTGCTCCAACCTTTAATAGAGTCGACAAAGGAGAAACCAAATCCAGTAATGAGCAAGAAGAAATCTTCCATGCCAAGTAAGTCCTTTAACACTTCTCCTAGCTTTAACTATGTATATAAGACCAATCTTGAAAAAACTTCAAATGCTCAATCAAAATCAACCATTCCTTCCTAACTTGCTACTCCATCGGTTAAGAATGCCCAAACTTCCAAAGTAGTACATCCTCTACCTTGTAAAACATCTGTTGTCCCAATATTTTCAAGCCCATCCACCTCATTTCCATTTGATATAATTGAGAACGTGAATAAGTCTAAAGTTCAAATTTCATAATATGATTTTTGCAAATGCACGTAGAGAAATTTGAAAGGCTCGTCAGCTATATCAAAGGTGGTAACCCAAATCACACTACTATAAATTCCAATTCCAAAGTATTACTTATAACACCACCAAATCCTCCAACACAAAACATTCTTTCACTAAGCACATCCAAAACCAAAAACGTATAACCCTTATACCTTTCCCTCTTGATCAAAGGCCACCAACTGCACACTTTCATAATAGAACCAGGTGCCTTAGATAATGTAATGTCGATCAAGGTTTTTAATTCCCTATGACTCACCTTAACATGAGAAAATAACTCTTTCTATTATATGGAGTCTAAAGAAGTCCCACGTGTGGGAAGAATCAAAGACACTCAAGTGGCCCTTGCGGATTTTCCAGACAAGAAGGTTTTGGTAACCATTTTGGTGGGAGATATCCCAACATCCTTTGGCATTTTGTTGAGAAAAATATTATGAACATAATTGGGTGCAAAAATACAAATGGATTCTTCCTCAACAACTATTCTAGTAAAAGGTGAAATGAATAAGTTGTTACCTATACAAAAGATGAAGTATACTATCCAAAAATCATAAAATCCAAAAGTTGACATTTTTTTCAAGATAGTGGACTAGGTAACCACTTATTTACTTCCGAAAGAGATGAGAATCTACCTGTCCTCACAGAATATGAATAATACCAATTTTTGACAATAGAATTTGATGGAATCAATTCTAGTGCAGGATCTGGAGTCGACATCATTCCTACTTCTCCTTCGGGTGATTTATTTCCATTTTCCTACAAATTGCAATTTGATAACACTAACAACACTACGGAATATGAAGCCCTTATCTTAGAGATGGATGTTTCTGAAGCCATGGGTATCAAAAAGATAAAATTTATTGGAGATGCTTTGAGGTATTTATCAAATAAGTGAGGAATCAATACCAAGTAAAAAACTCAAGGCTCAAACATTAGAGGAACCATGTATGGGACTGCATTGAACCTTTTGATGTTTTCTCTATCAAATATGTTCCCCATGAGAAAAATTAGAAAGTAGATTCTCTCGCATTTTTGACTTCCCTAATGATTCTACATCCATCCTTCAACAAGGAAAATCTGAATTTGGAAATGGTGTTTAGTTGAGTGTGCCTAATAATGTAAATCATTGGAAGGTATTCAATGATGACAATCAACTTCTCTCTTTCTTAGAATAAAGAGATAACTTCAAAAATATTTTCTACGAAGGAAGTGATGCTCCAAATCGAGAGTTTGTTGTAGATGAAGATAAATAAGGGATAGATGGAGTTGACTCGGAAGGTTTCATTAGATTGAAAGGAAACAAGATTCCAAAGGGCCTCGTATCTCTTGAATATTTATTTGATAAACACAATAGGTTAATCAAGGAAAATATAAGTAGTCCGCTCGGTGTCCTTTTAAATTTGTGAAAGAAAATATCGGTACTACATAGGAGCCAAGGATGGTAAATATTAGCAAGTTTTGTTCACCCGAGGAGAAGAGAATTTTTGTCTCACTTTGAAGAGATATTCAGATGCTTTGTCATATTCTAACAATGAGCTCAAGTCTTTCAAGCCTAAGGAGATGCATCATTCAATACCACTTAATCTCAAGCCAATAAGCCTTCGGGAAAAATCAATGGTAGTAAAACCCAAAAATTGTAGATACAATCAAGGAGGAATTCTTAAAAATTCTAAATGCAAGGATTGTTTTCACCATCCACCACTCCACGTGAGTAGAAAACATTGTCCCGGTGTGAAATAAAAATGGAGAAATAAGTATTTGTGTTGACTTCCGTAATTTGAATTAGGCTTCATTGAAGGATAACTACCCACTTCCTATCATGGATCACATCCTATAGGAGGTCACAGGATCTAAGATTCTCTCTCTACTTAATGGTTTCTAAGGATATAACCAGATAGAGATAGTGGAAGAAGATAAACATAAAACATCCTTCACAACTCCTTGGGGCACTTTTACTTAGAGAAGAATGCCATTTTACCTCATCAACATTGGACAATTTTTTTAACATGTGATGAATCTCACATTGAAATACCTTAAACACTACATCATCATATATCTTGATGACCTCACAGTATTTTTCAAATAAGTGAGCAGGTCACATAAGACATCTTAAGTAAGTACTAATCAAATGTAAACAACGTGGAATTTCCTTGAATCCCAAGAAGTGCATATTTAGTGTCATTGAAGGGAAAATCCTTGGGCACATTTTGAATAGGGAGGAGAGAAAATTGATCCGGAGAGGATAAGGGAAATTCAATCATTGTCCTTAAGGGAGTTCATTATTTCTTTGGAAAGCTAAACTTCCTTCATTGCTTTGTCCTAGATATTCTTTGGTGACCAAGGATATCAAAAGCATGATGAAACCTTAAGAAAACTTAAAATGGAATAAATAAGGAAAGAAGGATTTTGATATAATCAAATAATTAATAGCCAAAGCTATCACTTTGGTATGTCCCAATTTTGGTAAAGACTTCATTTTGTATTGTTATTATTGTGAGCACACACTTTCGACCATCCTAGTTCGGAAGAATGAAGAATAAATTGAAGCACCCATTTCTCTTATGATTTTCCCACTGAAGAACCATGAGTTAAGATACAATAAAATGGATAAACATGCCTACGTTTTGGTCAAAGTAGTAAATAATTTTAGGTTATACATCCTCAACTCCCACATTGTGGTGATGGTACCAAGATCATGCAATCAAGTCAATCCTAACTCAACGAGAATCCAGGAGCCAAGAGAGGTAATTAGGTGGCGAGGATTCAATAATATGAATTGGAAATTTGACCTTTGAATCTTGTCAAGGGAAATGGATTATGTCGACTAATATCAAAATATGAAGCTCTCTCGACTCAAAATGATACAAAAGAGTGCCTATGTTATGAATGTGTAAGTAAATACTTTCCCCCTTGCTTTTTGTAAATACCACCAATGAGTGGTATGTTAATATTTCCTAATTTATTACTTATGGTGAATGCCCGACTCATCTTAACTATAAGAAAATAATAAATCTCAAGCTCAAGTCAACCAATTATGTCATCTGGGATCACGTGCTATACAAAAGAGACTTAAATGAATGCTTTCTGAGGTGTGTAGACAAAGAGAAACGAGAGAAGTTGCTAGAATAATATCATGATCAGGCTTGTGGTGGGAATTTCTCTAAAATGGTGAGTTCTTACAAAATTCTCTGTGGTAGGTATTATTAGCCTACCTTTTTCGTAGATGCTCAAGAATGGGTTTCCAAGTGTGAACCTTGCCAACAGTTTTTTGGGAGACCACAATTTACTGCGCTTCCTCTCCGGTCGGTGGTGATTGAAGAACCTTTTCAATAATGGGGCTGGACTTCATCGTAGTACTCAATCCTCATTCGAGTTAAAGGCATGCCTACATTCTCATGGAAACTAACTACTTCACAAAATGGGTTGATGTAATTCTAGCCAAACAAGCCAATTCTAAAGCGGTATGTAATTTCGTTAAGGATAACATTATCGTTTGTTTTAGGATCCCTCGAGAAGATTTTGGTTGATAATGCCACATAATTTTAATCCATGGAGTTGACTTAATTTTTCTATGGTTACGAAATCTTAATATTGCATACATCGATTCTTGCTGCGAGGAAATGTTTAGCCGAGTCAAGCAACAAGAATATCGTTGAAGAGAATGGATCAAAGTTGCGAGAGAGATCAACGCCAAAATAATTTATGAATAAACCATTTGCAATTCTATTTTCAATGTCATTCACACAATACAATAGCATAATATATAGGTTGTAGTTTCCCTAGAATATAGGAAACTATCTTGTAAACTATATTCGTAAGGTGAGTAGTAATCACCATAGAAAAATATAATGCTAATATTATATTTTTTAATAATTTTTTTATAACAACTCATAATAAAAATAATAATTACACACAAATATACTAATGGAGCCCTAATAGGTAGGATATTGCTAAAATTCCCCCTTAGTGTGAACATGGGAAAAACTTGCCCTTTATTGTACTTGTACCTACTTTCATGATTAGGTGATTTTTATTGTAGGATGATCACAAACCCGTCGTATGGTTTTCAAACGGTTAACCATGAACCGAAAATGGTGGTTTTTAATTGGAGTACCACAAACCAAAAATTAATATTTTTAAGTGGTTTAAATACAACCATATCAAGATGTGCCAAGTATTATTATCAATGCGCATCACATCTCACTATAGGGAATAACATAGAAAATTCTATTGAATTATGTTTCTCATACACACATAGAAAATGTTGACATAATTGAAATGGAACATTGGGATCATGTTCCCCCCCAATGTGAAATTTCCACTTATTCAAACAGGAACACTATAAGCTGTAACACACCATGCACAAGCTGAAGCAAACACACAACTAAAACAAAATGTTCCACCAAACCTTGATGTGGCTCCATCGTTGGTGACTTGAGAGGTCTCGATTAACCTCCAACCTCCTATCCCTCCTACCTTCGGTGAACGGTTGCTAACTCAGCTTGATTTGGATTTGAGGCTCTTTGAAAAAATCACCCCCATAAGGTGGACCGTATAAGTGAAAATGCGTCCAATTATTGAAAAGTGAAGCAATTTTTTCTATTTTTACGCCTTTTATCATGACTCGATGTTCTAACTCTTTTGACTATAAACACTCAAAAGAGATAATTGGTTTTTGCGAGAATAGTATTGACTCACAATAAATAACGCAAATTACACGACACAAATGACCAACTAGACAAACTTTTCAATAACAATAAACACGATTAAACTAATCAATTTGACTAGACAACTAGTTATCTAGACAAATTTAAATTTTGACACTTTTACAAAGAATAGGATTTTTGAATTTTGAAAACCAAGAAGACTCTACTATAAAAGGACGATTTTAACAAAAACACTATTGACCTTCAATAAACTTCAAACAATACCATTGTGACATTTACTAAGTTAGATTCTAATATAAATATATATGGAAATCTAGGAAATATTCCACTATAATTATTGTTTGACGATAAAATGAATCTTAGATTCAACATTTAAACACCACACAATAAATAACATATTAAAGAAAACACCTTTCTTTTCGATGAACCCGCATGAAATTGTTGAGTTAGAATGCTGCCACCACCAATTTTGAGAAAGTCGTCAGTTTTCCACTTATATCTTAAGTTATGTGGAATACGTGGACTGGTTCATACTGTAAATTATGGACACGATGATCTTAAATGGTGGATGGGCTTCATTCTTTTGAGCTGGTTTTTGGAGATTTTTTTGATGACATAGAATGACACCTGTACAAGTGCGATCCATTTCCTATAACCATAAGTGTAATATGATGCAGTCTGTCAAGATTGAATGTAGAAAATAGAGCGCAGCAAACTGATTGTAGGATGATCTTGACAGTAAGTATAAGTAAGGGAACACACATGAAGACATTATTAGAATGAAAATAAAGTATTCATGCCCAAGAAATGTAAACACATTGTGCTTCAAATTGGTGCTAGTTCCTAGATTGCGCAGGAGAATTGACTGAAACAAATGCTTTTCCAGATCTTCGTCAGAGAATACGAACGAAGTTATATAGATTTACACGTTGAGAAAACTGTGATCTGAAAATCCAAATAATGCACCACCAAGCAGTGATAGATCCTCACGAGTTCAAAAATCAATTGATCTAATACTAGCATGCTACTAAAATTATGGAAAGCATAGATTCAATAGCTTATTCAACATGATGTAGATGAACCCATCATAGTCACATTACCTTCATTGAATCTCATGACTATTGGAAAGCTCGCTTTGATTCCAGATGAAGAGAATGGATCATAGTTGCAGAGAGATCAACACCAAAACAATTTATGAATAAACCATTTGCAATTCTATTTTCAATATCATTTACACAATACAATAGTCTAATATATAGGTTTTAGTTTCCCTAGAATATAGGAAACTAACTATCTTGTAAACTATATTCGTAAGGTGAGTAGTAACCACCTTAAAAATAATATAATGCTAATATTATATTATTGTTAATGAGTTGTTTATAACAACTCATAATAACAATAATAATAACTACACACAAATATATTAATGCAGCACTAATAGTTAGGATATTCCTAACAAATGTGACCATTTTCGGGAAGCTAGTTGATGAGAATCGAGAAAGCGGCACAAGAATTTATATGTTGTCTTGTGGCATTTGGATCAATTCTAAGAAGGCAATTAGTATGTCACCTTTCCAGTTCCTATACAGGATCAATGCATAGATTCTAGTCACTGTTCAATTTCTAGTGCTCCAATTAGTTAAAGCAATTGAATATGGTCAAAGTATCATGACTCCCTTGACAAGAGAATCATGTTTTTGGAAAGCTTGATGAAGATGATTCAAGGTGGTAGATCGAATAAAGGAGCATCGGTTGAAGGTGAATAAGATTTTTGATAAAAAAACAAAGGCAAGGCATTTCAAAGTTGGAGATCTTGTCTTGATATGGGACAAAAGGAGGGAACCAAAAGGAAGTCATGGAAAATTTTATCCCTTATGGCTCGACCATTCCAGATTCAGGAAACCTATGGTGAAAATGATTTTTACCTCTCATATGTAGATGGCACATATTTGTAATTTCCCCTGTAGTAGGAAAAAGTCGAATTTATATAAAAAAATGAAAGTGTTTTGTCCCCCACATGTACCATAGGTTAATTTATGATGTGTGTTTCCTTTCCCTGTTGTGTGCATTTTTCCTTTCTCATTTGGTGTGTTTCCCTTTTCTATTTGTGTGTGTGTGTTCATCCATCCTTTCTATCTCTTGCTTATAATGAGAATCAGTAAAACCCAATGGATAAGGCACTGGTCTACTTTATATTGAGATTCGGAGTTAATTATTATTATTTCCTCACTTCATTTGATCCATAAAAATTCTCAAAGTGATAGCTAGTTTTTTCATGTGTTTTTGAAAGGACAAAATTCAAATGGAAAACATGACAACTTTACCCAAGTATTGAAAACATATTTTTAAAACCTTTCCCGATTCATCCTCCATGTAAGCCTACCTTTGGTTTCATTCAACTCTTTAATACTTAAAAATACTCATAATTTGATTCACATCCTCCTAAGTGTCTAAAGCTGTGATCACAAGATCTCTCGGTGGAATGTTGTCAAAAGGTGGAATTTTTCATAAGCCTAGAAATGTTATTCCCTATCCAATCCGGGTTAGGTGTGCATCCTCTGGAGCTTATCAAGAAGCTTTAAGTCATCTAGATATTCAATTTAAGAAACTAAAATTCAATGGAATATGTTTAGGAAATTTTGGGAAAGTTTCAGAGGTTTTGGAACAAGAACATTGAAAGCGGGTTTTGGATGATTTAGATATTGTAGTGGAAAAAGGTACCTGAAATTCAAAAGAAGATTTTGGGATCTCTAGGATGATTCAAGAGGAAAAAAATATACCGTCATAAATCTTATATAATCCTCTACATGATGGATTTTTCACATCTTTCACAATACCTAAGCACTTCTCTACGCAAAACAGATCTTAGTAGATTCACCTTGCGGTCTTGAATGAAAACGTAATTTTTTGGAGAATGAAGCATAATAAATTCTTTCAAACCCTCCCATTGATTGAAAAATGGTCTTAGGAGTAAAATTGATATAAAACATTTCCCAAAAATACCTCCTAGAACTCCGGGAAAGTTGGTTTCATCATTTCAAGAGTTAGTCAAATTCACAGTTGGAAGGCTGGTGCATTTTGGTGTCCCGACTATCCCAACTCTCGGGGATAGTCAGTACTTGGGGATAGTTTGGAAATCAAAATTCTCTCTATCCCCTATTTTTGTTTGAAATTTTAAGCACTCAGAGGGGGGTGAATCAGTGCTTATTCAAAATTTGAAAGACAATTCAATTTGCTTTACTTTGCTATGATGAAATATCAACACCATTCACAAGCATTCAAAAAAATAACACATTCAAAGACAAGATATAATGTGGGAAACCCTTGAAGGAATAAAAACCCATTGAAACCAATACACTATCTTAGAGAAAATGTCTTATAAAGGTTACAAATATTTCACTATTGAGCATCTACTCAAATTGAAGCTACCATTCCAATGATTTAGTGAAGTTGCTACTTGACCTTTAGCAAGCTTCTACTTGCATGGAATCTTCAACTCCCAACACATCAATCAAGCTTCCAATTAATCTTCTATAATATGCAACTTACGAGGAAGTTTCAACTCACGATTGTTAAGCCAAAACTTAGTCTTCTTGAAATGTTATGATCACTCTTAGTTGGTTGTTTTAATACAACAAGTTGTGATCTCTAAATCAGCTCATCTATCTTCTCACTTGTTTTGTAGACATTTTCATACAATGTTTCTTTCATAGTCACAATCTTATCATTCTTCCTTCACATCCAAACCTTTCCTCTCTCAAGTATACATATAGCTGCAAAAATTGTAGTCATGGAAACATAACACACGCACCTTAATTTTATTTTCTCTTCATGTCTTCATACTCCTTCAATCATCATGGAATTCAACAAACATATTCTCATAGTCACTCTTTCATGCACCTTCACCTAATTTCACTAGTCTTTATGCATGATAAGTTCTCTCTTTCATCAAAAACATATTCATGCACAAAAAGTGTTTATGTATTCAAAGGGAACATGTTCACACACCTTTTTCACTTCATATCCTAAAGAATTATTCAACTTCCAATCCTTCAACTTGAATAGGGAAGAGAGATTATATCACATAAAAATATCATCTTGCAATCATTACCTTTGATTATGATGTCATTTTAATGTGCATATCTTACAAGGCCTGTAAATATTCTCATGACAATTATGATGATAAAAAAACCTCGAACACACTTCATAACTGAAAATGTTCTTCTTTGACCCTAATCTGGCTCGACATTTACATTTATCATTTGTAAAATTATCGTACAAGTTTTTGTCTTCTTTCTATTCAACGTGGAAAATTTTCTCTTCTAGCTACTATGACTTGTCTCAAGTGTTCTAAGCATGTCTCAGTATATAACACAACCCTTCCTCTTCCTTTATAACTCCTTTTCATGCTTGGAGACTTGTCATTTCAACTTCAAGATCTCATTTTGGATCTCATGCACATTCATGGAGGACAAAAATTGTAGTCACAAGGTTGATCATCTACCAATGATGCATGAAATTTAAATAACTTATGAATCTTGGTGCTAGTTATTTACAACCTCTTGTTCATCTTTAAATTCTTGGGTTAGCTCTAACATCAACCATTCACATCATACAATTCTAATCTAAATGAGGTATTGAATGGATTTAAATCACATAGATTTTGTATTCATAAAGTGAGCTTGATCATGGATTAAAACTCATGTTCATAGCTCTAAATACACATTTTTGGAAATATCTATGTCTAGTGTATCTAACCAAGCTCATTTATTGCTTCATCTCAGGGACAATAGCTCAAACAAGCTTGGTTTTCAAGAACACCTCAAACTGGTTATTAAGCTCAAAAAACTAATGTAGCTTCACTTTCATCTAACATGTATACACTTAATTTCATGGAAAAATATTGAATTGAAAACCTCAAACATGACCTCTAATCCATGACTCAACACTCTTTTGTATAGGTTAAATGAAGAAAAACAAGTTTGCATGCCTAAACTTTAGACCTTTTTTATTGTTCCAAAATGGAAGTTTTAGATCATTTGAACTAACATGAAAGATCACTTCTCCGCAACAAGTTTTTCCTCAATAATGTTGCATGGGACTTGCATCAACTATCCAATACCATATTTCACCTCAACACCATGTATTTTTATCAAAACCTCTTCAAACTTCATGACTTGTTTTAGCATGTTAAGCCTTCTTAGCGCTAGAGCTGGAAAATGCACTCGAATCATCAAATTTATCTAAAGGATTAGCACTACACATTTCATGAATACTTTTTAAACATCCCCAACATCATCCATAAAAAAATTGAACATAGGTTCCTTTTCCAAATTTTTCCTATATACCGAATTCTTAACAAAACATGGTTTTTTTGTGGGGCCCACCAAGCTGTCATAAAATAAAACCACCATGAAAAGAAGATCTGATGAATTTTTACATTATAAAATCCATAAAAATCAAAACAATTCCATTCGAGGGCCTTACCATGTCAATCTTATCGATCGCTACAAAGAGAGGGTTTTGTGAGGGTTTTGAGTAGTTTGACTTCTTAGAATTCGTTTATAAAGGTTAAGCCACCATTATTCCTCATTCCAATTCTAGAATACTATTAATTTCATGATCTAACACTAGTAAGAGGATTAGGATACCATGTATATTTTTTACATACCTTTTAGGTCTTCAAAGTTGGCCTTGAGTTGGGGATAGGCATTCAAAAGCGTGATTTCACTAAAAACCTCATAACTCAAAAAAGAATCCATTAGTTTCCATAAAATTTGGATCATATCAGTATGAGAGGTCCCATCACATGTCTTAAGGCTTTGTTTTTCATAAATGCAAATTTACCTTCTTGGCCAATCTCATTTGTACATGTTAAACCTACTTGTCCTCAAGGAAAGTCAAGCACCAACCAATCTCATTTGTGGGCTTGCACCGACCACACAATTACTCATTAAGATTTAGTCATCATGTTATACTTGTATGACTAATCTACTCCTTTTACACTTTATACACTTGTTAGAAACTTCACTTAAAGTTCACATTAC
This sequence comes from Taxus wallichiana var. yunnanensis, assembly GCA_018340775.1. Classification (NCBI taxonomy): domain Eukaryota; kingdom Viridiplantae; phylum Streptophyta; class Pinopsida; order Cupressales; family Taxaceae; genus Taxus; species Taxus wallichiana. Next base: position 170,878,297 of record CM031239.1, read on the forward strand.
CTCATGTTAAGTTTTAAGAATTTATACCATTGAAACCCTTATCTATGATCTTCACCTTATTTATAGTCCTTTAAACTTTCTCATACCACCTTGATGAGATATTATTAACCTTGAATCATATATTACATGCACCAAATAATATGGCACACTTTTTATCATCATTCCATTAGTTCATGGCCTACTCTAGACACCTTCTCTATTTTGTATCATTTTTTTTCTTTGGACCGAGATACTCCCTAAGTTTGAACTTTCTCTTTCACTTACCCATCAAGGAAATTTTATTTCTTGACATGGGATTTGCCCACTTTCAACATCCTTAATCTTACCCTTTCAAATATCACAAGTCTCCATAATTATTGAATTATTGAGAGACTATCTCTCTAGTTCGCACTTTGCCTCCTATAGTTTCTAGCACTGCCAAACTAGTAATTTAGTGACAACTTTTGCAATTTTCCACTTTAGGGAAAGAAATTAGTATTTTCACAAACCCATTTGGCCTATACACTTGTCCCATCCTTTTTACACACCTTACATTAGAAAAAAATTCCCAGATTTCAAATTATTTGCTTTGATAGGTCTCTATACACTATTTTAAACTATCGGGAAATGTACAACCATAAAATGTCATATCATCATGAACCTTTGAAATATCCTTCCTAACCATGTTATGACTATAGGTTTCAAATTTCAGTACTTTTCATCCATAGAAACTAATTCTAGAGCATATTTTCTCTTAAACCCTATACTAGGGTTTCCATTGGGCATGTAAAGAGTCTTTTTACCATAACTTGTTCAACATATGGTTTCAAACCTTTTGAATGGTATCAAAATTACTGTATATTTTGGTTCAACTTTATCTTATGGAACTTGCACCAATAACACCTTCATATTAATGATCCTTTAAATATTTTCCAAATTCTCAATTCTAGCAAACCCTATTTTAGGGTGCGAGACAGTGTACCTCCTTGACTATTTTATCCATTTATTTATTACTCATGATTGATTACAATTTCATTTCAAATCCTTCAATGATCTCAAAACACTCTGAATGGCTTCAAAATTTAAGTGCAATTGAAGATAGGTTTTTAAAGTGCATTCTTCTTCCTTGCATCAAAGAGCCTTGAATTTGTTCTCTTCCTTCAAAGACAAGACTTAATGGACCTTGTTGTACTTTGTGAGATAATTCTTATATAAATTATTTAAAGCATATTCATTATTCCTTTGATCCCCTACCAACATGTTTAATACTCCTTCAACTTTTTCATGATCATGATAAGTATTTGCATACGAGACTTTAGACATGATATTATTGGTGTGTATTATTTTCCACATCATTAGGTGAATCATCTCACTTAGGTGATATCGTAGGTCCATGTGTCATTTAGGGGTCGTCATGAGATTCTCTTACACGTCGGTCGTCATTATATGCGTCATTGGGAGTTACACTTCTATTCTAGGAATGTAACTCCCCCTCTCTACTCGAGTTGTCATGATTGCATCATTGGGGTTACTCAACACCTCCTATATGTACACCCCATTTGATCTATGAGATAGAGGAGAGTTTTATGGCTTAACCAAGTTATTTCTGTGTTTCAAATCTTTACATGCACATTCGGTTGATGCTCGCTCCTCTTGAGATCTCTTCACGTTGTCATTTGCACATCCGTTGATGTGCACATCATCCCTCGTGATCCTCGCTTGTGGGTTTTAAACCCTCTTTCATGGTATCAGAGCGGATCTTGTGGATCCGTGCACTCATCGGTGTTTTTGTGCATGTTTTCTAGCTTCCGACATGATATTCAAATCTCTTTCAGTGTGTGTCATAATGGAAATTTTGACCGTGCTCTTCTTGCATTGATTCGGGCATCATACCTCTCCTTGGGTTGTTCGTGTGTTTGAGGTGGTTGTTCAAGTTTCTGGTGTTTTTTGAGTTTAGTGTCTTTGACCACTCGATTTTTCGGGTTTGCATGCACATTTGGAGGTTTTTTTATGAGGTGTATTGTGTTTCAAGATCTCACTGCCTTGGACTCGGGCATGTTCACAGTCTAAACGTGGTTGTTTTGGATTGTTCAAACTCATTTTTTGCTTGGGTCCCTTGTGCCCACCTACCCTGCACCATTTCTTACTTCCTTGGAAGCTCGGGTTTGTCCTCTGTGTGGGCGTGTTTGCATTCAATCACTTAATTGCTCGGCACTCTACACCGATCCGTGGTATTGGTTCTGCCTCTTGCATTTATTGTGGCTCAAACATCTGCGTTCTTTTTCTCATCCACCTCTGGCTCATGGCTCATGCCCTAGTTCATTCTATTATACCGCTCATCTTGGTCAATCAGCGTGTGTGGCCGCTCATCTCAGTCAAATAGTGGTGTGGCTTGTTGTTTAGTGGTATGGTCGCTCATCGTTATTTAGTGGTGTGGCTGCTCATCTGGCTCATTGTTTAGTGGTGTGGCTCGTTGTTTCCTGCGTACCTTCTGGCATACCTCCTCGGCTCCAAAGACTGTGTTCAAACTCGTGTGGCAATGTGGCATTAGCTCCATCGATACAACCTACCTATAGTTCGTTACAACTTTCCTACATTAGCTCCATCAAACTTGGTCTCCATAGGGTAGTTCAAACTTTGCTCGACCATTTCAATGCCATCGCTCTACTACAGTACGTGGATATGTTGTGACACATGGCCTCGACCTAGCCCATCACCTGTCCACTCTTAACTCGACAGACCAGTCAACACAACTTGCCTCAACGTGTGGAGTGGAGTCTCCAAATCGAACACCTGCTCCTTATGTGGCATTGACTCCTCCAACACGTGGGCCCATTCCCTTTTAGACATTGTTTGGAGGTTAAAACAATCCATTTTTTTGATGTTTTGATGATAAAAACACTCTTTATGGCATTGTAATATTCTGGGCCTTTATTTTCTTGTTATTATTGTCCTTCATTCGCATGTCGAAGACGGAGGCGAGGTTCGAGGTTGGCGGGAGGCTAACCCCCCCTCACAAGCAAAATAAACCCTTGCTAAAATTTGATGCCATTTATAATGAGCATTCACACGACACCCTTTGCACCCATTTCGGGAACTTTTTAATCCATTTGTAGGACCTATTGGCATTTTACATCAGTTGCGGGAATCGTAATAATGCCATAACTTTTGACTCACTGACTCGTTTTTGAGCACTTCCTTGGTCAAAGTTACATGATTTCTCACACTTTACGTGATGGAATTGTCATTTTGTAAATGCACTACTTTATAAAGTGCCACATTCTAGGGGGTTGACTAGTACTCTTGGGTTTTCACATGTAGACGCACTATCGGTCGAGTTTGATGTCTTTCTTTTGTGCACCTTGCACTTTTGATTCCGCATCATGGAGAGTTCTCTTGGGAACTATTTAGCTTGGTGTGCTTTTATGGAACGTTACTTCACCCATGAGGGTCTTTTACCCTTCTTGCTTGGGCAGTTCCTACACCCACTGATCATCATCATCTAGAGGACTTCCTTGACACTTGTGACCATATCTATGGTCACATGATGATGCATGTCTCTCGATCTCTCTGGTTTCACATGGCAGACTCAGATCCACCTCACCGTGTCTGGAGCATTCTTCAATCCCTCTATGGAGACCCTTCACATACTGCAGTCATTGTTGTTATTACTGATTCAGTCATCTCCTCCATTTCTTCATGTGATGGTAGTTCTATTGACATAGACTCACTTGGTTCTACTTCTGATGATGAGGATTGTGCACCCAGTTCTTATGATGCAGAGAGCATTACAGAGGACTTCTCTCCTCTTTCTCTCACTATTCTAGACATTGTTGTCACCCCTCTCATCCCATCGATATCAAGCGAGTCTCACACCGTCATTACACCCACCTCCTTTCCACTTCCAGTGTGTGAGGCCCACTTCACTCCTCTACCTTCATTGGATGACTCATACCTATCTGACATCACTCTTCTATTTGTTGAGCCCCCTCATTGGGACGAGTATCTACCTGACCTTAGTCATCTTTTCACAGAGTACACTTGTGATGCACTACAGGTCCCTCATCCATCTATAGGTGTTTTAAAGGAGTTCATCATCTCTGTTGTTGGGAGTGCCCCTTTCGGGAATCATGTCACTTCCACATTTCCAGAGACCTTCATTGATCCACCCTCAGTTGTGGATCCCTTTTTTGTTGTGGAGGATGTTTTTTTCCCTTCACATCACTTGGACATCCTTTCTGCAGGTGTTCCTCTTTTTCACTCTGATGAGTTTCTACACTCGTGAAATTACCTTTGATTACTTTGCACTCACTTGCTAGACCTATGTCACACTTTCGTGGACTAGACTTAGATTTCTTCGTGCTACTGCCTTCGGTTTCCTTTGTGGAGTGGGCAGACTTTCAGCACGTCATTTTTGTCCTTCCTAAGGGTAGGCATACTATTCAGATCGGGTGGCTCTTCTTCAGTCCAGAGGCAGAGGATCTTGTCATCGACATTATTTTAGGAGACCTCCTAGAGTTGCAGAGTTCAGATCCATCCATGGCATCTTCTACATTCCTCTCGTCTCCCTCTTCTTCTCTCTTCTTCTTCTTTCCGAGAGATTACCTCTTTGTACATGGGTACCTTTTCAGGCTCATCTAGAGCTAGGACCCATATTTGGCATCTTTCTTAGATTAGAGAGTGTTTTGTTCTCTTATGGTGGATGTTTTTCCCATTGGGTTTTCCTTCATTGCTTGGGACCTTTTTCTTGTGCATGGGTACCTCATCAGGCTTTTTTAGGGACCCATTTCTTGTTTCTGACTTACCACCTCATCCTAAGTTATGATGAAGGGGGGGTGTTGGTGTGTATTATTTTCCACATCATTAGGTGAGTCATCTCACTTAGGTGAGATCATAGGTCCACGTGTCATTTAGGGGTCATCATGAGATTCTCTTACGTGTCAGTGCGTCATATGCGTCATTGGGAGTTACACTTCTATTCTGGGAATGTAACTCCCCCTCTCTACTCGAGTTGTCATGATTGTAGCACTGGGGGTTACTCAGCACCTCCTATATGTACACCCCATTTGATCTATGAGATAGAGGAGAGTTTTATGGCTTAACCAGGTTCTTCCCATGTTTCAAATCTTTGCATGCACATTCGGTTGATGCTCGCTCCTCCCGAGATCTCTTCACGCTACCGTTCACACGTTCGTTGATGTGCATGTCGTCCCTTGTGATCCTCGCCATGGATTTTAAACCCTCTTTTAGATATAGCCAGATTTATTTTTAATAGACCTATGGTTGACCATCAACCTAGATTTTCTCATCTAGCTTCAATATTTGACTAAAGACTCCTTATACCAACAGATAGATACTTTGAGTTCCTCTCACTAACTTGACACAATACAACAAGTTTTATTCATTGGTTATTATGAGATCTTGAGTCTTTTGAGAAGTTCAAAATTGAATTTTTTAAAGTTAAATGCCTTCTCTGTTGTTTTAGTAAAGGGAAAAGTCAAAAAGTTGGAAAGAATCTACATTTTTCGGTCATTTTGTGTGATTTGCATGGGTCTCTGTAAGACATTTTGTCCCTCATGTCCCAAGTTCATTCGGGCTCTCTATTCGCCGATCGGCCGCTTTACCCGAAGTCCATTTCTTTCGGGCCCATCAGAACTTTTTGTCCCAAATAACACAAGTTCACCCAGGCTCAATGTTCACCTTTTCCCGATTCGGCCAAATCATGCGTATTTTGCATACTTTCGTCCCTCATGTCCCGAAAGCATTTGTGCATCTTTTCCGTATCGCCCGCATCGGCCGAATCGCTTTCGCGTCCCGCGTGTCCCAAATGAACCAAAGGCCATCGGGCTAATTTTTCCCACTCTTCCCAAATATCTTGCTTTTCAAGTTGGTAGATGTGTATTTAATGCACATTTATTATCTTTCTCTCTCCTAAAATGGCTATTTAATAAGCCTCCTACGCATTTTTGCACACTGCTTTATTGTTATCAATTGCTCATACCCTCGCAATCAAAATTTTTGTGCGTATACCCGATTCCTTTGCAATTCCATCGAGAGTTCAGATGTGACTGTGTTTTTCAAGCCGCTATCAACATGAAGATTAAATTTCAAGGTCAGGAGCAAATTTCACCGCTCGAGTCTGCCGTTCCCGATATCGGGACAATGAAGTTCATCACCTGACTTTGGAGATTTCTGGACTAGGATGACAGACTCGAACCCCTCTCCTATGGCACAAATGATTCATGATAGTGGCTTGGCATTCACCGCTGGTTTCCCAATCTTAGTACAATGTGCAGATACAGTACTCTCTGCGGTGCTCATTTCAATCCCGACTCAAGTGAGCTAACGAATGTGCATGGGGAGCTCATCACCAAGCTCGATGCTACCGCCATTGGCACTACCCTAAGGATTCCTGAGATGGACAATTCTATAGTAATCTCTCAGAACCAGCACAGGCCCTCTTCGACCAGACAATGAGAAATACAAGGCGAGGGTGGCAAAGTCTTGGCTTAAAAACCCTAAAAAGGGGGTGTCCATCTATCCAAGGTTTTTTTTTCATGCCGATTTCAATGAGGAGTCAGCGATTTTATAATCCCCGCTAGCTCGGGTCATGGGCTTACCCTCTACCAACGAGTTCCATTTCTAGATGTGCCCCTTATCAACATGGTGTGTGAAGGAACTCAGAATATCAACTGGGTAGAAATCATTAGCATGAACCTAGCAGAGCATCTGTCCAATGTACAACAAACAAAGAAGTTCTACATGACTTCATACCTAATGTATACCCTAGCAGCATCGAGGCAATGGTTTGGATTCACATACATTGATGCTCATAAGGGTGACCCTGTATATGCCTACTACCCTCAATTCACCTAGACACTAGCAATCACAACTTCAGAGGGTGAATGATGCTTTCACCATGTACATTGTAAGGCTTCTAGAGAGCGACACAGCAAGGAGGTTTTCTCGATGAAGCCATGAACCTAATATCAAAGTATGGTGCTTACTTCATCCAGTTTAGAAAATTCTCCTATATAAGGCTTGTAGGCTATGAGAGCACTCCTCTCAAGCTCCTATGTTCTACAATGATAAAATGGCCTTGATAGAGATATGCAGCAACTAGACAAGTTGCACAGTAACTCTCGCAGGATAAGAAAATTATTGGCCTGCACTTCCCCATATCTTTGGGAAACTACACCTGCAAGACGACTCTAGATGCACAAAACATAGAAAGAGCCCTAGCTCCCATCACTATCCATTTCTTCAAGCCAAGAACTTGTTTTGACTTGAAGAAATTTATTGAACAGAACATCAAAATCAATTACTATCATAGGGAAGACACATAAGACTATTGGGCTGACTGTGTTGATGATTTTGAGGCAAGAAGGAGACATTACGGTAGGTTTTCTCTTCAACTGATTCAGGAGCTTAATTTGTATCAAGTTCCGAAGGGCTTCAGGATGATAATTCTGATCTGTTTTCATATGAGTATGACACCTTGATCAAACACACTCCCTTGGAGGATTTGGATTGGTTCAAAAAGGAGAAAGATGATCTGGCTGAAATCTTAGCCCCTGTCTTAGTAAGAACCAAGATCTGGTTTGATAGGAAAGTCCGTGAGCTTAGAAGGCATTCAGGTGAGTCCTCCTCCAAGGATACTTCAACACCAAGGAAGGAAGCATTGACACCTCAGTTCGGAAGCACCTATGCAAACTCCTCCTGCCTCCTCAACTAAAGGTCCTACATCCTCCACTCCTTCCTCATCCACTCAAGTATATCAGAAGAAAATCAAGGAGGTCAAAAAGGAGCCTGTTGAAGAAGATCCCATGATGAAGCATCGGAAATTCCCTCAAGTCTAGAGAACATTATTATTCTCAGTGAAAGTGAAGAGAGTGAAGTGCCAGCCTCCATAAGTGCTCCAGAAGCCCCAATGGATAAAGACAAAGAAGTCCAAAGCACTGAGCTTCCAAGCACCATTGACTCCTCTGTACCAGAAGCCCGAGCGCTCCACTCATATCTCAACTGGAAGCAACAACATAAGTGCACACTTTGAGTGCCATGAGTCCATCTTCTTGGTCCTCTTGCCCCACCTTCTTCTTCCTCCTCCTCTTTGCATGGGTGTAGCCTTTCATTGATAGTAGGAAGAGAAAGTCTTCTCTCGGAATCTCGGGACCCAATTTTGATGCTGTGGCGGCCTTATTAGGCACTACTCCTCCTACTCCCACCAAGAAGGCCAGGACTACCTCTAGAATAGTATTTGATGCCTGGGCCAACAATTCCTGGAGATAGCCAAGCCCAAAGTAGACAAGCCAGAGCATGATTTGCAAGCATCTGATCTTGAGCTCTCGAGGATCCCTATGGGAGAGTCCACCCCTGAAGGTGAGATTCACAATCTCCAAGAAACAGTCACCAGGGTCATTGGGAGAGTAGAAAAAGGGCAACAAACTATAGAGCAGCTGGAAGAGAGGCTCAAGTTCTTGCAGGTTTCATCAAGTCACTGTTGTCCAAGGACAAAGTTTTAGACCCCACCCCACTGACCACTCTTCCACCACTTGTAATCCTCAGCCAAGATGAAGTCCAGAGTATCAAAGATATACATAGATATTCCATCTATGGAAGGGCTATGGAGGCCATGGTGGATGATATGCTCATTGCAGGATTGAATTTCATTGATGAAGCCTTCAAACTCAATGAGAAGGTAAATAATCTACAACAGAAACTCTCCTCCACTATGGGAAATATAGATAAAGAACTCAAACTCTGGAGCAGCTGTATAGTAGACCTTCACCTTATGGGGCAGACTGATGAAAATATTTTAATGGCAAGCAAGGTCTTTGATGATGCAAAAGATAATTTGTCAAAATCATGGGTATACAGTGTGGAATGGAAAATCAAGGTGCTGGAGGAGGCTTTGGGAGAATTGAAGAATAGTTGGCAGAAGGGTGAGGCCTTCAAGACTTTGGTGGTATCTACTTTCAAGATATACATTGTCACCTCCATGATGAGACCTCTGGTGTACCCCTCTCCTTGCAAGAAATCAAAGCTCAATTCAGAGCTTTTGTCAAAGATAATTTTTTCAAGAGGATTCTATTTCCAAGGAAAAGATGAAGGAGATCTGCTCTCTCCAGTCTGCTATTGAAGAAGCAAATAAATATTATCATACACACGTCGAATTTGAAAAAGAGATGGAGAAGTGCCTCGGATTTTGGACCCAGTCCACTGCCAACACATCGGTCCCACGTGGCAGAGACATAGCAGAGGTGTTGAAAATATTTAGACACGGATTCTAAAATCAGTGGGCCCCTCTCAATCATGAACACCTATCTTCTTCTCCTGATTCTTCTCCTTTCTTCCTTTCTTCATCTTGGATTTATTGTAATTAGTTGGGGTATTGCAATTAGCATCCCTTTAACTAAGCATTAATTAAAAGAAGTAGTTACCAAGAGTAACTGATTTGTAAACTATATAATGGTCTCTCTTCACCATTTTGAGGGGGAACTTGGCTTATTTCTGAAAGTGTAAGAAATAATACGGCAATCAATACAAAAGGATCTTCTTTCTTTGTTCATCTGATTCCTTTATTTCACAGCTATCTGTTAAATATTATTAGATCATTTGTCTGCATAATACCAAGAAGCTTTGTATTCTTGTAGATGTTATTTATGGAACTGTGTGTCCCTCCAAATTGCATCTTAGTAATTCAAATACAAATGGTCCAATTCCAATTCATTGTATTCTGGCATGCATAAGGAATTATTTTGTCAGCTATAATTCTGGAAAATGCTTTTCTGCTCATTTCCTTGTCTTCATTCTTCTATGCTTTTGTGATTGATAATCTATTTCATTTCACAAAGCTTTCATGATACCCAAGTTCCACATCAAAGTTATGCATTGTACATTTGTAAATAAGTTTTGCTTTTAAATAAGGGAACCTCTCCCATCAAAGAGGAGGGACTTCTTGTCCCCTGACTGTTGCTCTCATTAGGATCTTCTTTTGATGACCACCAACAGTTTTTGGCGACTCCACTGGGGATTCATTTTCCAGTTCCTTAACCATTTATCGATCATTCTTGATCTGGTGACTCCACATTTTACTCGAGGGAGAAGGGCCCTTGGTATTGAAGATTCTCAGTTTCAGCTTTTGGAACAGCAGGGTTTTCCTTTCCCTTCAACAGGAAGAAATAGAAAAGCTCATTCAACAAGCACTCCTCCTGTCAAAAATAGAACCCCTACGGGTGGTATTCCTTCAGAGCAACTCAGTCCTAATCTCTCAAAGCTCTGATTCTTGCTGGTGTTTCAGTTCCCCTTCAAGCCATTTTTCCAAGAATGGTGATACCATTGCCTTGGGGCCATCGTGTTGGGCCTCTGCCCTTCCTCAGCCTTTGCATGAGTTACCCAGAGGTAACCGGAAGAACTTTCCCAAGTTCAAAGGTGATGGCAAGGTACATCCTGATGAACATATCATGGCCTTCATAGTTGCATGTGGAGTTCTGGGAGTTGAACATGAAGATGTCTCCGTAAGGATTTTTGTTGAGACTTTACAAGATAATGTGGCTGATTGGTTCTATCACCTTCCGGCCGGAGCTATCACTAGCTGGAACACAATGAGAGCTAGGTTTGAGAATCATTTCAAACCAGCAGAAGACGTGCATGCTTTGCTGGCCCAAATTTCTCAAATAAAGAAAGAATCACAAGAGCCCATGAGAGAATTTGTGGCTCGATTCAACAAGTTGATTAATAAAATTCCACCAGACACTCAACCTGTAGATCAAATTCAAAAATGCTTCTTCCTGAATGCCCAATTTCCTAAAGTTAGTTATGCATTGAGAAGAGCTAATCTTGCAACATTGGCCGAGGATCAAACTCTTGTTGTTAGTGTCGAAGATGATTTAATCATGTCGGGAAAGTTGAGGAGAGACCCTTCTAGATCCAAGTCTTCTTCTTCCTCCTCTTCCACTCTTGGACCTAATACTGATCCATTAGTACAAAAACTTGCAAATGATCTCATCGCCATTAAGAAACAATTGGCTCAGCACGCCCCCTATGCAGACATTCCAAGGAGGAATTTTCAGCCCAGAAATCATTTACCTGCTTCTCAAACAAGGCTAGCACTTGAAGGACCTCCTATTAAAGTCCCTGTTAATGCAACCTGTGAAGTTGAAGAGCCGGAGGATGAAGAAGTTAGTGAAGATTGTGAAGAATTTGTTGAAGAGGTTGATGAAGAAACAGAAGAACTTGAGGGATCTCGAGTTAATTTCTTCACTACTGAAGGCATTGATGAAGAAGATGATTATGACGAGGTAGTGGCAGACATGAATAGTGAATCATATGCTGTCATGACTCGAGAGAGTAGAAAAACAAAAGGGAGAAAGTGATGCAGCCGACCAAAAGATCCAAGGAACATCCAACGACTATCCCCGTAATTACAAAAAGAGGATTTCCTATCCCCATTACATCCACATCAAAGGTGAGTCCTATCAATTCTGCTACTAAAGTTACTTCTTTTTCAACTCCTAAAACCGATAAACCTAAGGTTCCAAGTGAGGATAGCTCATCCACTTCTGGGTCTTTCGATATCATTGATCACCTGAAAAGGACCAAGGTTCAAATCTCAGAGGCTGAGTATTATCAAACCCATCCCAAGGCTTTTGCTAAAATGGTACACTTTGTCAATTCTCATTCCAAAACCACCTCTAAAGGTCTTTACCCACTCCATCTTCTACACCACAACCCAATCTGGTAGCCTCTGTCACCTCACCTAATGACAAGATCAAACCATTCTATGTGACACTTCTTATAGCAGGCCATAGACTCAACAATTGCGTCATAGACTCAGGGGCATCAGACAATGTAATGCCTGCCAAAGTAGCCCATGCCTTAGGCCTAACTCTCACATGCACTTATGGGTCTTGTTATTCCATGGAGAGTAAGGAAGTGCCCCTAGTCGGAAGAATTAAAGATGCACAAGTAGCTTTTGCTACCTTTCCTGAGAAGAAGGTTTTAGCTACTATCCTAGTAGCAGATATTCCTCCTTCATATGGGATGCTGCTAAGTAGGAACTTCTGTAAGGATGTGGGTGGAGAAATTCAAATGGATTGGTCACATGCCCTCATACCTGTTAATGGGAAAATGAAGAAGTTGTTTCCTGAGAAGCAATCTGAGTATATTGTACAAAAAATAGATGATCCCAAAGCACAAATACTTTATGAGGATATGGGGCATGGAAACTATATGATTATGTCTCGGAGGAAATCCAACTCCCCAAAAGATCACCTGAGGATCCTAATGGTGTTTGGATATTAGAGTTTGATGGAAGTTGTTCCTCAGCTGGTTCTGGAGCTGGTGTAATATTGGTGTCTCCCGAGGGAAAGGTCTATCCTTTCTCATTCAAGTTACAATTTGAAAATACTAATAATATAGCAGAATATGAAGCTCTCATTCTTGGGCTCCATGTGGAAAAAGAAAAGGTGTGAAGATTCTTCTAGCTCATGGAGATGCAGAGCTAATTGTCAAACAAGTTAGAAACCTCTTCCAGGTAAAAAATAGAAGATTGAAACATTATAGGAATCAGGTTTGGGACTCTATTGAATTTCTTGATGCCTTCTCCATCGAAGCAGTGCCTAGGGAGGAGAACACCAGGGCTGATTCACTAGCAGTCTCGGGGTCATTACTGATACCTCATCCTGACTTCTCTCAAGATAAGTTTACCATTGAGATGATCCATAGGCCCAGTGTACCTGATAATGCAAGTAACTGGAAAGTTTTCAATGATGATCAACATTTTCTTTCTTTCTTAGAACTCAAGGATAACTTTGAACAGTTTTACTTTGAAGGAAGTGACAATTTTCCTCGTGAAAGTGTGCCTTCAATAAAGAAGTGTCAAAGAAGAAGAGGCAGATCAAGATGGATGTATCAAACTCAAAGGGAACAAGATTCCAAAGGGATTGGTGAGTTTAGAAGAATTGTTTGACAAACATGACAGGTATGTGAAGTTTAAAGCTTCTACTGGACCTCAACAATCAGCTGAATATGATAAAATTAATATTGGGAGTTCTATTGACCCTAAACTCGTGAACATTGGAAAATGTTGCACACCAGAAGAAAAGAAGAAAGTAATTAATCTTTTAAGGAAGTATAAAGATGTTCTTGCTTATTCCTATGAGGATTTAAAAGCTTTTCAACCAAAGGAGATGCAGCATTTTATCCCTCTCAAACTTGGGATTAAGCCTTTTAGATAAACAGAGGCAATACAATCCTAAGATAGCTGACACCATCTTTCAGGAAATACAGAAGTTATTAAAAGCCAAAATCATTTTTCCTATCCACCATTCAACATGGATTGCCAATATTGTGCCTGTTAGAAAGAAAAATGGTGAGATTCATATCTGTGTTGACTTTAGAAATCTGAATCAAGCTTCTTTAAAGGATAATTATCCTTTGCCCATGATGGATCAAGTCTTGCAAGTTGTGATGGGATCTGAAATGTTGTCTATGCTTGATGGCTTCTCAGGGTATAATCAGGTAGAAGTTAATACCGCAGATCAACACAAAATGGCCTTCACTACCCCTTGGGGTACCTTTGCCTACAAAAGGATGCCTTTTGGGCTCATTAATGCCGGTGCCACTTTTCAAAGAGCTATGGACTTGGCCTTTGGAAGTTTGAAAGGGAAGTGTATTGTCGTATACCTTGATGACTTGACTGTATTTTCCAAAACAAGGGCAGATCATTTTCAGCATCTAGAAACAGTTCTTTTGAAATGTAGAGAACATGGGATCTCTTTAAATCCTAAGAAATTGTATTTTTGTGTCACAGAGGGAAAATTATTGGGGCATGTTGTTTCCAAAGATGGTATAAAAATTGATCCTGAGCGAGTTCAAGCTATCCAGCAAATTCCCCTTCCAACCAGCAAGAAGGGAGTGCACTCTTTCTTTGGTAAGATTAACTTTCTGAGAAGATTCATCCCTGATTTCATAGAGCTAACTTTGAATATCTCCCAAATGATGAAGGGAAAATAGACGTTTGGTTGGTCTCCTGAAGGGAAAGAAGCCTTTGAAGGTATTAAAAGGGCTATTGCTAAAACTCCTGTTTTAGCATGTCCAAATTTCAGCAAAGAATTTTATTATCTATTGTTATGCCACAGATAACACCCTGGCTGCTGTTTTGACTCAAGAAGATTCTAATGATCATGAGCTCCCAATTGCATTTATGAGCTACATTCTAAAAAATCATGAGTTAAAATACACCATAATGGAGAAACATGCTTTCGCAGTGGTTAAAGTTGTCAAGCAGTTTCATTTTTACATTCTTAACTCTCACTCCACAAAGTATTTGTACCGGATACAACCATCAAGTCCATTCTCACACAACAGAGTTTGGATCCAAGAGAGGGAACTGGGTGGCCAAGGTCCAAGAATATGACATTGACATCAGACCAACCAAGCTCGTCCGTGGAAAAGGCCTGTGTGAACTCATCGCTGAGGGAGCTAGACATGAGTTACTAGAGGATAAAGTTGATCTTCCTACCATTCTGTTTCTTGGCTCAATTGATGAATGGTATGCCGATATCACACACTTTCTCACATATGGAGAATGTCCCTCTCATTTGACTACCAAAGAGAGGAGAGTTGTTAAGCTAAGATCAACCCAATATGTGTTGTGGGAGAATTCCTTGTTTAAGCGCGGGTTGGATGGAAGGTTTCTAAAATGTGTGGATAAGGAACAACAGAAGAAGCTACTTTCAGCTTTTCATAACCAAGCATGTGGAGGGCACTACTCATCAACTGTCACTGCTCATAAGATTCTTGTGTAGGATATTACTGGCCTACCTTGTTCAGAGATGCATCAAAGTGGGTTGATAAATGTGAAGCTTGTCAGACCTTCGTGGGTAGACCCAAGTTGGCCTCTTTGCCCCTTAAACCAGTTGTGATCGAAGAGCCTTTTCAACAATGGGGTTTAGATTTCATTGGAACACTTAATCCCTCTTCTAGTGCTGGTCACACCCACGTATTAACTCGCCAGATTATTTTACTAAGTGGGTAGAAGCCATTCCAATAAAGAGTACTACTTCAGAAGTAGTATGCAGTTTTATCAAAGAGAACATCTTGGTGAGGTTTGGTGTGCCAAAAAAATAGTGACAGATAATGCTTCAAATTTTTCTTCAACTGAGATGATGGATTTTTGTTATGGATATGGCATCTCCTTGGCTCACTCCTGGATTATTATCCTCAGGGTAATGGACAAGCAGAATCAACAAACAAAAATTTGGTGGCTATAATAAGGAAATTAGTTAATGAATCCCAGAGGAACTGGCACAAGAAACTCTATGATGCTCTTTGGGCAGATAGGATCACACCTAAGAGAGCCATTGGGATGTCTCCTTTTAGGTAGTATATGGAGTGGAAGCTCAATTCCAGTAACAGTGGAGCTACCAGCCTTGCATCTAATGAAGGCCATTGAAGACACCTAGTTTCAATGATTCTTTGGATAAAAGGATCATGTACCTTTACAAATTGAATGAGGACAGGTTAAAGGTCACTGATAGAATATCTACTCACCAATAGAAAGTAAAGGTCTTGTTTGATAAAAAGGCAAAGTTTAGGGATTTCAAAGTTGGAGACATTGTTTTGTTGTGGGATAAAAGGCATGAACCTCGTGGCAGCCATGGCAAGTTTGATTCCTTTGGCTCGTGACCTTTCAAGATCAGGCACTTTGCTGGTGAGAATTCTTTTTACCTTGATTATATGGATGGTTCTTCTCTCCCACTTCCTTATAGTGGGTAGTACCTAAAATTGTTTAAGTCATAGGTGATCGGGAAGTCCTTTGTATATTTTGTATAGCTGTTTTGTTTCTTCCTTCCTTTTCCTTGTTTTTGTGTGTTGTCTTTTGTATTGATCGCTTTTGACTCCGTGGCCCAATGGATAAGGCACTGGTCTACTTTCCCTAGATTTTCTATGAGTTCTTGCCTTGTCTTTTTCTTTAGACTTTAGCCAAGTCATCCCCAGAAGGAGCCAGCTGTTGTCCTCTCAAAATTTCCCCCTCTTTTGAGAAGTTCAAAATTGAATCTTTTTTTTGAGTTTATCCTTTTCTCGTTGTTTTAGTAAAGGGAAAGTCAAAAAGTTGGAAAGAATCTATGTTTTTGGGTCATTTTGTGTGATTTGTGGGTCTCTGTCGGACATTTTTGTCCCAGATGTCCCAAGTTCATTCGGGCTCTCCTATTCGCCGATCGACCACCGCTTTACCCAAGTCCATTTTTTTGGGGCCCATGGAACTTTTGTCCCAAATAACACAAGTTCACCCAGGCTCAATGTTCACCTTTCACCCGATTCGGCCGAATCACGCACTTCACATAATTTCATCCCTCATGTCCCGAAAGCATTTGTGCATCTTTTTCCCGCATCACCCGCATCGGCCGAATCGTGCTTTTGCATCCCGCGTGTCCCAAATGAACCAAAGGCCATCCGGGATAATTTTTCCCACTCTTCCCAAATATCTTTCTTTTCAAGTTGGTAGATGTGTATTTAATGCACATTTATTATCTTTCTCTCTCCTAAATGGCTATTTAATAAACTGCTCCCCTACGCATTTTTGCACACTGCTTTATTGTTATATCTATTGCGATTGCCATACCCTCGCAATCAAAGTTTCATACGTATACCCATTCCCTTTGCAATTCCATCGAGATTTCAGTTTGTGACTATGTTTTTCAAGCCGCTATCAACATGAAGATCAAATTTCAAGGTCAGGAGCAAATTTCACCGCTCGAGTCTGCCATTCCCGATATCGGGGATAGTGAAGTTCGTCACCTGGACTTTGGAGATTTCTGGACTAGGATGACAGACTCAAACCCCTCTCCTATGGCACAAATGATTCATGATAGTGGCTTGGCATTCGCCGTTGGTTTCCCAATCTCAGTACAATGTGCAGATACATACTCACTGCGGTGCTCATTTCAATCCCGACTCGAGTGAGCTAACGAATGTGCATGGGGAACTCATCACAAGCTCGATGCTACCGCCATTGGCACTGCCCTAAGGATTCTTGAGATGGAAAATTCTATAGTAATCTCTCAGAACCAGGCACATGCCCTCTTCGACCAGGATAGTGAGAAATACAAGGCGAGGGTGGCAAAGTCTTGGCTTAAAAACCCTAAAAAGGGGGCGTCCCATCTATCCAAGGTTCTATTTCATGCCGATTTCAATGAGGAGCTATCAGATTTTATAATCCTACTAGCTCAGGTCATGGGCTTACCCTCTACCAATGAGTTCCATTTCTAGATGTGCCCCTTATCAACATGGTGTGCGAAGGAACTCAAAATATCAACTGGGTAGAAATCATCAACATGAACTTAGCAGAGCAAAGGTTGTCCAATGTACAACAAACCAAGAAGTTCTACATGACTTCATACCTGATGTATACCCTAGTAAAAGATCAAGGCAATGGTTTGGATTCACATACATCGATGCTCATAAGGGTGACCCCGTATATGCCTACTACGCCTCAATTCACCCCGACACTAGCAATCGCAACTTTAGGAGGGTGAATGATGCTTTCACCATGTACATTGTAAGGCTTCGGAGAGTGACACCGGCAAGGAGGTTTTCGATGAAGCCATGACCTAATATCACAGTACGGTGCCTACTTCATCCAATTTAGAAAATTCTCCTATATAAGGCTTGCAGGCTATGAGAGCACCCTCTCAAGCTTCCTATGTTCTTGCAATGATAAAATGGCCTTGATAGAGATATGCAGCAACTAGACAAGTTGCACGTAACCCGCAGGATAAGAAAATTACCGGCCCGCACTTCCCCATATCTTTGGGAAACTACACCGCAAGATGGCTCTAGATGCACAAAACATAGAAAGAGCCCTAGCTCCCATCACTGTCCATTTCTTCAAGCCAAGAACTTGTTTTGACTTGAAGAAATTTATTGAATAGAACATCAAAATCAATTACTATCATAGGGAAGACACAGAAGACTATTGGGCTGATTGTGTTGATGATTTTGAGGCAAGAAGGAGACATTATGGCAGGTTTTCTCTTCAACTGATTTAGGAGCTTAATTTGTATCAAGTTCCGAAGGGCTTCAGGATGATAATTCTGATCTGTTTTCATATGAGTATGACACCTTGATCAAACACACTCCCTTGGAGGATTTGGATTGGTTCAAAAAGGAGAAAGATGATCTGGCTGAAATCTTAGCCCCTGTCTTAGTAAGAACCAAGATCTGGTTTGATAGGAAAGTCCGTGAGCTTAGAAGGCATTCAGGTGAGTCCTCCTCCAAGGATACTTCAACACCAAGGAAGGAAGCATTGACACCCAGTTTGGAAGCACCTGTGTAGACTCCTCCTGCCTCCTCAACTAAAGGTCCTACATCCTCCACTCCTTCCTCATCCACTCAAGTATATCAGAAGAAAATCAAGGAGGTCAAAAAGGAGCCTGTTGAAGAAGATCCCATGATGAAGCATTCGGAATTGCCCTCAGGTCCAGAGAACATTATTGTTCTCAGTGAAAGTGAAGAGAGTGAAGTGCCAGCCTCCATAAGTGCTCCAGAAGCCCCAATGGATAAAGACAAAGAAGTCCAAAGCACTGAGCTTCCAAGCACCATTGACTCCTCTGTACCAGAAGCCCCGAGCTCCACTCATATCTCAACTAGAAGCAACAGCAGTGCACACTTTGAGTGCCATGAGTTCTCTTTCTCTTGGTCCTCTTGCCCCACCTTCTTCTTCCTCCTCCTCTTTTGCATGGGTGTAGCCTTTGTTGATAGTAGGAAGAGAAAGTCTTCCTCTCGGATCTCAGGACCCAATTTTGATGTTGTGGTGGCCTTATTAGGCACTACTCCTCCTACTCCCACCAAGAAGGCTAGGACTACCTCTAGAATAGTATCTGATGCTCAGGGCCAGCAATTCTTGGAGATAGCCAAGCCCAAAGTAGACAAGCTAGAGCATGATTTGCAAGCATCTGATCTTGAGCTCTCGAGGATCCCTATGGGAGAGTCCACCCCTAAAGGTGAGATTCACAATCTCCAAGAAACAATCACCAGGGTCATTGGGAGAGTAGAAAAAGGGAAAAAAACTATAGAGCAGCTGGAAGAGCAGGCTCAGGTTCTTGCAGGTTTCATCAAGTCATTGTTGTCCAAGGACAAAGTTTTAGACCCCACCCCACTGACCACTCTTCCACCACCTGTAATCCTCAGCCAAGATGAAGTCCAGAGTATCAAAGATATACACAGATATTCCATCTATGGAAGGGCTATGGAGGCCATGGTGGATGATATGCTCATTGCAGGATTGAATTTCATTGATGAAGCCTTCAAACTCAATGAGAAGGTAAATAATCTACAACATAAACTCTCCTCCACTATGGGAAATATAGATAAAGAACTCAAACTTTGAAGCAGCTGTATAGTAGACCTTCACCTTATGGGGTAGATGATGAGAATATTTTAATGGAAAGCAAAGTCTTTGATGATGCAAAAGATAATTTGTCAAAATCATGGGTATACAGTGTGGAATGGAAAATCAAGGTGCTAGAGAGGCTTTGGGAGAATTGAAGAATAATAGCTAGTAAGGGTGAGGCCTTCAAGACTTTGGTGGTATCTACTTTCAAAGATATACATTGTCACCTCCATGATGAGACCTCTAGTGTACCCTCTCCTTGCAAGAAATCAAAGCTCAATTTAGAGCTTTTGTCAAAGATAATTTGTTCAAAGAGGATTCTATTTCCAAGGAAAAGATGAAGGAGATCTGCTCTCTCTAGTCTACTATTGAAGAAGCAAATAAATATTATCATACACACGTCAAATTCGACAAAGAGATGGAGAAGTGCCTCGGATTTTTGACCCAGTCCACTGCCAACACATCGGTCCCACGTGGCAGAGACATAGCAGAGGCGTTGAAAAGATTTAGACAACGGATTCTAAAATCAGTGGGCCCCTCTCAATCATGAACGCCTGTCTTCTTCTCCTGATTCTTCTCCTTTCTTTCTTCATCTCAGATTTATTGTAATTAGTTGGGGTATTATGATTAGCAGCCCTTTAACTAAGCATTAATTAAAAGAAGTAGTTACCAAGAGTAACTGATTTGTAAACTATATAATGGTCTCTCCTCGCCATTTTTGAGGGGGAACTTGGCTTATTTCTGAAAGTGTAAGAAATAATATGGAAATCAATACAAAAGGATCTTCTTTCTTTGTTCATCTGATTCCTTTATTTCAAGCTATCTATTAAATATTATTAGATCATTTGTCTGCATAATACCAAGAAGCTTTGTATTCTTGTAGATGTTATTTATGGAACTGTGTGTCCCTCCAAATTGCATCTTAGTAATTCAAATACAAATGGTCCAATTCCAATTCATTGTATTCTGGCACGCATAAGGAATTATTTTGTCAGCTATAATTCTGGAAAATGCTTTTCTGCTCATTTCCTTGTCTTCATTCTTCTATGCTTTTGTGATTGATAATCTATTTCATTTCACAAAGCTTTCATGATACCCAAGTTCCACATCAAAGTTATGCATTGTACATTTGTAAATAAGTTTTTCTTTTAAATAAGGGAACCTCTCCCATCAAGAGAGGAAAAAGGTTATATACGTGTATGGAGACATTTTTCCTTACATGAATGAACAACTATGATCTTTAAGAGCCTTACACGGCTCAAGCTTACATCTAGAACTTAAAAAAAGATATTGAACAAGAATAAATTTTTACTAGTGATACATTTGCAACATGAGAATTCTTTTATCAAAAGCTACCGATGGCATATTTACTTCAACAACACACCAATTCTTCTTTCAAGTATAACATGCCTTCTAGAATCCTATAGAAGGCATGCCATGTTTGTTAGATCACCTTATAATAGTAGATAGTCATCAAAGAAGCATGATGAATCTATAATTTCCTTCTTTCCCTTAAGACCTTATCAATATTCTTGGATGCACTTTTACGTGAGATAACTTCATCTCCTGTATCTTCCTCTTTTGATTGGATACCTGAAAAACATACATGATGTTTATCATACATTTTTTCTATCATAGCTAAGGGTAAGAATTCTTCTTGGATTTTATTAGGCTTGTTTTTTTTTTTTGGCTTGACCATCACTTTTTAATGCTTTTCTTGAACTTACTTCTCCTATGAAAATTACGGATTTCCTTTTCTCTTCATCATCTGCCTATACTATTTTATTTTCATTCTTTACTTATAGAGTTGCCTTATTTGACCTTGTATGTTTACCTCACCTCCTTCTTTCCAGAGGCTCTCTTAGGTGTTCCTAGATTGGACTCATTCTTGGACTTTGTTTTCACTTTGAAAACCTTTTTACCTTGTCCTTTGAAAGCATGAAGTCTATTAATGTCCTTGGAATTTTCATTTAGATGATAATGTCTTACAAAATGTCAATGTTCATGAAAATTGAAACAAATAACATTTTTCTTGTTTCTAGATTGATGTGGACTCATATTTCACCCAAAATTAACAACTTTATGAAAAATACACTTCTTAGAAAAGTTCCCAACCTTATTGAAATTGCAGTATACTATATTATTCATGCCTCTTGATTCTTCTTCTCTCCAAAATTGACTAGATGGTTCATCTAAGTAATATTTTGTAGTGTGTCCCTTTTCTTGACAGTTGAAACATGTGATATTCCTTGAGTACTCATCTCTACAATCTCTCCATGGATGTTCATCCATGACATGCTTTCTACATTCCTTAGCTCTATGTCCAAAATTATGAAAAGAAAAAAGTATCCATTGAAATTCCTTTCATACCTGGATGCATTTGGTTTCCTAACTAACTCAGGCCTTCTTTTATGTGTCTCCTTGGTCATCTTCACAGTTGTTTGTCTACTAGTACAAACCTTGTCATCCTCACACTTCTTCATAGCCTCTCCTTTGAATCCTATTCCTATATTATCTCAAGATGCTCTTTGACTATCCATAATTCCATCCAGAACTTCAGATCTCTTCTCCAACTTTCCATACATTTTCAGTCTATTCTTTGCATCTTCTAATTCAACCTTCAAGGTTCTCAACTCTTCTTCATGTCTAAGGAAAGTATATTACTTTTCCTTCATAGCTTTTGGAAAAATTTAAACTATAGATTCCATATCCTTGAGTTCTTGGCCATGATAAGCTTTCATAAGCTTGATTTCTTTCTTCAATCCATCAATTAGATATCTTGAGCAATCACATACTTCCTTTCATAACAGATTCAACTAGTGTATCCATGCTTGTGCCTTAAACATATCCTCCAAGTTGTTAAAATTGTTCCAAGAGGACCTTATATGATACCAATTGTTGGAAATTCTATACACTAAGAGGGGGTGAATTAGTTCTTATTCAAAATTTGAAATACAATTCAATTTTCTTTACTTTGTTATGATAAAACAACAACACCATTCACAAGCAATAAACAAGAGAACACATAGAGAGACAATATTTAATGTGGGAAACCCTTGAAGGGAGAAAAACCCATTAAAACCAATGCACTAGCTTGGACAAATTGTCCTATAAATGTTACAAAGATTTCACTATTGAGCATCCACTCAACTTTAAGCTACAACTCTAATGATTTATTCAAGCTATTCCCTGACCTTTAACAAGCTTCTACTGGCATGGAAGCTTCAAATCCCAACACATAAATCAAGATTCTACTTGATCTTCTGTAATCTGTAACTTACAAGGAAGCTTTAACTCCTTGATTACTAAGCCACCACTTAGTCTTCTTAAAAA
This sequence comes from Taxus wallichiana var. yunnanensis, assembly GCA_018340775.1. NCBI lineage: Eukaryota > Viridiplantae > Streptophyta > Pinopsida > Cupressales > Taxaceae > Taxus > Taxus wallichiana. The sequence goes on from CM031239.1 coordinate 170,901,005, forward strand.
TGTTTTGATCACTATCACTTTGAGTTGTCTTAATATAACAAGTTATGATCTCTAAATCATCTCATCTATCTTCTCGGTTTTGCAGACATTTTCATACAATGCTTCTTTCATACACACACTCTTGTCATGCTTCTCTCACATTCAAACCTCTCCTCTCTCAAGTATACATATAGTTATAAACATTGCATTCATGGAAACATATCACATGCACATTAATTTTTTTCTTCATATCTTCATACTCCTTCAATAAACATGGACTTCAACAAACATATTCTCATATCACTCTTTCATGCACCTTCGCCTAATTGCACTAGTCTTAATGCATGATAAGTTGTCTCTTTCATTAACAACATATTCATGCACAAAAATTGTTTATATATTCAAAGGTAACACTTTCACACACCTTTTTCACTTCATCTCCTAAAGAATTGTTCAACTTCCAATCCTTTAACTCAAATAGGGAAGAGATATTACATCACATAAAATTTCCTCTTGCAAATATTACCTCTAATTTTTATGTTAGTTTCATGTGTAACTCCTACAAGGTTTGTCAAGATGCTCCTCATAATTATGATGATAAAAATAAACCTCTGAAATCACTACATAACTAAAAAATTTAATTTTGCACCCTAATCTAACCTCGACATCAACACTTTTCTTTTGTAATTGTTATGCAATTTATTTATCTTCTTTCTCTTTAATGTGGAAACTTTTTCAGCTAGTTACTATGACATGTGCCAAGTTTTCTAAGCATGAATGTATGTTACAAAACCCAACTCTTGCTTTATAACTCCTTTTCATGCTTGGAGACTTGACATCTGAACTTCAAGATCTCATTTTGGCTCTCGTGCACTTCACGAAGGATAAAAATTGCAGCCACAAGGTTGATCAACTACCAATGATGAATGAAATTTCAAGACATTATGAATCTTGGACATATTTATTTACCACCTATGGTTCATCTTAAAATTATTGGGTTAGATCTAACATCAACCTTTCACATCATACAATTTTGATTTGAATGATGCAAGTAAAGGGATTTCAAGCACAAATATTTTGTCTTCACAAAGTGAGCTTAATCATGCATTAAAACTCATGTTCATATCTCCAAATCCACATTTTTGGAAAAATATATGTCTTTTACATCTAAACAAGTTTGTTTATTTGTAATGATAGAGAAGAACAACATTGTAAGGCCCTCAAATGGATATGTTTTGATTTTTATGGATTTTAAAATGTATATATTTCATTAGAGATCATTTTTATGGTGGTTTGAGTTTTTGACAATTGGTGGGCCCCATAATAAAAACCTTGTTTTATGAAGAATTCAATACACATGCGAAATTTACAAAGGAACATATGCTCAAATGTTTGGTGGATGATGCTGGGGATGTGGAAAAACTATACATGACATGTTCAGAGCTATTTCTTTTGAGAAATTTGATGATTCATGTGCATTTTCAGTCCCTCTCGATAAGAAGTCTTAGCATGCTAAAACCAGTCCACGAAGTTTGAAGAGTTCTTGGTAAAAATACATGGTCTTGAGGTTAAATATGATCTTGGAAAGTTGATGCAAGTCCCATATAACATTTTTAGCCAAAAAAGTTTTGTGGAGAATTTATCTTGAATGTTAGTCCAAATGATCTAAAACTTCCATTTTGGGACAATCAAGAAGGTCCGAATTTTAGGCATGCAAACTTGTTTTTATTCACCCAACCTATACAAAAGAGTGTTGAGAAATGGAGTAGAGGTCATGTTTGAAGTGTTCATATGATAATTTTCATGAAAGTAAGTGTAGATATGTTAGGTGCAAGGTGAAGTTAGACTAGTTTTTGGATCTTAATAACCGATTGAGGTGCTCTTGAAAACCAAGCTTGTTTTGAGCAATTTGATTTCTTAGAATTCATTCATAAAGGTTAAGCCACCATTATTCCTCATTCCAACTCTAGAATACTCTTAATTCCATTATCTAACACTTTTAAGAGTATTAAGGTACCATGAAAATGTTTTACATACCTTTGAGGTCTTCAATGTTGACCTTCAAGTTGGGGATGGGCATTTTAAAAGCTCGATTTCACTAAAAATGTCATAACTCAAAAAATATTCTATATTTTTCTCTAAAATTTTGACCACAACACTATGATAGGTACCTTCACATGTCTTAAGGTTTGGTTTCTTATAAATTCACTTGTAACTTCTTTTACAATCTCATTTTTGTATGCAAAACTTGTTTGTCCTCCAGAAAATCATGCATATAACCCTAAACATGCTTGTAGTAGTTGAGTTATGGCTTGAAATACCTTATAAATGTCCTCTACAATGTCACATACTTCTCCACATGCTTTTCTTAATGTTTCGTATCCTTATTTGCATCATTATCCAAGCTAAGCCTACACTAGGTCTTAGAAATAGGCCTAATTGAGCTAGTTTGCACCTCATACCTCATGAACCTGCCATACTTGCATCTTATAGCTTATTTAAAATTATCTATAAATGTTTATCATGACTCTATCATGCTTCACCATCAGCCTCATGCCTTCAATCCATCATCCCAAGTCCACTTGTTGACTAGGCCTAAGGATTAGGCCATCTAGACTCGATCTAGCCTTACCAATTCCACTCATACACCTTGTGGTCATCATGATGACTTTTTTCCTCATCATTCCTCTATTATATCATCTATTAAATCATCCCGATATGTTATCACATCACCATCCTACTTGTACAAGCCACTAGGTTCTCAATAAGTCGAGGTCTCAATCGGGTATTCTCCGCCTTGTCTTGTCCTACTTCATCATACTCATCTTATAGCTATGTTTCATCCTATTTTTTAATTAATGCTCCTTTTTTCATCAATGAAAAATTAGAAAACATATGCCAAAAATTTGAAGCCCTTGGACCCTCACGTGACCCTATTCCTTTCCGACAATGTGATATGTTATTATGAATGCAATTTTGGCTATGTTCTAGCTTCCTAACCATTGGGAGCATTTTTCTACCCCAACTATTTGGGACAGATCGAAATAGTTAGGACAAAAAAATCACCCCACCCCTAGCCATTTGTTGGGTTCTCCATATGACCTCAAATCTTCATCTCCGGTGTGTTTTACCCTTTCTCTCTCATTATACAATGCTCACCAATCATCTCCCACCACTTGTCAAGCCTAGGGAAGGGGGCACATTTTCTTTCCCCTACTGTCCCAATTGTCTCGGGATAGATGGGACACAAAAATGCACCCCACCCCCTTTTCTTTAAAAATGAATATTTAAAGTGTGCTTTCAAGAGTTAAAAATAACACTTTTTAACCATTTAAAGAGCTTTGCATACCTTTTTCACTCCATTCCTTCACTAGGTCAACCCATGAAGCCATTGAAGACATCTTGAAGCTTAAGAACACCTACAAATTTACGGATGTACCTAAATTTTCATATGAGGCAGCCATGAAATCCAAAATGAAGAAATTCTCATATCTTTCAAACCAATGATCCGATCCAAATGAAATTTTCTCATTTGTTAGACATTCCATTAGCCTTAAATAACACAATAATAGAAAACCCTCATTCCATGCCCTAGATTATTTATAGCAGAAAACCCTCATTCCGTGCCCTAGGTTACGCTTTTGTATTTTCAAGCATTCGATGTGCGGATTGAGATGAAATTTTGACCACGTGATCCAAAGAGCGGGTGTATCCTAATAAAAAAATCGTGGCCAACCAATGTGGGAAGTGATAGTTCTATTTATAGTAATTACCTAGTCTTTACACTTACTATAAATAAAAAAATTCTTTAAAATCAAACCTTTTAAGTCGGTGCACTTAAATTAATGATGAAGACAAACTAGGAAAATTTGGTCAAAAAGTAAAAAAGTGAAAAACAAAAAAACAACACTTTCTAAAATAAGTAATGTCATGAATCACTAAAAGAAAATAAATGAAATTTTATTTAGTATGTTAGGATTTTTTTACATCGAAAAGGAAATAAAATGCAAAAATAAGAAAGAACCAATCCCGAGTTCCTACTTACGAAAAATAGAAATTGTTTGTTTTAAGTGCAAAAATTTGTTGTCTTCCTCATTTTGTCTCACCTAACATTATTTTGATATAATTAAGTTCAAATTTTTTAGTTTGGATCCCATTCCAACCCTTGCATTATATTATCTAGGTGTGGGAGATAGGAAGAAGAAAGGTATTTCTTTCCCCATCTCTTTGGGAATTTTCTCTTGCAAGTATCTCATTGATGCATCAAATTTGGAATCCTCTTTCTCTCAGTTGAATCTCTATTCCTACACTTCGAGGGATAAATTTGACATCCGAAGCACTCCCGATATGTTCCATATCCCCGATTTGCACCATGTTCCGCAAATTGAGGACTATTGGGTGAACTGTTCTGACGATCATAAATTTAGGGAAAGAGATCACATGAGAAATTTTTTCTTTGATTTGTTGGAAGAAGGAATTGATCATGATAGAACAAATTTTTATGATCCAGATTACCCATCTATGAAATCTTTTCCTCTTTCATAAGTTTCTTGGAGTATCCAAGAATCAAGAGATATATACGAGAGGACCGAGGTAGTGATTTGAAGGTCAAAAGACTGGTTCAAAAATAAGAGGGCATCATTCATTGAATCGGGAGGTCTTCATGAGATCAAGAAACAGTCACCTCCTCTCTCCACTTTGAAGTCGCCTAAGAAATCTTCTAGTTCAACCCCTTTTAAAAGGCTTCAAAATATAAAATCAATGGAATATGAGACAATGCACTATAAGAGGACACAAAAGAAGGCTAATGAATCTCAAGAACATTCAAAGGGCTTGAAATAAGGTGAGATTAAAAATCCTAAGACAAAAATTCTTCAAATAACTCAAAGCATCTCTTCCTCCATAGCCACACCTATTCAACCAGCCCAAGATCCTCCTTCTCAACCAGAGCAAGAAGTGACCATCATGTCTAACATTGAGCTTGAAGTAAAGGAAACATTCTTATGGGTATGGGATATGATCAAAGGATAGACATGTGCGAGCCCACATGTTTTTATCCCATATTTCTAGGCTATATCTACCGTGGTGAAGGAAAATAAGGGTAAGAAAGCTCAAATTTCCTCCCACTTTTTCAGTGGCACTTCAGGAAACCAATATGTAAAGGTAGCTCATCCTAAAGTTATCAAGCCTATTAGTGAAATGGCCTCATCATATTATGATATTAACACTATACCCTTGGACTAACAACACACAAGGGAGATGCTCATCTATTTCAAGAGTCTTCCACTCACCTTCTCATGAGGAACTAGGAGTACAAGGAGAGAATTGACCAATTGGAAGACCATATAAGGACTCTCACCTTATACATGCAAACATTCATGGACCCGAATGCTACCACCTCTCTCTCCGCCAAGGAAGTTATTCCCACCAATAGCTTTAACCAAAAGTCTATAAGGAAAACACAAGGCTTCACCATTCATGATAGAGAAAATGAAAATGGGTGAACAAGATCTTAGAGAAGGATAAAGTGTTGCTTCCAAAGATCTTCTCATTATTCAAGTACATGAGCACAATGTTCGTGAAAGTAAACATGACTAGAGAATAGATCGAAGTAGAGAAGGAAAATTGGGACCAAGTGTTTCTATTGGTCATTAAGATGGTAAAATTCAATCCTTCTCAATTGGTGAGTAGGGAGTATTCAACTTAGCATCTGAAGACTACTCTCAAGTCTAGACTAGGACTCTAGTTTCTTGTTATGAAATGATAAATCATGATCTTAGTGAATTGTATTCATACAAGGATCACATTGAAAATATGTAAGGGGGTGGCAACAATGAGATACAAAAACTTGGAGTGACAAGAGAGTGGATGAGAACACATCAGCAGATGATCTTTTGAGGCCATTCAAAAATCTTGTCAAGGAGAATGGAGGTCCATTTACAATTAATGAAGATACATTGGAGTCCCCTGGCTGAGATAAGGGAAGTCATATCAAACACTACAATGGATCATTATTATGGTTCACGAAGGCGCAAGGACATCAACTCTCTTACTAAAAATTGGGTCAAGTCCTTGACTTTTTTCACATCCCATAATCTGAGAAAGTTTCATCCCCAATGGTGCAATATAAAAAAGAGTTCAAAGGAATCGATATTTCTCCTTAGTAACTTTACAAAAGTCCATTGGTAAGTAGGTCTCCATTGACGGATTCATCTTCTTTGAATTGAGTAGCTATCTTATTTCTCTCTTCACTCCCCTCTCCTCTCTTCCTTCATGTTCTAATTATTCATTGGGAGGTTTCATTTTTCATTCACATCTTATTCACTTTCATTTTATTCATTAATGTGACTATAGTCAAAAATTGTAATAAGTTTCCCTCAATTAATAAAAAGGGGACTTAATTTCTTTCCTAGGAATATCAAGAGTCACAAGTTGTAAAAGACAAGTGAAAATACATGTGGGGGATAGGTGAAGAGTCTCTTTTGAAAATTATAAATTTTAATGACTTCCTCATTCCAAAAGGTTGTCAATTTTGTAAGTTCTGAGTATATATCTACCATGAATAAGAAAACGATAGCAAGTTCTTCTATTTTCCCTCTCTATATGCTTTCCTCTTTTTCGAAATGTACATCTTTGTTTGAATGCCAATAAAGAAAAGAGTTTCATATTTTCTGGATGAGTGAATAAGTGAAAATTTATGTTCATGGTTTTATCTTGTCTTGATATTATTAGAAAATTTGATATTCTTATAAAATTATGTGTGTTGATATTTTTGAATAATCCTTGAAAATATCTATTTTTTCCTACTTGCAGCATTAATCCCTTACCTAATTTATCACTCCCACATCCCCACCTTTTTAGTAAATTCCTCCCTTGCACAAGATTTCAAGCATTTGCCGCATGTGAAGTGGAGTGTGCATGTTAGATCATCGGCCTCTAGGCCAACAAAAAAATAATTTTGTTTCACATAAAATAATGAAGCTTCCATATTCAAGAAGAGGGACCTAGTCCCAAAGCATTGGTGAAAAACAACCAATGTTTCCTAGTGAAAAATTATTTTTCTAGCACTTTTCTTCTTTTCTTTCTTCAACATGACTTTGAACATAAACTATACACCTAAACCATGACCTTGTACACCTTCCACATATGTTATGCAATGTCAAAACAATCCTCATATGTTTACACTAACTTTTGTTGGCCTACTTTACTTCATACCTCATGCTACCATGTCATCTACTTATACTAAATCTAGAACTAGGACTAGAGTGGCTTGTTTTAAAACATGCTTTCTACGGAATCTGGAATTTTCTCCATCCTTCAAGCTCACTAACACCTCTAACACAACTCTTTGAACATGTTAGACACCATAACAACCTTTGACCATCATTGGAGCTCATACACAAAACTTTTCTTACTTGAACTATGCATCAAGACAACATGCCACTTCACCAATGCAAGACATTATAACACCAAACTAGGACACTACCAATCAAACTTCATCCTTATTGATGAATGACACCTCATGTTAACTCTTATGACACTTATAAACCCTTTTACATCAATGCTACCCGACATCAATGAAAAAAACATGACACATGTCCAACACACATGCCATGAAAATTAGATAAATCGACTAAGGACGGGATCCACGAAGTGATGGAATGGAAAATTAGTTAGTGATTCATGACATGGAAACACAATGTCATGTAGAATTAGAAGGAATAGGATTCCATGTAACCAAATACAAAATCCTCTATGTTAGAAGCAATGATGTATAGAAGTGTCATTAGGCACCATGTGGTAAAAGGAAAATCAAAGTTAGAATGGCTAAGGTCATAAGTTGTGGAATAATATCCTAGTATTCCACATGTTTCCTAAATCATAATGTTTCATGGATTGTCAATTATGTGGAATGAGAGAACATAGCCATGGGTAAGGTGTCATGCATAAAGAAGGAAATACCTCTTTGTTATAGGAGGAGTATCTAACAATGTGAGTGTAGAAAAATCGAGCATCAATAAGTAGGGAAATATCCTCTTATCATTCAAGAAACATGAAAATCCATGTTAAACCATGAATCAAGTAAATCTGTGGATCACATCAGATCACTAGACTACCCTGAAAGGTCTCAAAGCCATGTATGTTTCTAAAATAGATGACCAACCACCTTGACAAAAAAATTAATGGACTATGGCTTCTTTATACATAGTTTGACAAGTGTGTGATTAAATCAAGGTATTATACAGTGGTAGTTGGATCTCTCTAGATGGAATCCATGCTTTTACTACAAGTCGATACATAGTTTGACAAAGGTGTGATTAAATCAAGGTATTATACAGTGGTAGTTGGATCTCTAGATGGAATCCATGCTTTTACTACAAGTCGATACTATAGGAAATCATGATGCCTAATCTTGTCCTTCATGATTTTAGGAGATTGGTACTCTAGTATGGGGGTCCTTTCTTCTTTCTTATTTATTTATCTTCCCTCTCTTCTCCCATGAGTTCTATAAATGTATGTCGTTGCACACATTGTACAGTGGTTCTTTTGGCATTTTCTTCCTCAAAGACTTTTCCGGATTTTCTCTAGAGAACTAAAAATTTCATGCTTTCGACCTCTACAACTCATGAATGGAGATTTTCTTTCTTCATATTTGTGTGTAAATTGTAAATCATCGATTAATGCAAGTTTGGTTTCTTTATTTACTTCAAATATTATATGTTTGGTGTGAATATCTCTTCCTTTTGCGTATGTTGTATTCTTTCACTTGATCCTATTAGAATTATGCACATCTTCATGATATTCATCATAAAAATTACATCTGTCTCACTTGGGATAAGAGTTCCACCTTCTTTTATGGTGCTATAACCACCCATTTTATCTTAGTATTATCTTTATCATCTATTTCCTTATCTCTCCTCTGTGGTTCCTTATATGTATTAGTGTAGGTTAATTGTAGGAGTATTTTTAACATTATATTAGGTTGTTTTTAGTGGGTTCTCTTAATCTTCAAAACCGAGGAACCAAGCTTTTTAGGAGGTTTGTCTCAAGCTATAACTCCCACACTTAGAGATAGTCCCATGTTGCGCAAAATTATTGATCTTTCATCATCAAATATAGGGTGTAATTTTTACCTCCAATAGTATTCATATATTCCCATAGAATTTCTAAATCCTTATCATCAAAATCCTTTCACCCAACATCACATATTTTAGTTAGGGAGTTACTTAGTATCTTATTGATTACCTTGACTATTTTTTTGGCATGTGGATGGTAGATATTTATTTTATGGTGCACAACCATGAATTTTGATAAATTTATACACATTGTCTCATCAAGGAATTTGTTCCCATGTCATTTGTGAGGCTCAAAGGACACACATACCTACTTATAATATGCTCCAAAATAAAGCTTACAAAGTGGTTTCTCTGTATAATATTTTATGCTGTCGCCTCAACCCACCTTGCCAATTAATTTTTTGTTGAAATTATATAGCATTCATATGTTCTTCACGTGGATGGATTTATTTTCCCTACAAAGTTGTAATGCCCCATAGTTTCAAAACCCAAAATGACCACTAAAACCATGGTAAAAAATTGTTATATTTATTTATTGGTTATAACACTAGACACAACTTAAGGTTTGATTATTTCCAAGATCCACACTAACATAAAACCTCATGAATGAGACAAAAATGACTAACACCACACCCTCTCAAATGATCATAACAAAATACCATATGTACAGACATTTTATAAACCAAAGGTACTTATATAACTACTTCAACTTTTTACTTTTGTGAAAAATGAAATGAATAAAAGGAATTTGACCAATTCTGACAATAATTAGGTTCAACATGAGGAATGGATGAAATTACACTATCCACAATGTTCTTAGTTCTCATGTGGTTACATTTTCTTATTAGTTCGGTTAATTTATTTTACCACATTGATTTTAAAGGTATTTAACTATCATACACATATGATCTCATTTTCCAAAAAGTAAGTTTCTCATTGCATTTACATATTTTCTCACAAAGAGTACACTTAAATTATCACATTACTTATCGAAGTTAATATAAGAAAATTAACCATTCACTTTGGATCATTTATAGAAATTATAAAAACCACATACCCTTCAATTCAAATCAACATTCCATGATCTTCCATGATTGTGTTTCCACAAGGAACCATTTAATTACTTGTAGTTGTATAAAAATTTACAACATTGAGATGAGAAGATGGATGAATTTTCTCAATATATTACATTAAAGGGAGGGAAATTATTTTTAGCTCATACTTGTTGTATACCTTAAAGACTCAATTCCAAATATAATTATCGATTATAAATTTTTCCCACAAGTAGCCCCTTCAAATATCATATGTTTAGTTTACTTCAAGATGCATGAAGAATTGTTTTGCCATGCTACGGGGTCCATGCTAGAACAAATAATATATTCTTATTCCAAATGACTCGTACAATCTATCGAAAAGGATTAAAATTTATACATAGATGATCATACCACAAATGACGTACTCCTATGGCATAAGTTCTCTTCTCAAAATTTACATATTTCTTTCTTCATTAAGGGTGTGTACTATAAAATACTACACCACATTATATTCAATCATTAACACCATTAGTTGCTGAAATCACTCACTAGTTGGGATTGTGTTAAAGAGATATGTGCTTATTCACAAACATTCAATATGCTTCCATTGATATCAAGGGGTTTAAATGTCAAGATATAAAGTACAACTTCAAGTTTCTTGCTAACCATTTTCACAATATCCTATTAAACACCAATCATGATGTGGTCCATTACAACGTATTATCCACCGATAACCTATTAAATAATTCCCTCATGTTTTTAAGGATATGTAAAAAAAAAATCACCAACTTATCATGTATGTCATACTAATGGAATTTGCGTACCATAAGAAACATAATACCAAGAGTCCCTTTAATTATATCTACAACCTAGCTAGTTTTAGAGATCAAAACTTCCCAATTTGAAATAAGTTATAAAATTGGTTGAAGGATCCATTGAACAAATTTTTAGCTCCATGTCATGGTCATATAGTACCGTGTACATGTGAAAGAGACATGATCATTATAATTCCTTTTAATTAGAGGAATTTTCTATACAATTATGATACTCCATCAAGGGTATTGTTACGTTTCAAGTTAGGATAAATTCCCTAGTCCTAACAAGCTTAGAGTTTATTCCCTAGAACAATAATCATACCCCCTTTTATGGTTGCAAAACATTAACTACCAATCCCTTAGGTTAGAAAATTATGTTGATTTTGAGTGACTACCGAGATTTCCTATAGGAACAATATCCAAGAAGAGTCTCGCAAGGATGATGCCACCAAGGATTGCCTATATGAGGAGATGCCAATCATTACTAATCTAAACAAGAGGTAACATAATTTACCCCGTGAAGGTTATGATTTTTTCCTAGCCATTATGTCATATACATACAATATATATTAAGTTTTAGATAACCATGTTCAATCTCATTTCAAATGGTGTTAAAACACTTTATCAACTTAATTAAGCACCTTCCCATTTACAAATTACCGCAGATGCTTGATGAACTAGAAGTGAAATACTAGAATATGAAAGATTCATAAGACACAATGGAAAATGGAAAATGGATTTACGGTTTGTAACAAGCTATACTATCAACATCAACACTATTACTTATTAACTGACACGCAATTAAGTAAAATTACTAGAATTAATTGAAATCAACTAACTACACTTTCTTCAATGTGATTTACTTATAAGGTAAAATGTAAATATTATTTAATCCATTAATTACACACACATGAATAATAAAATTATCCTAATTTTCCTTCAATAATAAAAATTACAAAATTTGAGAACAAGGTTTCAAATTCATTTTTCTATAAAGGTTCAGAATTATCTATAGAATTCACATACTTCGGTTCTCGATTGCATATACAATTTATCGGTGAAAATTTGTGGTTTTGATACACCCCTCCCATATAACACACTAACAAACCCCCCAAATCAATTATGAGTTAAAGAAAGAAAAAATATTCATTTTCCATACTTATTTAAATCAAAACAACTTTTCAAGATTTAGAGAGAGAAAACACACACATTTTCTTTTACAAAAGTAACATATTACATTTTCATGATCGAGGGGGTGAGAGATCGCATAAAAAAAATTTGATTCATAACATTCAAGTTTCAAAATATTTTTAGAGTAACACCAAGTTCTACGACTTCTAACATAGTTTCCATCTTCATTGTCGCTACGCGTTTTTAGGTAAAGGTGCTAAATCACATGATTTTCACTTTCCATTAATAGTATTATTTAAGTGTACCAAAACATTTATTTCAACTCATCATGTTTATTTCCAAACATTGCATTAGTTTTAAGCATTGTATGAACCTTAAAGAGTTAATGTGGGTCCACGAGCCTTTATTGCAGACTTTGTTATGTAAACAGCCCGAGTGGCCACAAAATAGGCCTGAAAAAATGATGTGGAACCCCAAATGGAAATATTAATTACTCGAACCTATTATCTAATATACATATAATCATAAGACATAGACATAATTCAAAACTAATCATTAACGCTCAAACCGCAACAACTTTCCGGAGCTAGTTAGATGAAATTGACTATTTTCTCTCCAAAGAAACTAAGTCAAGTGGGCTTTGAAACTAGTGTGAAAAATGCAGTTTTAGAAGGCAATGGGTAAAATTAATTATTCAACCCTATTCCACATCTATAAATGAAGAAGTTTGAAACAGTAAAATTTTTCTCCGAGATACATAGGTATAAACTACGAGGTGGTTTCGGGAGGTTTGGTCATAAACAAACGGTTATTCCTAGCTAATTGTTTTCCATCGTCTAAAATTCCACTTCAAATATATGATTATAATTTTTTTGTGATGTTTTCAAGTTGAAACAAGGTCTTTGTATGACAAGGAAGAGGTTGTAATAGTTTGATAATGGGATAAAGGTTTAAAGATGCTTCTCAGGCATTAGTTTTGGGAGATTTTGGCACAACTTGGGATTCATTTAAATTTTTAGTTTACGTCATAAAAATTTTTATCAATCAATGTTTTATAATTTTTTCATGCATCCGCAAGCCAAAAATTCAAATTTTCAAGCATGACAACTAAGCCCAAAGTGTAAAATTTACTCCCGAGTCTTTCAAAATCCTCTTTCCGATCGCTTTGTCTTTAGTTTCATGATCCTATGGACCTTTTGGCTACTTCTAATACACTAAGTAATAATTTAAAAATTATAAAATTGATGTTTTTAAGGTTAGCAATTCCATTCAGTGAAGAGCAACTGAAGACTAGCTCTCATGTAGGCTCAAAAGGCCATTTTTGGCCAATTCAAGGAAGTTGTGCATCCTCCGAGAGGGTTTTAAAATCTCATAATAATCCGAGTTGGTATTTGATATATATTAAGGTGTTTGAATTTATTTAGTAATGTTTAAGTAGGTTTTGGAGGTTTACATTTAGTTTTTACAACATCGAGATTTCCAGTGTATGGACTATGTCACAAATTTGGTACCTAAACTTCACTAGATGATTTTGAGAGCTCTGTAAGGATTTAGGAGGAAATAAAATAGGAATTGGAAATCTGGAGGAATTATCTACATGTTGGAAGCTTCACATTTTTCACAAGACATGTTTATTTCTCAAGGCAACTTAATCTTTGCAGACACACCCTACCTGTCTTGAAGCAAATGGGGCATTTTTGTAGATTTAAGAGGATTCAAGTTCTGAAAAATTTCAAATTATTCCTTAAATTTTCTTAGGAGTAAAAATAATATAACAATTCATGATAAAATACCATTTGGAGCTCGGGAAATGCTTCGTTAAGTTATCTCTTATGCAAGCTATTGCTCACACTTAGTCATTTTTCTTGGTGACACATATCACCTCCTGGTGAGGGTGAAATTTTTTATCCCTCTTATCACTTTCACAAGGTTACATATGGGACAAAAATAATTTCCCAACTCATCCCTTCCATCTGGTTATTCATATGACCTATCCCATCACTCTGAAGGGCTTATCAAGCTTAACTAACCTCCCCATATTGCATCTTGTGAAAAACACTTGGTAAAATCTGGTGAGAGCACATTTTAGTGTCCCTCTTATCCTCATTCCTAAGGTAATAGAGTGGACACAAAAATGTGCCCCTCTCTATCCCCTATTTAGGTTTGTCATACGACCAAATGATAACTCCCTGGAGCTAGGGCAAGTTTACTCATCTCCTCTCTTCTCACCTCATAGTGACAAGTGGAATAATGAATGAAAGAATCATCTTGATCTCATTTTATGTCAAAGTGCTCTTAAAAAATCAATCAAAAACCTAGTAGTAGATGATCAATCCATCAAATAAGCTCTTTGTGACTCAACGATAAAGTTAGAAACATCATATCTCAAATTCATCATCCTCTCTCTAAAAAGTAAATCAAGTGAACATCGTGAGTCAAGAAAAGGTGATATGTTGCAGCCCCCTTCTCCTCAAGATATCATCCTTCTATTCAAAATCATCCAATTATGTCATCTCCAATGGAATAAATTTCCCATAATGAAAAATATGTGATCCTACATCAAGCTCCTTAAAGTGATCCGACAACCAACATCATGTCAACTCCTGAAGAGAAATTCCCATGGATTCACGAAGTGCTTGAAATTGAGCCAATGAAAATGCAACAATATTTCATACCCAACCTTGGAGATATCACAAAAAACTTGAGATCTATGCATAGGAAGAAGGCCCGTAAAACTCTCTCTTCTTCAAGTGGTGTCTCAAGAAACTAGTATGTAGAAGTTACTAGGCCTCAGAATGTAAATCTTGTTGAAGAGATGAATCCATTGGATTATGAGCTGATCCACATTTCATTGGGTCAAGCTTCACATTAGGTGATTCTCAATTATTCAAGGAGTCCTCTTCCTCCTTCTCACTTAAATGAATAATACAAGCAAACAATTGAGCAATTGGAGGAACATGTGAAAACTCTCAGTGCTTACATTCAACCTTTCTTGGAGCCCAATTTGACTTTTGCTCTTCCTATATAATACATTCCTCTAATAAAAACTCTAATCTTGAGGTAATCAATAAGGCACAAATTTATATGACACAAGGGAAGGCTATCAAGAGATGGATTGAGAGGATCATTGAGAAAGGTAAGACATTGTTCCCAGAAGTTCTCTCTATTCAAGTATGTTCTTACCACTCTATCAGAAGTAAAGAAATCAAGGGAATAGATGGTAAAAGAGAATATTCACTAGGATGAAGTGTTCCTACTTGGGTTGGAAGTGAGATACCTCGACTCTCACACCCTCGTGATAAAAGATTTCTCACATCGATTATTGACAACTTCTCTCCAGTTTGGGTCCGCATCATAGATGAAAATATGGTATAACAAGTGATGACATCTATAAAATTGACTCTGGTGGAAAATAATCTCTTAAGATTTTGAATGAGGTCTCAGAATCGTGTTTAGAGACATGGTTTTCCTCCACTCACCGAGAATTCATCATTAAAATAACTCATTGTCTCCTTCTAGGAATTGGTCAAGAAAGAGGCAGTGACTCTCTTTCCTTTAATGAAGATACCTTATAGTCCTTGGCCAACATCAAAAGCTCCATTTATAGAATTGTAAAGGATCAAAAATATGGCTCACCAATACACTAAGATCAATGATATTCCTTGGGTTTGGATCAAAGTATTGAGCTACATTTGTATTCCAAAATAAGATAAGGTGGCATCGGTAGTTTCTCATTTTAGAAAAGGATTCAAAGGATACGATATCATTCTAAAAACTCTTCCTCAAGGCTCATAATCAGAAATTTATTCATTAGTAACAGATCACTCAATCCCTTCCCTTTCTCTCTTTTGTATCTTTGTATTCCAATAATAAGAAAAATACTCACTTCTTAGGAATATGAAAGGTCACAAGTGATGAGACAAGTTAAGAGTCATGTGGGGGGGTAGATGAAAGGAAAAATTGTAATGTTATAAATTTGAATGGATTATCCATTCTCAAGGGTTGGTAATTGTTGATTGAATGTATGTTGTTGAGAGTTTCATGTCTAATTCAAGTTATAAAAGTTGTGATTCTTCTATTTCTTGTCTTATGCTCCTCTATTCTCTGTTTCCAACTTTGCATAGGTGATGATCTTGTAAAACCAAGAAAGGTGTGTGCGTGTGTGCCTTTGATGAATGAATTCATTGAATTTTGTGTCTATTATTTGTTGTGTCTTATCATGGTTTTCATTTTTTTGTTATTCTAATTAGATGTGGAATTAATTTGGTTGATGTCTATGAATTCCGATAGTGCCTACTCACGTCATTAATCCCCTCTTTCATAATTTATCTCCTTTATCCCTCATCACCGAGAATTCCTCCTTGTACCCCGTACAAGCACTTTTCCACAAGTTCAGTGAAGTGTTCTTGTGTGATCCCCAACCTATTTTTCCACGCCATAGAAGTAGGATAGTTTACATTAAATAATAGGAGCATCCCCATAAAAAAGGAGGGTCTTAACATTGTACTATTGATTAAAACCCAATAATTTATCACACGATAAATTATTTTGCCAACAATTTTTGGAGACTCGTTGGGGAGATATGTATACTCGTGCGCCCATAAATATCTCTAGAAAATAAAAAGTATATATTTGAAAACAAAAATATTATGTTTCAAATAAAAATCATATTTTGAAGGAGATCGTATCCAGGAATAAATCCATGTCATGTTCATTTCCTGCATCATAATGATGAAGATTCGAGATTAGTGTTCAAGACCAATGATTGACAACCATGAATAAGAAGATGACCAAGACCTGAAATTTTTGATCAACCATCATTTTGGACCAGATGTTGTAAAAGAAAAGATTTTATTATAGAGAAAAGGTCTCTTGCTTCAAACAAAAATCTACAATCAGCTAAGGGAAAGAAGTTCAGTATTATTTGTGCAAAATCCATGAAACTAATGTCTCACATGCATAAAATTATTACTTTTTAACATCCTATCATCAAATCATGGTGGCTCCAATTCAAGCGGAGTGTTGCTAGAGGGAGGAAAATGGGACTTATTCCTATCAATGATCAAGAATCCAATAACTTGATGAGGAAGATTCATAAGAGATATGAAATGTTGTATGAAGGGCATGATGGTGAAGAATCTACTAAAGGTAATATTTTCAACTTCACATAGTTGAACAAGAAACTAAAATCCCTATCATTTATTTATTTTCCTTTGGATTATTTCCTTGTATATGGAGATGAAGAAATGGCATCCTTGAAGGGAGAGTTTGTGTGAAGAATTTTGAGTGTTGAAGAAGGAAATTCTAATCCCAAAACCAACCATGAAATTCTAAATTATTCCTTGGCTATGCAAAGAAGGTATGAGAATCTTGAATATTTTCATAATTTTTAGGAAGAAGAAACTCATATTTCAAAAGAAGATCTTGATGATTTCTCGTATTATGAGGTATTTTTTCCTAAAAGGATCTTGTGCACTTCTCATGAATGATCTGTCCTTGAACCTTCTAATGAAATTCAAATTAGCACCTTGGAGGATGATGAGGAAAGAATGATAGTTGAACCTCCATTCATAAACTCATTTTGGCTTGAGGCACAACCCTTCGAAGAAAAAACATATGCAAGGGATGAATATTCTTGTTTTGTGACAACTAATCCACTGTTTTTGAAGATTCCACTAACCATGAGGATGTTCAAGAAATCAATCCTCCATCCCGAAATTATATTATTTAGGAGCATGAATTTGAGGTAATCATAGATAGTCTCCTTTCTAATTTTGACTCTTCAATTGATGCAAAAATGTTAAATGATGAAATGGAGATAATTGAAGAATCAAATTCCCTTCTTGATACAATCATAAATGAACCAAGGAAGAATCCAATTTTCCTCTTGAAACAATTATGGATGAAAAAATAGAGCATGACCTCTCCAAAGAGCCGAGTCCACCATCCTCGCCAAAGGAATGTAATGCTAATCATCACGGAGATTATAGATTTTTTCCATTTATTTGCAAAGAATAAGACTCTATAAGAGATGTTCAAGATATAGTAGATGATTATTCTTGTGTGGCATCCCTAACTTGGGCTCTGGATGATAATAAATTTATAGTAATAAAATGAGGGTTTATCAAATGAATTTTGGTTGTGTGTAGATCAGATTTCCAACCATCCCCTTAAGGCTGAATGTGAAGAGTTTTCAAATGAAAATGGAAATGAGTATATGGCATATTTGAAAGAGTAGTAAGTCTAAGGCATCTTAAGGATTGTGGAATAAATTGAAAACCCTCAACTCAGTCTTGAGATCCTAACCCAAGCCATGGAAATGCAAGATAAGTATGAGTCAAGTTTTGTTTCTCCTTTCAATGCACCAATATTTGATAATGAGACGGATCAATTTGAAGATTCCAACTTCCTTCTTAATACAATCATGGATGAACAAATTGACAATGGTGAAATGGAGAAAATAGAAGAATCCAAGTTGCTTTTGAGATGATCATAAATGAACAAATAGGAGATTTCAATTTGATTCTTGAGTCCAAGGTGGGTGAGAAGATGGAACATGATGATGAGCCCATGTTTTTCCATGTTTTATCCCATGTGAAACCCTATGTTTCCATAATATCATTTTGCATTATGTTGATATTGACATTTTCTAGTTAATACTTTACTATGTTTTGGAAGGAAATGTTGTGCATATTATTTTTATTTTCATCTTTTTATTACTTCTTCAAATATGGATTAAACGAACCTTTATGAGTATTAAAATGTATTTGGAAAATCATATCTTGATTCATCGAGAAGAGTTAAGCTGCAAACTAGTGCAGGACTCATTTTGCACCGATGCATGACTTACCTTATAGTGCGGGAATTGCCTTTTCATTAGCGTGGGACTCATTGTGGAGTGTAGGAATCTTCCGGATCACTAATTTGGACTCACTTGAAATAATGGACTTGGACAAGAGATATAAATGGATTGGATGGCTTAACTATGAGTTGGCATAATTGGAACATCGTTAACACAATGACATGAGCATGAAACATGTACTATTACCTCAACCTTCATGTAGATTATAAGGTCTAAGAAATCCCAACTTAACTCCAGTTGATTAAAGACATGATGTAACAAAACACTCATGGATTTATAATCATCATGATTATAAGGAATCAATTTAGGATCTGCAATATCTTCTAGCTCTCGATTGACTATCTCAAAAGAGTCAATTACGGGCCTCATCTTGTAGTTAACATGATTAATTCAATCCAAACACGGCATAGACTAATCCTTCCATGATTGTAACTGCTAAAGAAATCAATATTGTTATAGGTATCTTCCAGTTAAGTAGTTTTCATTAATTTCAAATAACTAATTCTCTCCTAGAGAGATTAAGATTGCTCTAATATAAAAGAGCAAATGTATTGTAGACACAAAATCATGCACTTTCGGTAATTATTTAGTTTTGGTCTCATACTACTATTCATATGGTTCTTAAGTGAAGAAGATTACTAATTAACACGTGTCTTTGGCCATCTTACATTGTTTTTTGTTGTTACTTTTGATCTTGCACCCATACTTTCCCAGTATGTACTTTCATACTATGTTTTCCCTATTTTTGACTAAGGTGCCCAACCAAGACCGGGCGCCCCAGAACCCCGGCCCCTTTGGGTGCCCTAATTCTCTTTTTACTTCCTCTCACTTTTTGGGCACTTTCTAGCCATTTGAGATTCTTATATTTTTGGTGGTCACCTTTTCGGGGTTAATTATGAAATTAAAGCAAGAGAACCATATAAATATAAATTTATGTGACCATAATGAGGGACCAAGCACTAAGCATATACTATCTCCACCTAACGTTTCATCCATCAAAGGCATCTATAGCTCCATTTGCATGCCTTTAACTCCATCACAAGGGACATAAGGCTAGTTCATCTCGCATCACACTTCATAGCAGGAAGTTTATTATTTCCATGCATACATTTATTACATTCTACATCTAGTTACTTTCTCTCTAATAACAAAGTGCAACTGGTGCAAGAGATACCTAGGGCACAATTCCACACACATAACCTAGAACTACATTGGGTCTAAGATGTATTCAGAGTGCTTAGTTAGTAAGTCCACCATTGTGGCCGATGAGGACAATTTGAACCCTTCATATGCATCTTTATTTTTTAGGGTGTTGATGTTTTACTTGGTTCTTTATAGGTGATTCTTACATTATAGGTTTACCTGTGACCTCTGGCGAAGTGCAAGTGGCATACACACGACAAGAAGAGGAGTGAAGACATCTTTCGACCCTAAAATTTTGGCTTTCTCGACCATATGTGCACTGGGTGCCCAAAATTCAATCCTGTGTAACCCACAAGGGCCCCTATCCTTCCCTAGGTTCCCTAGTCTAGTGATATCCTCCATATCTACATTTTTTGTAGGATCCTGTGTGATGGTTTCCTCTTCTTGTTTACCCGGTCTCCATTGTGACACAGTTCTGCGACATCTATGCATCAAATAAGGCTTTCTTAACCCTCTTTTCACATTAGGTTTTTACATTTTATGGCTTAGATTTCTTGGGTATATTTACTACCTTTTATTGT
Source organism: Taxus wallichiana var. yunnanensis (assembly GCA_018340775.1). Lineage (NCBI taxonomy): Eukaryota > Viridiplantae > Streptophyta > Pinopsida > Cupressales > Taxaceae > Taxus > Taxus wallichiana. The sequence goes on from CM031239.1 coordinate 170,921,627, forward strand.
CATTTATTTACTATTCCTATAGCATATAAATTAGACTACTATATTTCCATTTTAGTTTAATCATTTTGGTGAACCCAACGCTCGAATTAGGGCTCTCCTTTTCTTATTATGGCTAAATATTTTGAAGAATTTATTTAATCCCATCTTAAATCCCTCAATGATCATATCACCTGAGCATCCATAAGATCTAGACTTGATTCTATATGTTGTTCGTGAGGAGTCTACAAACCTTATAGAGTTTAATTCTTCTTCGTCACATCATTCCCACCACTATTTTTACCTAACCGGTTGCTTATACTTTTCCACCCATCTCCGCCATTCTCATTTTTTCCCTACACCTACTAATCAATATAACCAACCTCTTGTTTCTCATATGTGGAAGGCCCGTTGGCACTCAAGATCTAGCCTCTCTTTATTATCACCTTAAATCGTAAATTCATCAATTACAGTAGGCTAATTCTCATGCATCTCCGTCTTTGGATTCCACTCTACTATTGTGTGCTCCATTTTGCACCAGCTATATCCACTTATTCACTTCCACCAAATTTTATCACTCCTAAACTACCTATTTTCAATGGCCATGGTGACCCACAAGAGCATCTCTCGAGCATTCCATGTGGCTTGTCTATATTTTTTAGATGATCACATTCTCCTAGCTAAGCTATTTCCTCGTAGTCTTCATGATTATGTGATGTGTTAGTTCTATGACCTACCTATTCTTCGGGTCTTTTATATATCTTGTTGATGATTTTCTCACTCACTTCTCTATCAACATCAGCTCCAAGATCTCTTATGCTCAACTTGCACAACTAAAACAAGGGTCTAATGAACACCTAGTGGACTATGTTTTGTAATACAAACAAAACTTAGCTAAGATGTCAAATGTGCTTGTGGACTCTGAGCTTCAATATTTATTCATACAGAGTTTATTACCACCTCTCCAGGAAATTGTACTCTTTGATACCTCTCCTTCATTTGATCAACTATGTCATACTCTTAAGCCTCGTGAAGGATTAGGAACACACCTCATCTTCTACACGTTTTCAAAACAAGTCAACATTTAAACCATCTGCCAAAAAACCAACCAACAAAAAATTATGGTCAACGTGGTATCCACCACCAAAGAGCTTCACCACAACCTCCATAATGCACATTTAGCAAATTCCCTATGGCCCCACATCTCATATTACAACAAATTCTTGAGATAAATCTTATTACACTTCCTCCACCACTTGAATTAGACCCATCACAACCAAAAGGAAGAAATTACAATGAGAAATTTTGATGCGACTATCACCGATGTGTGGGACACTCTACAAATAGGTGTCTCAAGATCCACACCATCATCTAAGACCTTATTGATAACAACAAGCTTGAGTTTCTAGAGCCTACAAACTTTACACTAGTCAATGAAAATCATAAGCTCAAACTATTTAATAACCTACTTCCACAATATGACAAGAAATCAGTTGAATATTCAGCTAATCACACATATCACGCAGTGCCTCCTCTTGCATCGGAGCTCTTGATTTTCTAGTTGTACATACTAACACTTCTCCACCAATTATTTCTTTCTTTGATCATGATTATCATGCATCTTTCACTTCTAATCACTTACATATTCATGCCTCTATCGGATCTTTTTCTATCCATTATACTAAGGTTGATCTATCTTGGCCCATCAACACATGTTCTATTCCACTTCTCATCACCATTTGCTATCCCCTAATGAAAAAATCATATTCAATGAACAATTCATACGGTGTTTTCAAACTCCACATTACGATTGGTCCTCTCACTATGCTTGTACCCTTGTGGGACTATCAATCGAAGGTTTTGACATGATTCTAGGTCTCAATTGGATTCATAGGTCTAAGTCTATAATCTCCATGAATCATTTGTGTCTAAATTTCATTCATGATAATCAATTCATTTCTATCGATGGTGTGCCTCCTACTCCATGGTCACACCCTCCTCTTGCAACAACTAATGTAGCATTTGCTTTATCTAGGACGCCAAGACCCATGAAACCTAAAGCAAAATCTACTCCTAGCTCACCTACTCACACTAATCTTACATCTTACACCTCATCGCTCCGATAGTCCAATGCCTTTGGTATAGTACCATTCCTAAGATAGTTACTACATCTCAACGTAAATCACCACCTCATTTTATTCCACATAGGTGTCCATCACCGCCGCGTTTTGCTTCACATAGATCTTTGTCACCTACACATTTTTTTGCCTCAATGCAGCCGTCATATACTCATCCATCACATGCATATATACTTCACTCACTTGTGCAATGTTTATCTACTATACCACCACTACTAATGCATGGTCATACGCTTTTGGCACCATAAACATCGCATATAAGACCTTCATCTTTCACTTTCATTGGCTAGGTCCTTCAATCACACGCACTTGGGGAAATGGTACTCACACTTTCCCTAACATCCACACATCTCTCGTATTCATATTATCATACATTAAACTCCTAACATAGGCATCATTATCTACACTCTAAACATCGTCATTTCCTGATGATGCACTCTTGTGCTTTAGTTCACACTTGACTGATGAGGGAATTCTATACACATGAACCTCACACGCTACATATTCCACATTTTCACACATCATACACTTTACATCCTACACTTTATACCTTCTCCTACATACATCATACACATTCTACACATACCTCACTACACCATAGCATATTGTATGTTTTCACATATCATACATGTCATCTTACATTTTACATCTTACACCTTACACATCACATCTTGCATCTTACATCCACTATGCATCTACACATCTTAGGTCATCTATGCATATCGCATTACATGTTATACATCCTATTACACATATTATACATTTATATTTATATTTATATGTGTTGCACTCACTACCAACGACGCACTATAGTCACACGCTCCATAGTGGACCTGTTGAGGGTATACATCACAAATTGACAACTTCACTTTCTCACACTCAATAATTCAATATTTTTTCTCATGCAACATTTATTGATTAGTGATATACGCCATAGGCTACATCATCACTTACTCTAGCCTCATCATCATCTATTTTGATCATCATTTAGTGATATACACCATAGGATACATCATCACCTCTCCTACTCATCATATAATGTTATATGATTTAGGCTACATCATCACTCCTTCGATCATCTTGTCATGATATATGCTTAGGCTACATTTTCATGCACACTTCATCTCTATGTCGCATGTCATCACTACACATTCACCACAACGCACTACACACAACACATAGTTTGACCATTTCCCAATGATGCACTCTCATTTGTAGTTCATTCTTGACTACTGAGGGGGCATAAATAATGAGCCTCATTACATACAATTTGTATTCATTTAGGGGGTACGCGGCTCCTATCATTCACACTACATTCCATTCCATCCATCAATACCATACTACATTGTAAGGTTGGATTTCTCCGTGCTTTTACATGTACACTTTATTACACATGCTAGATAAATATATTTTATGTCATTAATTTTAGAATACACACATATGTGTTCACTTTCTTTTTAGTTGCGATTTTAGACTATACAGATCTATTACACACATCATGGATGCTTGGACCTAGTACCAGTCCCATAGTGGCTCCTAGGGGCATCCACATTAGTACACTACATGTGCTATTATTTCATTTTTGTTCATAGCACACTAATTTATTGGTTTCCACATGCTTTGACATACATTTTATCTTTCTAACATGCTAATGAGTGTTTCACGTGCAACATTTTTCATGCAGGGATATTTGTTTCCATACTTGTTTGTTACATTTTTGTTATTACTTATTCTTGTTTCGAGCTTTTTCCTTTGTCTAGTGTGAAAAATTGTTTGTTTGCGGCCATTAAAGTCTTCATTTTCTTATGACATCATGAGTGACGTCCCATGTTTGCAAACCATGTTGTGCGGTCTCTACTGTTGTCTTCTTGGGTGTTTACATTATTTGCTTACATACTAAGTTACATGTTGTTTATTTGGATTACACTTATCTTCTATGTATATGCTTGTTCATACTAACACTTGTTTTCTAGCCACCTTGTTTGCATGTTCCTTGGTTTTCACCAAGCACATCCCCTTCCCCCAACAGGGCACAATTTCAATGGTTGGTCCTCTTTTGGGCCACATTCTCCTATAGTGACGTTGTATGTGCCCCTAAAGAAGGGGGCATCATTTGGGTTTACATGCACACACAAAGTGTAGTATCGTCTATTCAACTTTCAATTTTATCTCCGTGACACACCGAGTTACATAGCGAGTGGGTTTAGATCAATCTACTGTAACTCCATACACAACATCTTTTGCATGACATATTATCCTTACCATTTTTAGGAGAAGTTACAAGCTAGAGAATAAAACGGACCTTACTCTCTACAATACTTTGGCCAAGAGCGCGATTGCCCAAAAATCGATAAAGTATAGATATCTCTTCAATTCTTAGGAAGTAGTTACAGGTTAGAGGATAAATCAGACTTTCCTACCTACACTTCTTTGGCCATTGGAGTAAGATCACCCAAAAAACTCATGTGTGACGACATCATCTACAGGATCATTTTTACACCTTTTTTATCATCGTGAATCAGGTGCACATGTTTCTTTTTCATTTTCATACTTTCCTTACACACTTTTTACATATATACATGCATTTTTACACATTATACATGTGTATTTGACTACTTGATCATCTTCTCTTTGTAGGTCTGTCTATATGGGAAGCAAGAAGTCAATGTCACACACATAATGGGTACATCATACACATGATACTAGTCATGCAGTACACCACACCCATCAAGTATGTACACATGTGTTTCCACCCTAGGTTCACTTTCATCACTTTTTACGCTTTTGCATATTTAGTCTCCACGCTCCATATTTTTGTCACTCCACACTTTTTCTAGTCCCTCAACATGTTTTCTACATCACTCTACATGGATATCAAGTATGCATCTCTATCTACTTTATGTTATCGAGCATTCTTCTCACCAACATAAAATGGTGGAAAATGTAGACACAAAATCACACATGTTGGGTAATTATTTAGTCTCGGTCTCATACTACTATTCATATGGTTCTTAAGTGAAAAAGAGTACTAATTAACCCATGTCTTTGGCCATCTTGCATTGTTTTCTATTGCTATTTTTGATCTTACAACCATACTTTCCCACTCCGTGCTTTTATATTGTGTTTTTCATTGTTTCTAACTAGGGCACCCAACCGGGACTATGGTGCCCCTAGTGTCCTGGTCCCCTCTGGGCGCCATGATCCTCTTTTCACTTACCTCTCACTTTTTGGGCACTTTCTAGTAATTTGAGCCTCTTATAATTTTGGTGGTCGGCCTTTTAGGGGTTAATTATGAAATTAAATCAAGATAACCATACAAATATAAAGTTATGTGACCATAATGAGGGACCAAGCACTAAGCATCTACTATCTCCACCTACGGTTACATCCATCAAAGGCATTTATAGCTCCATTTGTATCCATCTAGCTCCATCACAAGGGACACATGGCTAGTTCATCTACATCACACTTCATAGGAGGGAATTTTATTGTTTCCATGCATATATTAATTACATTCTCCATATAGTTACTTTCTCTTTAATAACAAAGTGTGACTCGGCTTAAGTGTAACCTAGGGCACAATTCCACACACACACACCTAGAAATACATTGGGTCTGATATGTAGTGTAGCGCTTAGTAAGTCCACCATTGTGGTCATTGAGGATAGTCTGACCCCTTTATACGCATCTTTGTTTTTAGGGTGTTGATGCTTTACTTGGTGTTTTGCAGGTGATTCTTCCATTATAGGTTTAAGGTGACATCTCGGAAAAGTGCAAAGCAACATATATGCAAAAATAAGCAAAGGAGTACATACATCTTACTACCCTAAAAATTTGGGTTTTCAACCATTTTTGTGCAAACCAAGGTGCCTAGAAATCAGACCAGGGTGCCCACAGGCACCCCTATCATTCCCAGTGCCCCAGTCTAATGAAATCCTCTAGATATGCATTTTTCATGCTCTTGTGTGACAGATTTCCTCCTCCTGTTCACCTAGTTTCTACTTTAACTATGTTATGTGACATCTACAAATCAACTAAGGCATTCTTAACCCTCTTTGCATATTAGGGTTTTACATTTTATGGCTTATATTTTTGGGTGTATTTGATACATTTTATCGTCATTTATTTAATACTCCTCCTATAGCGTCTAGATTGGACTACTATATTTCCATTTTATTTTAATCATGTATTAGGATTAGAGGTTCAATTTGATTAATCAATCTAAAAGAAATTTCTGGCAATAAAGTGTGGATTTAGGGAAAACTATACTTGTGTGATTTGCAATGTTTAAGCTGGATCAAAGGAAGGAGCAAGGGCCACTCCTCTCCAATGGAAGGGATAATTTGTTGTTCATTTCCTTTTTTATTTCACATTCATTTGAATTTGTTATCAAAGGTTAAAGTGTTATCTATAAGTGTTTTGCATTTTGTTATGGTAAGTTTCCATTTAGAAATTTTATTTCCATAACTCTTTCTTTTGAAGTAAGAAGACCTTGTAGTGACAACAAGAATATTTTATGCTTTGGAGTATGTGGAACACAAACAATCAAGTTAAGTTAAGTGTTAGTAGTTAGGAACTATCCTCAGTATGATAGGATTTTATGTTTAGACCTAGAGACCGTAGAGGTAGATTCATTAGAATAAATTTTCAAAACCCCCTCAAAACCAACTGTGGAACAACTTGTTGACCAAGGAAGGATGGTTGATGAAGTAGATAACCCCAATGGTGTAGAAAATGGAAACCCTCCACTTGGAAGAACATTTACCTATCCCATAAAATTGGATCCTAATGATCAAGATCCTATGAAAAACATATCCCCTTCAATTTTACCAACCTTTCAGGGATTAGTCTCAGAAGATCCTTGATCAATTCTTTTTGAATTCAAATTTTTGTGTCAAACCTATGATTATACTTTGACACAGAATCTCAAGTTATTTCCCTCCACTTTAAAAGACACAACTATGAGATGGTTCATGGGCTTAAACCCTAACTCCATCCATAGTTGGTAGGAGATGGAAACAATTTTCTTGGATAAATACCAAGACTATTGTAGAGTTGGGACATGAAGGAAGAAATTTTTAGAATTCAACAAAAGGAGGATGAGAGTGTGGAAGATTATCTTGATCGGTTCCTCTTCCTTCACAGGAGGTGTGGTACTGGTCTGGATATTAATCTTCTCAAAATTTATTCCTCAAAGGATTGGATGAAGACACACATGAAGCCTTCAATCTTATGGGAAAGGGAGACATGAAAAATTAGAATTTACAAAAATCATTGACCTCTGTAGGAATTACTCCCAAACTCACCCCAACCTTCATAGATAGAAAGGAAAAATGGCCAATGGTGATATATCCAAACTAAGGGAAGAAATTACAAATTTGAGAACAAACCTCTTAGTTCAACTCAATACAACTATGGATAGGGAGAAATCTAAGAATACAAAGCCTTTGTTCATCTACTGTCCAAGATGTAGGGACAAACATGGGCTTAAGGATTGCCCCTTAGACAAGATAACATATTTTTTATGTGATCTAAAGCATGCCATAGACCAATGTGGATTGCTTCCCTTGCTAAAGAACCATCTAAAAAAAAACACACAAGATGAATTTGAGTTAAACTATATGGCTCAGAGGCAAGGAGGGAATTTTCAATCAAATCAAAAATCATCTCCTACACCAAAAATCACAATGGGTCCCAAATCAATGGAATGCACCATGGCCATACCCCCAACCTTGGACTCAACAAGTCCCCATAGAGTGGAGTCCCACAGTGGAATGCACCACCAAGTTATTATCAAAAACCCTAGGCTCCACACCCAAACATTCCACCATTTCAATAGTTTAATCCTCAATACCAACAACAGTGGAATGTACCTCAAGGATCGGGGAAAAATATTATAATCAAAGAAGACCCCAAGGTCAAAAAGCTTTTTTGACTAGACCTACAAATGCTACCCCATCCAAACAACCTACCCAACCACAAATTCTACACAAACTATGGAAAACCCCAAAAATGTGAGGTAGGGTAACCCAACATACATCATGGAATTAGATAAAAATCCCACAATAAACTTTGTGGATTGTAGGAATATCTTGTTGCATTTAGGGAAGGTTACCTCAAAACCTTCATCTCTGTCATAGAAGAAATCCCCAGAAGATAAAGAAAATCCAAAAGAAACACAACCCAATCCTGTTGTTGAAGAAACACCTCAACCAAATGTTGATATTCCTTTTCCATCCAGACTCTTGGAAAAACACAACATTGTAATTCATGAACAACCAAAGTTAGAGTTAATTCAGGGATTGAGGAAATTAAGTATTGGATTCCCTGTTACAAGCTCTTAAGGAAATTCCTGAATTAAACAAAACCATCAAAGAGCTTTGTTTTAAGACTCCAGGAAGAAGAAAGAATCAACCTAAAACCATCCATGTTGATGGGAAACTTTCTAGTATATTGGAAGGGAATATGACCCCTCTAAATATGGAGACCCTGGAAGTCCTATTGTTATAGTTTGCATAGGAGATGTCCAGATCCCAAATGTCCTAATTGACCTAGGAGTTGTTATTAATGTGATGACCATGGATACCTTGTCCACATTATCACTTCCTGAACCACAATCAACCTCCATAGTTTTACAAATGGGAAGATCAATCTATATAAACAAGCCAAAAGGGATTATAGAAGATGTCACCATCACCATTGAATCATGGGATTATTCGGTAGACTTCATGATCATAAAAATGAAGAATAGGAAGATTGGATACCCTTTAATCCTAGGACACCCTTGGTTAGCCATTTTTTCCACCCTCATTGATTGTAAAATAGGAAATATGGTGATTAAAAATGGACATGATTCCAAAAATTTATCAATTTATCTACCACAAAACCTTTTTACTATAGAAAATAAACAATGGTGGAAGGACAATTTAGATGAATCAGAGGACATCATCTCTTCTCTGGCCATGGTCATAATTCAAGAACACTCAGATCAAATTCAGGATGGTGACCATGAGTCCTGCGTTGGACAAAAAGTATAAGTCCTATGCCATGAGTCTTGTTTATTTTACTAGGTTTATTTCTAGTCATGTACTACAACTAATGGAAATAAGAGATGATTTGATGGATGAAAACAACCACCTATCATCTCCCTTTTCACAAAATATAGATTTGACCAAGTCTATCTTTCAAAATATCATTGTTGTTCACATATTACTTCCCCACAAGTGTCCATTGAATGCATTATTGAGAGAGTACCCTGTTGTAGATTCTCTTCATCCAGATACCAAACAACTACCTATTTTCCCAGGGAAAACATTGTCAATCAATAGTTGGTTGACTAGTCAAGAAGAGAATACCCTGTTTAAACTCTTATGCTCTCATCCTCAAGATTTTTCTTGGGAATATAATGACATGAAGGGTATTCATCCCAGTATTTGTACACACCATATTTACACAATTGATTCCAGACCAGTCAATCAGACAACCCCAAAGAAGGATAAACCTGCCTTAAGAGACATTGTAAAAACTGAAATTGAAAAAATTCTTAGGGTAGGATTCATTTATCCAATCTCAGATATAGCCAATGGGTTTCTCCATTAGTTATAGTTCCTAAAAATAATGGGAAATGGAGGATTTTTTGTGTGGATTATAGAGATTAAATAAGGAAACTCATCGAGATTATTTTCCATTACCTTTTATTGATCAAGTCTTAGACAATTTATCTGGAAAAAGGTATTTTTCATTCCTTGATGGGTTCAATGGGTACAATCAAATAACAATAGCACCTGAGGATCAAGACAAAACCACTTTTACCTACCCATGGGGAACATTTTCTTATAGGGTGTTACCTTTTGGTTTATGTAATGCTCCTACCACGTTTCAAAGAGCCATGTTGGAAATATTTTTGATCTCACCCATGATTGTGTAGAGATTTACATGGATGACTTCATTATTTATGGAGCAACATTCCAAGAGGAAATTGACAATCTAGACAAAGTCCTTTCTAGGTGTGAAAAACATCAATTATCCTTAAACCATGAAAAATGTTTATTTATGATGGAACAAGGGATAGTTTTAGGCCATCATGTTTTAGTTGAAGGAATCAAGGTAGACCCTGACAAGGTTAGTATCATTGTAAAGCTCCCATCTCCCACAAACCAAACAGAGGTAAGTTTTTTGGCATGTTGGCTACTATAGAAGGTTTATTTCAGACTTTAGTAAGATAACTTCTCCATTGTTTTCTCTCCTAACTAAAGACTCTGAATTTGAATGGACAAAAGCATGCCAACAATATTTTGATACTATCAAAGATAAATTGATAAATACACCAGTATTAAGAGGCCCAAATTGGAAGCTTCCCTTCCATATACAAACAGATGCTTCCAATGAAGTAGTAGGGGTTGTTCCTTGGACAACAAAGAAGAAGGAGAATCTATGCATGTTATTTATTATATCAAGTAAAAACCTCTCCCCTACTGAAAGGAATTACACCACCACAAGAGAAGGAATTTCTTGCAGTTGTATATGCAATCAACAAGTTTTTTCCATTATATCATAGGCTATGAAGTGATTGTTCACACTGACCATTCTGCTATTAAGTATCTAATGAATAAACCTTTAGTGCATGCATGGCAGGATTGTAATAATGGATTTTTATTACATAGGAATTTAATATTAAAATCATTGACAAATGGGAAATCAAATGTGGTGGCTGATTTTCTTTCAAGGTTGACCACTTCAAAAGAAAGAAGAGTAGGTCAATGATGATTTTCCAGATGAACATTATTTGCAATTTCTACTATCTCTCCTTGGTTTGTAGATATGGCTAACTACTTGGCTATAAGGAAGTTCCCAACCTTTTCACACAAAAGAAAAGAAAGCAATTGATTAAACAAAGTGTGATGTATACATGGTTAAATGGAATTATTTTTAAATGTGGACTTGACCATGTTTTACGTAGGTGTGTAGCTGAAGATGAAGTATTTGACATACTTAGGGCATGTCATGATGAGCCATCAGAGGACATTATTTAGTTCAAAGGACCATTCACAAAGTCTTAGGAGTTGGTTATTATTGGCCTTCCTTGTTTAAGAGATGTCAAAAAGTATGTGTGGAGATGTGATCAATGCCAAAGGATGGGGAAGCCAACATTTACATCTGAGATGCCACTCCAACCTCAAGTTGTCTTGGAACCATTTGAGAAGTGGGGATTGGATTTCATTGGACCAATTGACCCAACCTCTCAAGGGAAGGAGTACATTCTATTTTGTACAGATTATGTCACCAAATGGGTTGAGGTGCAAAGCACTACAATATGCAAGATGAAAAAGTTGTAGATTTTTTATATGAACATATCTTTCAAAGATTTGGAGCACCAAGATCCATTGTTTCAGATCAAGGACCACAATTTATGTCAAGGTGTAATCAGTTCCTTTGTGGAAACATACCAGCTAAAGCACAAGAAGTCATCACCATACCATCCACAATCCAATGGTCAAGTGGAGGTTACTAATAGAGAGTTGGAGAATATCCTAACAAAAATAATGGATATCTCAAGGAAAATTGGGTTCAAAAACTACCTGAAGCAGTATGGGCCTACAATACTACTTGGAAAACAACCACATGATTCACTCCTTATGAGTTGGTTTATGGGAAGAAGCCCATTCTTCCCATAGAATTTGAGATTCAAACCTTGAGAACAACTATTCTGAAGTGGGAATTAATTTATAAGAAAAGCACAAAAAGGAAAGGATTCTTCAACTAAATGAGTTGGATGAGATGAGACTACAAGCATTGCATCAAACTAAAATCATCCAACATCAGAGGTAGGTATGGCATGACAAACACATTAAGCCAAAGAAAGTTCCAAAAAGGAGATTGGGCTCTGTTATTTGATTCAAAATACAAGGATTTCAAGGGAAACTACAGACAAGATGGATGGGCCCATATCAAATTGAAGAAGTATTCAACAATGGGATAGTTTCAACTGATTCCAATTGATGGTGAGAAGAAAGTGATGTTGGTTAATGGACATAGATTGAGGTTGTACCACAAACCAACATCCAAGAGAAGAATTTTAGAAAATGCTTCAAGAAGATTCAACTCTGAATTGTTTGGACAAAGTTTCTTTGTCCAACTCAACTCAAATGAGCTATTTTTAGCAAGAATAAAGAGGAGATGAAAAACTAGAAATGGTGGCCATCATCCTCTGAGGCATTGGTTGAAAACCAACAATGGTGGCCACTACTTCTTTAAAAAAAAAAAAAAAAAAGAAAAAAAAAATAAATAATAAGGTGGTTAAAAAAAACTAAAATGTGGTCACCACCCCTGAATCATGTAGTAATAAATGAAGAAAATACATGGAGGAGGATAAAAGCAACATTTAAATGATGGCCAATGATGTGACAAGTGAAATTAATAAGGTATGCATGATTATTCCCTTCTTAAATGTTGTAAGGTTTAATTCATGAAATGCTCATTATTGTACTCATGTGAATTGACAACCTTCCTCATTCCCAATGTCTTCCCACACTTTCACATATCCCAAAAAAATTCCATCCATCTCCATATTAATCACCACACATGTACCCAATTACTCCATCCTTTAATCACTATCACCTTGGGATTTGTTAAAACCTTTCCCAATTTGTGTTGTTTTTTATATATAATTATTTTGTCTCCCTGTCTTTTTCCCAATTCTTCCACCATTACACTCATGTACTACTACCCACTCCATTCTGTGCTTATTTCCATCTCTGCAACATTGTATTTCTAGTCTTGTGCTCTATTATTTTCCAATTTGCTTATTACCTACTCAATGCACCAATCATGGGGTTCAGACTTAGGCATGAACCAACAAATTCAACAAGAGCTATTAGTTGATGCAAGGTCAGTGAAAATTTGAAAAGGTGGGATGGCTTGATTTCTTACTTGCATATGAAGATTTTAACCCAAAAATGATAGAGGAGTTTCACAAAAAACATGGAGGAGGGATATCTACTGTATAAAGGTAAGAAAATTCCATTTAGTCCCACTATAATTAGCCATATTTCAAGGATACCAGAAGAGGGTCAATTAGTTAATAATAGAACACTCTATTATGAAATTATTAAAATATTTTTAGTGGGGAAAAAGGAAAAATTAGAACTGGTTATGGAAAATAAGGGAAAGGCCAAAGGCATAAAAATAAGTACTCTCCTTAAGCCTTGGGTGAAGTAGCTAAATGGATAATCAAATATTTCACCTGTGAGGGTCAATATGAAATATTTTGGGCCCTATGTTTTGAGAATTCTTATCCACCTTCACCATGGCCAAGTTAAAGCCCAGAAAAAAGTAAATTTTCCTCAATTTCTTGTTTGATTTTTCTCCTCTTACCACTGAAAAATTTTGTTGGGGTACCTCTTACTTGAAATTCCAAGGCCTAATACATTTGATTTGCAAACATCATTTTGTTAAGAAAAGGCATGGCCTTAAGAAGTGGATGAAATTTAAAAAGTATGCCCTAGAGTTGAATTGGTTCTAGAGCCAGAGCCTTCCACTTCAGAATGACCTAAGAAATGCCCTAGACATCTAGGCATGCTCAAACCCTCAATGAGCCCCCAACATAAAATTGTTCCTACTCAAGAAGAACAGAGGCATCGTTGTTATTATGCAAACCCTACTTAAGACACCACCGTCTCCCCCTCAATCTATATCACCCTTTGTTCCTATTTCTGAGAAATAAATTGATCAAACCCCAACCACTATTGTTGACTCCCCATTGTGGACAAAGGTAAGGCACCCATGATAGAAGGAGAACCTAGTTCCCCCCAGATTTTGATAAATTTTGCCACAAGTATTGTCCCTTTCCAAAATTTAGTTTGAACTCCAACAAGCCCAAGAGATAATTACACATCTACAACTCCTCCTTCAAGCTAAAGAATCCAGTTTCTCTCTAGATGGAGTCTAGAAAAAAAAAAAAATTCAACAACTCCATCAGACCATAGAACAACAAGAAGAGGAAACTCTTCAACTTCAACATGCTCTGGAGGAAAAAGAACAACAAATTCATTCCCTTCAAACCAAAGACAGAGGAGCTAAATGCATCACTTGTAATTTTGCAAGAAAATAGAAAGGAAACAGAGCCTGTGGCCACCAAAACAAATAATTAGATAGACTTTGTGTTTCCTCAAATTATTGTCTTGAGAGGAATGGTTAAATGGATGTAGGAGTGTTATAGGCTCAAGGAGTTGATGATGAAAATAAGGTTTTAAAGGAAGAGAACAAGTTGTTTTAAAGAGAATGTGCTTAATTTCTGTTGGTTATATGATCAGGTTCTCTCATGTAGGCCCCCATCTAATTTCTATGCACTATTTTTAAAGGAGAAATTTCTAAAGTGGCATATTTCTAGAGTTTTTCTATGCAAGATATAGAATTTGATGATGATAAGTAGTTTTTTGGTGCATACACATAAGAAATGATGTTGCTAAGAATCTACTCTATGTGAATTTTATGTTCATAAGTTCCTTCTCCCTGAACAGATTGAGATTCCAATCAATTTATATGTGGGAGAGGTACAAGTTGAGGGCATTCATCTCTACTTTGAGGCATCAATCCAAATGGAGGAAAAAGAGGAACATATGTTCAAAAAAATCTAATATAGGCCTCTTAATGAGGCATGATCTTCCTACCCCCATCCATTTTTTCACAAGATTTTGGTCTCAGGTATATTTTTTACAATTGGTGGATAGGTATAAAGAAATTATGAGAACTTGTGTAAAGGATTTCAGGGAGCAAGCACTCCCAATGTTTAATGTTAATTTCCTTTCTTTCAATTGAGATATGAACTACTTCACAGAGCACTATAAGAAGAAGGAGGTGATTTCACCCACTAACCTCCATTGGTCATTAAAAAGGGCCAAGGATCTCTGTAAGATCATTTAGAAATGTAGGAGAAGTGGATTGGAATGAGGTATAGGCCTCCATTTAGTCATATCCCCAAGTACCATGATGGAATTCCACAAATGATCAACTTAGAGGATAGTTATACAACTGGAGGAAATTCGGTCATTAAGTTCTTTGGTTTTTGTAACATTGAGTTGGATGAGACTTGGCAAACCTTTTCCAATGAATACAATTGTTCAAGGATAGTTGAAAATTGAATAGGTAGTAGGAGGACCTACTAGATCTTAAGTGTGGGGAGTGATGAACCCCTATTTTTCCATGTTTTATCCCATGTAAAACCCTATGTGTTATTTTAATATCATTTTGCACTATGTATAATATTGATGTTTTATAATTAATACTTTACTATGTTTTGGAAGGAAATGTTGTGCATATTCTTGTTATTTTCATCTTGTTATTGCTTCTTCAAATATGGCTTGAATGAACCTTTATGAGTATTAACAATGTATTTGGAAAATCATATCTTGAGTCATCATAGGAGTTAACTGTAGACTAGTGCATGACTCATTTTTGCATTGGCACAGACTCACTTTACTTATAGCAGACTCACCTTTGCATTAGCATGATGACTTACCATGGAGTGCAAGGACTCGTCCAGATCACTAATTCAGACTCACTTGAAATGAGGGACTTGTGCAAAAGAGATAAATGGCTTGGATGGCTGAACTATGAGTTGATATAGCTGGCACATCAGTTAACACAATGACATGATCATGAAACATGTACTACTACCTCAACCTTCATGCATATTATGAGGTCCATGCAATCCAACTTAACTTCAGTTGCTTGAAGATGTGATGTAAAAACACTCATGGATTTATAATCATCATGATTATAAGGAATCAATTTAGGATCTGTAATATCTTCTGGCACCGATTGACTATCTCAAAAGATTCAATTACGAGCCTCATCTTGTAGTTAACATGATTAATTCAATCCAAACATGACATAGATTAATCCTTCCATGATTGTAACTTTTAAAACAATCAATATTGTTATAGGTATCTTCTAGTTAAGTAGTTGTCATTAATTTCAAATAACTAGTTCTCTCCTAGAGAGATTAGGACTGCTCTAATATAAAAGAGAAAATGTATTAGGATTAAGTTTATTTGATTAATCATTGTAAAAGAAATTTCTTTCAATAAAGTGTGGATTCAGGGAAAAATTTACTTGTGTGATTTGCAATTTTGAACTGATCGAAGGGAAGGAGAAAGGGCCACTCCTCCCCAATGAGAAGGGATAATTTATTGTTCATTTCCTTTTGTTTTTACATTCATTTGAATTTTCAACATTGCATTATTTTTAGTACCTTTAATTATGTATTCAATAGTCTTTTGTTGTCAATCCATTTCATTTCCTAATTAAATAAATTTTGATCATTAAGAATATAATTTTTCAAGTTCGCTATATGAAGATCATATTTTAAATCAACTATTTGATGACAAGTGTGAACATTTTTCAAATGAAGGAGAAAATGATTATATGGAATATTTGAAAGAGAAATCAGTGCAAGACATCTTGAGGATTGTGGAAGAAATTGAATACCCTCAACTCAGTCTTGAGATCTTTACATATGCCATGAATTTTTAAGATAAGTGTGAGTTCATATTTGATTCTCCTTTTTATACACAAACGATCAATAAAAATATGGAGAAAATGGATTATCTTAATATCCTTTTCAATGCCTCAACAGATAAACATGAATGTGAAGGTGATCTTTCTCTGTTATCATTTTGTGACAAAGAGTGCACCCATGAAAAAACAAAGAGGAAGGAAAGTTTGGAATCTCATATGGATATTTTCCGATTAACTAAAGTATGAAATTTAGATCTATATTAATATAAGTAGGTACATAGATGCAATATATGATATAACCTGAAACATTGATGTTAAATATTTTACAATACCAAACAACTAAAATACCAAACCATCCAGATACCAAACAAATACCTACTTTCCCAAGGAAAACATTGTCATTCAATAGTTGGATGACTAGTCAAGAAGAGAATATCATGTTTAAAACATTATACTCTCATCCTCAAGATTTTTCTTGAAAATATAACAACATGAATGATATTCATCCCTATATTTTTACACACCACATTTACACAATTGATTCCAGGACCATTCAGATAACCACAAAGAAGGATAAACCCTGCTTTCAGAGAAATTGTAAAAACTGAAATTGAAAAACTTATTAGGGTGGGATTCATTTATCTAATATCAGATAGCCAGTGCGTTTCTCCATTATTTATAGTTCCTAAAAAGACTTTAAATGACTTACCTCAATGTTTTTCAGATTCAAGAGGATGATGTACAAAATGAGGGTAGTATGATGAGAATAACCCAATAAATTACAGCATGTGGTGATTTGCCTAGACGGGGCACTGGAGGATGATATGGGCACTTATGGGAGCCCTAGTTTACAATATGGGCTCTCTCGGTCTTCATAATAGCTTAAGACCCTAATCTAGTAGCATCATTATATCTTTGCAATGTATCAATATTTTTCGCGTGAATGTCGCAAAGATCTTCTTTGATGACGTTGTAATACTATAATGAAGATTCACTTGCAAAACCCCATACAAAGCATCAAACCCCTAAAAATAAAGATGCATATGAAGGGGTTGGACTGACCTTAGTGGCCACAAAGTTGGACTTAAGACTAAGCGTTACACTACATTCCAGACCCAATGTATTTTTGTGTGCTTTGTGTGTGCAATTGTGGCTAGGATTATCTAGTGTTGATGACATAGAAATAGGAGGAAACAATTATATGTAAATGAAAAATGGTGGATGGAATATAATGAGAATTCACTTTCTGTGCAAAGGTGTTTGTGATGCAATGATACCCAAATATAGTCCCTTGCTTTAGTAGATAGCTAGCCCTTACTAGTGAATATTCCACCCATAAAAAAGTGAGTATGATATGTTTATATAGGGATATTTTGCTCAAATTTTGACACAAATGACCTAACATACTGACTAGTACCTAAGGGGATGAGAGGAAATACCGTAAGACTAACCTCAAACAAATAAATTAAATATAATTGCTATGGGGATGAGGGTGCCTAAAATAATGACTCAGGCACCCATCGGCACCCCAAGATACCACCCTAGGTGCCCTAGTCAAAGAATAGAGACAACAATCAAGCAAATTACAACACCTAAGACTCCCTGAGAGATGACCAAAACTATGTAAATGACTAAAAATGTGCAAGACAAATGAATGACAATCGACTAACTAATGACAAGACTAGGGGATGGATCATTAGTGAATACTTGTATTATGTGAGATCCATATATAAAACAACATGTTTGGTGGCATAAATGTAATAGTAAGTACGTGATTTTATGACTACATTTGCTCTCACTTTATGTTAACGAGGGAAAGCTTGGTAACATAAAGTAGATAGAGATGTGTGCCTCGAGATAAGTCACATAATCCCATGCTTTAGTGGAACACACATATGTGGTAGTAAAAGCGTGCCGAAAGAACCAAATAACATGCCAAACCATGGATCAGCCGTTTGATCCATGCAACATAGCAAAAAAGTGTAATGTCATGATGAAGTGAAATAAATGTGAGTGATGATAGAAATGTTGGATGATTGATGGTTTTGAATGTGTGTGATGATGATGAGATGGGGTAGGGAGTGATTAGTTCCCAACCTAAACGTGTGTATACGAATAATTGACCGGAGGATTTGGGCATCCTCTGCCAGAGGAAGAGTGTAGGGAGAAAAGTGTGTTATTCTCCAATCTCTAACTACATCCTCAATATCTATCCACTGCAGATGGACTCAAATCAAATATTTTTGGTTTTGGATCCAAATAATTTTGATTAAACAGTTGACCCATATAGGAGTGGTATAGGAAAGGCACTCTTGCCCCCACTCCATGGGTGTCACCGCAATATGATGGCTTCTAAGTTAGGTCATCTAGAAGCAAATGCAAAATGTATGATGGATTTCAAGTTAGGTCATCTGGAAGCAAATGCAAAATGTATGATGGATTTTAAGTTAGGTCATCTAGAAGCAAGCGCAAAATGTATAATAACTTCCCAAGTTAGGTCATTCACAAAAGTAACGCATGTAACTCCCAAGTTAGGTCATCTAGAGGTCGATTGTGTTGTATTTTATTGATTGAGTGGTGTGATTTTGATTGTTAGAGATTCGAATGTGTTGATTGATTGTTTTTAGTTAATCATATAAATATTTCATGTTAGTTTCCCCCAGGTTAGGTCATTAAGGGAAATCGATAGAAGTTAGTGAATGATCACATGGAAAATATTTTTAATTGTTTGTTTCCCTAGGTTAGGTCATTAGGGGAAGTGATGAAATATCACATAGAAAATTGTATGTTTATTTTCCCCATATTAGGTTGTTAGAGGGAATTAATGGTGAAAAGTCACGCGGTGAATTAGTAAATGTTTGAAAATTTTGAATCAAGTAGTGTTGATTAATCACATGGTAATGTAGGGAGATTGTAGGATGACCCCAATGGTATACCCCACTTTACATGAAAGGGGAAGTGATGATAAGAATGAACGTTTAACTCGAAATTAAGCACAATATATGTAGAAAGTGGTAAAAATCATGAAAATGTGGACAAGTCAAATGGAAAACAACATCAAAGAGAAATAACACACGTAAAATGTATCCAGTATGATAGTTGGTTGAATTCTAAAAATAATTCCACAAACAGGGTGTAAATCAGAGTAGAAACGCTCAAGATATGCCAAAAATCACATGGTGTGTGGTAGTTGTGAGAATAAGCATGAAATAATGACCATAGTAAAGTGATTGGTGAAAAGTAACTATAAATAGTAAGATGAAAAAGTGATTAGTTACTTCATTTTTTCTTTTGCATGATTGTGATAGTGAGCTCTGAGTCAGTGAGGATGTTGCAAGTGAGAGAAACACGTCCTAGTCGGTTTGAGATGGTGGCGACCATCGTAGTGTCATGTATGACCGTAGATTTGGTATGTGTGTTAATTTTTAAAAATGTATGGTGTAGTAGTCGTTTCTATTGAATTTTTACAAATTTGAGATTTTTAATTTTCTCGATGTTTGAGGCCTAGAGAAGAGTAGTGATTGGGCTAGTGACCTCTGGGATAAGAGAACATAGATCCATGCACTAGAATCTTACTCCTGGGTGCCCAGTCCTGCATCTGGGTGCCCTAGTCTAAAATGTGTGTATTTGGTCTAGAATGGTACAAGTGTGATTTGTAATATATAATAATGTGATGAGTGAGTCTATTTATACTTATAAGACGTTCTAACATTGGCTTTATTGTATATTCTTGTTGTGCATAGATACATTCACTCAAGGGAGTTTCACAGTGGGCATCACATGAGTACTTTGCTTGGATTGGGCATGTTAGATGATGATTAGGATGTGATGGACTATGTCACTAGGCACATAGGATGGATGGGGGATGTGCCCCACAATATTCCCATGTTGAATCCACTATGTGAAATATGGTGTGTAGATGCATGTACATTTTGGTTTCTATAAGGGAGATGATTGTGACTTTGGAGGATGTGTATCATATATTGTGGTTGTCGGTAGTTGGAGAGAGGGTATAGGTTATGCCATTAGAGATATGGAGAGCCAAATACGACAGCAATGAGATGGTACTTTGTGGGGACTCAAGTACCTTCCGAGGCCCACATCACCTTGGATGCTATCTTGTAGTATGGGGTTCTACATTTTCAGAATTTCATAGCAGATTTTATTTCTCCATATATATCAATGGAGGGAGGAGGTGTAGGCATCATGTATGAGATGCATGATGATATATTATGACAGATAGAGGAAGAGGGTACTATATACGCTTGGGGAGTGTGCATGTTGGCCCACCGATAGAGAGATATATATTGGCTTACTCATGATGATCATGGTGGTGGGATAGGAGCCACTACACTATTGCATGTATGGGCTTATGAGCATATAGTCGTGTTGAGACCAATTGGAGGTCCACGAGGAGAGTGGGCTAGACCAAAGATATATCTAAGGAGTGGATTAATATTCATGGGGTAGGATGTAGGATAGATACAAGATACCTATAGGGAACTGATAGATAGGATGGGGCCTAAGGAAGTTACATGGAGGCTATATCGTGACTATAGAGCATGGGCTGAGGATGTTGTAGATTTGTAGTGTATTCAGAGGACTATGTGATTGGAGAATCGATTTCAGGTGTGGTGACATTTTTCGAGTAGATATAATATCATGATAGTTTGGTATGACTCAGGACGTGTCCTTAGAGCCATATATATGGTTGAGAGCCATCAAATCACCCAGGAGGGCTGGAGCTAGACCAAGGCCCATAGTAGAGCAAATGCTAGTACCGCTGATTAGGGCTAGATGAGGTGGATGTGGTGATAGAGCTGATAGAATTAGATGATGCGGGTTGTACGGAGGAGTACCATGCATGGTGGGTGGAACATTGGTGGATATTGTTGTTCCCATTATTTATAGGTCCAGCAGGGTTACCACATAGAGGATGATAAGATGGGGAATCTCATGTCCCCCAAGATAAATGCAATGTAAAATGAAAATATGAATCGAGCATGAGTATCTATAGATAGCTATGTTGTGTATTTATTTTATTGTTGGCTTATGTGATAGAAATGGTTGTCTAACATGTTTTTTTATTTGTTTTGTAGGCGATGCATATTTCTCCTTGATAGTAGACATGTCCATCTGCACATGAACATGGAATGTGTCAACCAATGTACTTGGTGGAGGTATACTTGAGCGAGTGGATCATATAGTGGGTCGATGATGTATGATTTGATGTTTTATTGTAGTATAAATGTGTTATAGATTGTGAATGTTTGATTGATGTATATAGTGATAATGTTGATAATGATGATATATAACAAATGTAATGTGATGGAATGTGTAACGCATAATGAATGTAATGTCGATTAGTAAAATAGATGCAAAAATGTATAATCACAAAACTAACGTGTTGGGATGAATGATAATGTGATGTAATCATAAAATGTTAGCATGATGAAACTAAGGGGGAAGATCAATGATGCCCCCAACATGTAGATGAATAAGCTCATTTAGTTAAGACCCCTCAGCAATCAAGGATGAGCCATGTAAGCAAGAGTGCGTCATTGGGAAATGATTGAGTGTGCTAGATTAAACAATGGAGCGCATGATGAAAGGTTCTTAAATAAAAACCCTCAATAGTCGTGTAAGAACTGTAAGAACACAAGTGCATCATTAAGGAGTAAGGTGATATGCATCACCTACCAGAGACTAAGGTGGCATGTAGTAGTAGAAGCATGTGGTATGGAAGCAACATGTAAATTTTTGTCAAACTAAATATCATATGGAGCTGTGGTGGAATGTGTGAATGCAGAGGACTATGTAAGCCAATGTGTAGAAGTAGTGTGATGTGGTGGATAGCGTAAACGTGATGGATTTGATGGATGTGATATTGGAGTAATGGATGGATGCAGTGGAAAGTGTGCATGAGTGATATATGGCGGTGATGGATGAACTATGGCATGAGCCCCGATGGAAAGAGGACTCAAGTGGAGTAGAAACTCTCCTAAGGTTGAGGAGAAATAGGCCACTCACGTGAGTAGGAGCCAAAGGAGACGATTCCCTTTTCCTTTAAGCCGTTGCAATCATCATGAAGGTCAAGAGAATCGTTGTTCCTATGGCCATTTATGCGATGGTAATTACAGTATGGTTGATCATGTTGACATTGTATCCTATGTTTTGGATGATGTTAGTTGGATGGTAAGTGAATTAGATGCTTTTCAAGTAAGGTAAACAACACATCATGAGGTCTAACATGATGGGAGAAGTGCAATGGCTTATGCGACACTGGCGAATAAGGAGGAGGATCCTATCGCGAGGAGGAGAAGAAGTATGTTGTGGTGGTGGAGTAGGTTGAGCATGTTTTCTTTGCTTATGAGGAAAAGGTGGAGACTGTGTAGGACGCTCAACCAATTTTGATGGAGGAGGACTAGATGATATAATAGAAGTAGATGTATGTGGAGGGTCAATGAAATTTGTTGAAAGAAGATCTTGCTCTAGGTCTAGGAATTTGTAGCATAGAAGAATGAATGACTCACATGTATCATATTGTAATATTTGTTTGAGCATAGGAATCAAACCATGACAGAAAATGAATTGCTTCTCAAGGTCTATAGGTTGGAATACTAGCTGATGCATACAAGCATTAAATCATAATATATAATCCTTAATTGATTCTAATGAGCCCTGATGTAAAGTAGGTATGTGGTTGTAAGTAACCTTAGGGCCATTTTTGATGATGAAACAATAGAGGAAAGTATCCTCCATGTCATAGTAAGTACTAATAGACCCAAAGGGGAGATGAGTGTACCATTGTAACGCCTCATCGATGAGACTATGTCTAAAAGCCTTAAGTAATAACCTATCATTAGAATAAGAGGTCATAGCCATGCGGTAATGTAAAAGATGAGCATGAGGATCACCAATACCATCAAAGCAAGTGAATGTAGGCATGATAAATTCCTTAGGAAATTCTGAATTATGAATCTTCTTTGGAATAGGGTTACCATGTAATGAGTTGTTATCAATAGAAGCATAGTAAGCCCTACTTTCTAAAGTAAGAGACTGAACCTGATATTGTAATTGACCTACGACATGCATGAGAGAGATGATATCTTGTGAAGGAATAGTGGAAGATGGAAATAATGTATTAAGAGGTTGTAACTTGCCATTGTGTTGATCATAGGAATATCAAGAGATGATAGAGGAGGCTCCAATGCTAAGGGCACACTAGGAGTAGGTGTTGAAGGATCTATAATAGATGATGTAGATGGAATATCTATAGCAATGGTGGGACTAGCATCGGGTGAGGTGATCGATGGAGATACCTCTATAGGAAAATATGACCTAATAGGTGTAGATGATGTAATAGGAGGAGATGAAATGGTAGGAGATGAAGAAGTGATAGATGGAGGTGACTCATGCATAGTACTAGATGCAACCTCAAGTGAAGGTAGTGATGGAATAGGTGATTCACACTCAACAATATGAAAAGAAGGAGAATCATGACTATCAACTACCTCATCATGATCAAATAAAGACTTAGAGATGAGAATGTCACTAAGAGTACTATCAATAGGATCATCAACATAATACAAAAGTGAATGAGAGCTAGTATGTGATGAATGATGAGAAGCAATATCAAATGTTGGAGAATCATGAGATGGGAGTATAGTAGTATGTTGAGTAGAAGAAGAATCCATATGAACATGTGAATGATTATCAATACCAAGTAAATAATAAATAAGATAATCATCTAAAATTTCCTTAGAGAGGTCAAAAGGAGGATCACTAGTAGTCGTATAGCATGGTGTATAATGAGTGAAGGCTATAGGATCCTCAACAATGCTAATTCCAATAGGAGAGTATTCAAAGTGAGTAGGCACATATTTTTGACCCTCTAAGAGTTCTTGTTGAGTATGAGCCGGCGTAGGAATAGGATTACCATAGAGAGTCGTGAGTTCAACAATGACAACCTCATCATATATAGGGTTGACACTAAAATGAGACATGATGGGTGAAGAAGATGAACTATTCTTAGCCATTAGGGTTTGAAATGGATCCTAGGGAAAAATATTCTAAAG
The DNA here is from genome assembly GCA_018340775.1 of Taxus wallichiana var. yunnanensis. Taxonomy (NCBI): domain Eukaryota; kingdom Viridiplantae; phylum Streptophyta; class Pinopsida; order Cupressales; family Taxaceae; genus Taxus; species Taxus wallichiana. The sequence continues at coordinate 170,946,336 of CM031239.1, forward strand.
TACGGGTTCACCAAAATGATTAACTAAAATATGAAATTTAGATCTATATTTTAAGTTAATCTAAGTAGGTACAGAAATGCAATAAATGATATAAACTGAAATACTGATGCTAAATATTTTATTTTGATATTTAAATGAAATGAAATAAATTAAATAGAAGGGATAAGGTACTAACCTGTAAATGACTTACCTCATTGTGTCTCGGGACTGAACAAGATGATGTGCGGATGGAGGGAAGTATGACGGAATAACCTAGAAAAATTATAGCAAGTGGTAATTTTCCCATACTTGGGCACCTAGAGGAGGACTGGGGTGCCTATGGGAACCCCTGGTCTCAGTAGAATGGGTGCTCTGGTCTACATTAAAGCTCAGGAACTAAATCTAGAAAGTGTCGTTATATCTTTGAAATGTCTTGATCTTTATTGTGTGAATATCACAGTATCTTGATGATGACATCGTAAACTTGCAATGAAGATTCACCTGCAAAACCCCATACAAAGCATCAAACCCCTAAAAATAAAGATGCATATGAAGGTTTCATACTACCCTTAGCAGAGCCACAAAGGTGGACTTTGGAATAAGTGTTGCACTACATTCCAAAACCAATGTAGTTTTGTGTGTTTTGTGTGTGCAATTGTGCCTAGGATGCCCTAGCATCAATGACGCAGAAATAGGGGCAATAACTAGATGTAAATACAAAATGGTGGATGGAATATAATAGAATTCCCTTTCCTATGTAGTGTGTGTGATGCAATGATGCCCAAATATAGTCCCTTGCCTTAGTAGTGAATAGTTTGCCATGAAATAGTGAGTATGTTATGTTTATATAGGGATCTCTTTCTCAAATTTTGACACTAATGACCTGACATGATGACTAGTACCTAGGGGAATGAGAGGAAATATCGTAAAGACCAACCTCAAACAAATCAACTAAATCTAAGTGCTACGGGGACTAGGGCACCTAAAATAAGGAACATGGCACCCTAATACTACCCTAGGCACCCTAGTCGAGACTAGAGACAATAATCAAGAAAATTACAACACCTAAGACTCCTGAGAGACAACTAGAAATGTGTAAATGAATAACAACGGTGAAAGAGAAATGAAAATGAATACCGACTAACTAACACGGGACTAGGGGATGGGTCATTAGTGAAAATTTTTATTACGTGAGATCCATATATAAAACAACATATTTGACGGTATAAATGTAATAGTAAGTGTGTGATTTTGTGACTACATTTTTATTCATGAAGGTGATACCCTCACCATAGGAAATGATGTCAAGACCAATGTTGGGTTGGTTTTTTATAAAAATCAATGGTTTAGAACAGAAAAATAAGGGTATGAAAGAGTGTTACGAATGGAGCCACGATAAAATTACTCTCACTACTTCCAAAATCCCTATTGATTTTGAATAAGAACTCATTCTACAACCTTATCTTAATGATGATGAATGCTTCCATGACAAAATAAGGGATTTCACTTTTGAGAACATGAAGGAATGGGTTCATATGTCCATAAAGCATCAAGTGGAAGTTACAAAAATTAAGAATTTCAAGCAAGTTACAAAATGGTCACTAGATGCAAGAATTTTTTCTATGTTATATAAGTGTAAAGATCATGTTCATTATGTGAACATCAATTCATTAGAATAATAGTATTATTCAATATTTAAATAATACGTGAGTGTGCACAATTAGTTGTATTGCACAACTCATGGAGATATGGGTTTGGGAGTGTTCCTAGGGATTGAGAGATTAGTGGAGATATTTTGGTTATAGAAATAGTGATCATTGATAAGACTTGACTCCTAATTAAAAGGATCAAGTATTTGTATAAAAACTCATCTCTACATGAATATTGTATCCTAGATTATTTCAAAAAGGATTAATATTATTTCCAGTGTATAATTTGTGCTCCAAATTTAAATAAACTATACTATATTTAACATCCGGTATCGAGCATGTCAAGATTTTATAGGTGGTGAAAAATTAGGTTGAAGAGTTTTGTATGGACCGTAATGCATACACTTTCCATTAACACCACTCCCACAAAATGCAAGCCATACCTGCACTTTGGTTTTCTATTCATGTTGGGATGTGGTAATTTCTTGTGGAATGCATTGTGTCTTCACTCCACGTGGTCAATTCTGGCATTTATCTTATACAAACTGACCTCATATCGACTTCACATACATTTTTGACAAAGTCCCCTAGTGAATCAATTCATGATCTGCATTAGGACTAGTTAATATTGTTGGGATACATCATTTGGGTGTCATGTCATTTCATCCTCACATCCAACCATGTATTTCCCCACCGATCTACCAACTCAATGCATTACATGTTAGGAAATAAGGGATAAAATATGTGGAATAATCCCTCACAGAATCACAATAGTAGAAACTAATATGTAGAAATTATTACAGATCTCAAATAAAATTACAGAATAAAATAACACAACACAAAGAGATAGTATTTAACGTGGTTCACCCAATTTGGGCTACGTCCACCAAGAATCACTTGCTCGATTTTATTATAAGCCATCGCTCTCTCAATACAATACCCAAATCCATTTGGAGCTATGCTCAACAAACTCTACTGAAATTCACACCCGAATTCAAAGCACATCTGCAATGTTTTTCCTTCTTCTATCATATGCATAAAACCATATAAATAGACAAATTCTTAAGCATTTTTACAAAACCGTGAGTAACAAAACCATGGCCAAAAACCGTCCCATAAACCTATGGGTCAAAATCCTGCCCATATGAGAAAATCATGTTTCCCGATATATCGAGGCACGTTTTAAGGCCCAAAACCTATGGGTCAAAATTCTACCCATTTGAGAAAATCACATTTCCCGAACCCAGCGAGGATACATGAAAAGTGTACAATACTCTTAGTGTACAGTCTTCAACACTTTCACACATGAAAATAGGCTCCACAACCTAACAATCTCCCACTTGGAGACTAGTTTTCCTCTAAGAAAGCTTCTTAACCCTTCACTAGTTTCCGTGAAGACCAACCAAAGTTAAACACAACTTCAGTTTTTCCCTTGTGACCACCTTGGTCATCATGTATGCAGGATTTTGACTGGTATGGATCTTCTCTAGCTTCAATTTCTCTTCCTCCAAAGTTTTCCTAATGAAATGGTACCTTAATTGTATATGTTTTGTCCTAGAGTGGAAAGCATAGTTCTTAGCTAGGTGTATATCTCGTGACTATCACTATGTAGCTCTCCTTCCTCTTGCTTATGCCCCAAATCCTCAAGCAATTGTTTCTAACCAAATCATTTCTTAGCTTGCCCTCTGTGGCAGCAACATACTCAACCTCTGTGGTTGACAAAGCCACCATCTTATGTAGTTGTGAAATCCAACTCATTGATGTCCCACCTACAGTGTAAACATAACCTATCATGTTCCTCCTCCTGCTGTCTACATCTCCAACCATATTTGAATCTACATAACCACACAAAGTGGTGTCGATCCACTATATCACAAAACTATCCCCATGGTCCCTCTCAAATATCGAAGGATCCACTTTACTTCATGCCAATGATCTCTACCGGATCACTCATAAATCTACTCACCGCTCCCACTGCATGGGCAATATTAGGCCTAGTGCACACCATGGCATACATCCAACTACCAACATTTGTTGAGTAAGGTACCTTGGACATCTGGTTTCTCTCTACTCTATCTTAGGACACTTTGTTCCTTTGATAACTTGAAGTGGCATGCCAAAGGAGTCCCATCCGGTTTAGCATCCTGCATATTAAGCCTCTCCAAGACCTTCTTAATGTACTCTTCCTGAGATAAATTCAGCTTCCATTCCTTCCTATCCCGAGATATCCTCATACCAAGGATTTGTTTGGCTGCCCCCAAATCCTTCATAGTAAAAGGATTCACTTAGTTGCTTCTTGAGTACTTTTATTTCTGCATGTTTTTACCTGCAACCAACATGTCATCCACATATAGACAAAGGATAATATAATTGCCATCCTCAAATTTCTTTGTATACACACAATGGTCAGAATGACATCTAATATAACTTTGCTCCATCATGAAGCTATCAAATTTCTTATACCATTGACGTGGAGCTTGTTTCAAGCCATACAATGATCCTCTTCTTGAGTTTCACACCATCTCCTCTTTACCTTTTACCTCATAGCCCTCATTGCTGCTTTGCATATATAGTTCCTAGTCCAAATCACCATAGAGAAATGCAGTCTTTACATCAAGTTTTTCTAAGTGCAAGTCTTTCTGCTACAAATATTCCTAGAATAGTTCTAATAGAAGTCATTTTTACTACAAGAGAAAAAATCTCATCAAAATCTATACCTTTTTTCATGCAAACCCCTTGACCACCAATCGGGCCTTGTATCTTTTCTTTCCTCCTTCTTCCTCTTTCACTCACGAACACCCATTTGTTACTGTAATGGTCTTTTTCCTTGGGTAGCTTTACCAAATCCCATGTCGGTTCTCCATGAGAGCCTAATGCTCCTCATCCATGGCTTTCTCCCACTTCTTCCTAAAGCATCTAACTACATTGCTTCATCAAAGCTCTTTGGCTCTCCACTATCGGTGAGTAATAAATAATAAAGAGAAGGAGATAAATTTTCAGTTCTCTTCTTACCCTAGAAGACCTCCTCAATATAGGAGTTTGGGGTTCTATTGAGGGGTTCTAAACTGATTCATGTGTCACTTTCCCATCCGGAAGATCCTCTACCGCTGCATATTCTTTCCTAGATTCTTCCCTATTTTCCTGCAATTATTGCTTATACATGACTTTCTCATTACAGACCACATCCCTAGATCGAATGATTTTCTTGTCCTTAATACTCCAACATTTATATCCAAAGTCATCACCACCATAACCAATGAAAGTACATTTTTCTGATTTAGCCTCTAGCTTGGTCCTATCATCCTTGTCTATATGAACAAACACCTCACATCCAAAGACTCTAATAAATGAATAATCAACTTTCTTACCATACCAAGCCTCCTCAGGTATGCCTCCATCCAAGGCACTTGAGGGTTATTTATTTATCAAGTACACAGTTGTGCTCATCACTTCTAACCAAAAAGAAAGAGGTAGTCCTGCATGTAACCTCATGCTCCTAACATGTTCCATTATTGTTTTGTTCATCCTTTCTGACACCCCATTCTATTGCGGAGTTCCTGGAACTTTCTTTTTCCTGTAAATTCCATTCTTAGAACGGTAATCATCAAATTCATTACTGCAATACTCCCCTCCATTATATGACCTGAGACATTTTAGCTTAAGACCTATTTCATTCTCTACCAAGGCTTTCCATTTAACAAAAGTGTCAAATACATCAGATTTATTTCTAATACAATAAACTCAAACTTTCCTTGTTGCATCATCAAGAAAAGTAACATAATAACTTGAACCCCTAAGAGATGATACCTGAGCTGGCCCCACACATCAGAATGCACCAACTCTAACTTACTCTCTTTCTTTGTAGGTCCAACCTTGAGAAACCTTACTCACTTCTATTTCCCATATATACAGTCCTCACAGAACTCCAAACCTATTTTTGTATATCCAGGCAAATCCTTCTTTATGATCTCCATGCCCTTATGGCTCATATGACTGAGCCTATAGTGCCACAATGTTGTATCTACTTTTGAAGCCACAAGATTACAAACATTAGTGCTAAAAGTGGTTAAATACAAGATTCCAACCTTCTTACCTCTTGCCACCACAAGAGCACCCTTGGTAACCTTCCAAGAGTCCTCTGTAAATATCACAAGTACAACCATCACTTCCCAACTACCCTGTCAATATCAAATTTCATCTTAATGTAGGCACATATCTGACATCCTTCAATAGCCAAGTATTCCCATTCTGCATTTTAACCTAAATAGAACCTTTTCCAACTATGTTGCAAGGCTCATCATCATGAAGAAAACCATGCCCAAAATCTCCTTGAACATAATCAACAAAATAATGCCTGTGTGGAGAAGCATGGAAAGAAGCCCTGAATCTAAAACCCAAGATTGAGTAATATTGTGCAAAAAAAAGAATGAAAGCATCTGACATACATTACCCGTTGCCACATTTGCCTCCTTGTTTTCTTCATGTTGTTTCTTCTTGTCCCGAAGCTCCCAAGAGTCCTTCTTTGCATGCCCAGACTTTCCACAATGCCAGCATACTATCTTGCTTTTGGATTTTGACCTTTCCCGATCCTTTGATTTTCCACGGCTTCCTCTATTCTTTTGTCTCCCTCTAGTTTCCACTATCAAAGCATTCCTGAAGTAGAAGATTCACCAAAGATTTTTCTTTGCATTTCCTCGCTTAGAATCACCCCTACAACATCCTCAAACTTCAAATTTGAGTTAGTTGGAACCGAGTTGCTTACCACCATTACCAAGCTATTCCAACTCTCAGGTAAAGAGCATAGAACTAATAAAGCCCTAACTTCTTCATCAAATTCTATTGTAACCGAAGCTAGCATATTTACAACCGTATTAAAATCATTTAGATGATTTGCCACTGAACCATTCTCAGACATCTTCATATTAAACAAATCTTTCATTAAAAATATCTTATTAGAGGCAGAGGGTTTTTCATACAACTTCCTAATGCATCCATCAGTTCTTTTGTAGTCTTTTCCTTTGAAACATTAAATAATACCAAAGATGCAAGACACAACCGAATTGTCCCAAGTGCCTTCCTATCTAGCAAATCACATTCCACATCTATCATGCTCAAGGTTTGTTCACCTTCTCAGACAACGGAGTATAAAGATCCTTCTAATAAAGGTAATCTTCCATCTGCATCTTCCAAAGACTGAAATTTGGCCCATTGAATTTATCAACCCTAGATCTTCCATCATTTGCCATAGCTCCCACTCAAGATAAAACTTTCCCTATGATTCAACACTTCAAAGCAAACCAAACAGGCTCGATACCAATTGTTAGGAAATAAGGGATAAAATATGTGGAATAATCCCTCACAGAATCGCAATAGTAGAAACTAATATGTAGAAATTATTACAGATCTCAAATAAAATTGCAGAATAAAATAACACAACACAAAGAGAGTATTTAACGTGGTTCACCCAATTTGGGCTATGTCCACCAAGAATCACTTGCTCATATTTTATTACAAGCCACCGCTCTCTCAATATAATACCCAGATCCGTTTAGAGCTATGCTCAACAAACTCTACAAAATTCACACTAGAATTCAAAGCACATCTGCAATGTTTTTCCTTCTTCTATCATATGCATAAACCATATAAATAGACAAGCCGCTTGCATGAGTTTTACAAAACCGTGGGTATCAAAACCATGGGCAAAAACCGTCCCATAAACCTATGGATCAAAATCTCGCCCATATGAGAAAATCATGTTTCCCGATATATCGGGCATGTTTTAAGGCCAAAAAAAAAATTTGGGGGCTACGCCCTTGAACCTTGGCGAGGATACATGAAAAGTGTACAGTACTCTTAGTGTATAATCTTCAACACTTTCACACATAAAAACAGGCTCCACAACCTAGCATTACATTGAGTCAACTCTTTCATGATTGGAATTTTTATAATGTAGATCCAAACCATTATAAGGTTGGCGTTTGCATTCTTTTCATGAAAATTATTTTATAGTAAAAATATAATATATGTCAGAGTTTAAAAATTATCTTTAGTTATAATTGGTGAGTCATTTATTCATTTGTTTTATTTTGTCTTTATGTTTACACTATTGGAAATTCCCTTTATATTAAATTAAAATAAATAAAGTTACATTACAAGGACAATTTGGAAAACTCGCGGTCCTACAAAACGCCACAAGGGCAACAACAAAATATAAAACATCATGTGGGATACATCAAAATGCCCAGTGGGACAAAGAGGTAGAAAGCACAAGAAAAAATCACATATGGAGAATCAAGCACATGCCACAACTCTATGAATTTGGAATTAATTCATAAGTTTGTGTCTAAAAATATTTTAGGAATTTGGTTTAATTTTGAGGTCCTTTAAAAGTGAAATTCGTGGGGATAATTCTCTTGTTTAGTTTTAGCTTTATATTTGTTTAATATGTTTAAGTCTTTATTTTTATATTTTTTTATAAAAGTATGTTTTTATAGTCTAATATTTGTATTATATAATTGTAATAAAAAGTAATTAAGTATTACTCTTATAATTGTTTATTGTTTATAGGTTTTTTTATCAAGTTTTTGTCATTGTTTTCGAGATTGTAAGATTTATGGTAAAAGAGTCAAGTGTCATTAAAAGTTTCGTCAATTCTTTTGTTCATAAAATTGTGTCATCAGTAAAAGCCAAAAATAATAAATAAATAAATAATAATAATAATAATTTTAAAAATGTTTGCATTACTCCTAGATGCATTTTTGCTTGTACGTGGCATCCAACTTGTGGGCGTATTTTTGAGTTTCATGATCACATCCGGCTAAAATAAATAGCATATTGATGGAGGCGGGAGGCATTTTAGCGACCTCTCGTCGGACACAATCGACAATGTTGTTATCTTTGCTTTGGTTGCCATTTTTTTCAGTTTTGTTTTGTGTGTTCAATTTCAGCATGTATGGTAGTAAATAAATAACAAAAGGATAATTCTTGTTCATAGTTAGGGACATATTTTCTATATATCGTTCTCTTTTATAAAATGTGAGTGAGAAAACATGTACATTACTATGTAGTGGTTTTTGGATCCACTAGAAAACCAATTTGTGACTTTGTGAATCTCTTTGAAAAACACATACAAAGTGGTTGATGGTTCCACTTGAAAACCAATTTTGAGTTGGTGGTACTCTTTGAAAACCATCATTTTGTAGATCATGAGTAGGTACTAGAAAGAACTCACCCATGTTCACACTAAGGGGGTGATTGTTAGGAAAATCATGTTCATAGTGTGAACATTAGTGTATTATAATAATAGTATTATTTAATATTTAAATAATACGTGAGTGTGCACAATTAGTTGTAATGCACAACTCATAGAGATAGGGGTGTGGGAGTGTTCTAGGGATTGAGAGATTAGTGGAGATATTGTGGGGATAGAAATAGTTATCATTGATAAGACTTGACTCCTAATTAAAAGGATCAAGCATTTGTATAAAAACTCATCTCTACATGTATAATATATCTCCGATTATTTCAAAGAAGGATTAATGTTATTTCCGAGTGTATAATTTGTGCTCCAAATTTAAATAAGCTATACCGATTTAAAGAAAATATTTTTTCAAGTATGTCCTAGCTATATGAAGATCATATTTTAAATCAGCTATTTGATGTTAAGGGTGAACATTTTTCAAATGAAGGAGAAAATAATTATATGGAATATTTTAAAAAAAGCAATAAATGCAAGACATCTTGAGGATTTAAGAAGAAATTGAATACCCTTAACTCAATCTCGAGATCTTGACATATACCATGAATTTGTAAGATAAGTGTGATTTTTGATTTGATTCTCCTTTTGATACACAAATGATCAATAACAACATAGAGAAAATGGATGATCTTAATATCCTTTTCAAGGCCTCAACAGAGATAAACATGCATGTGAAGGTGATCTTTCTCTTTTCTCATTCTATGAAAAAGAGTGCACCCATGACAAACCAAAGAGGAAGGAAAGTCCTGGAATATCCTATAGATATTTTTAGTCATGAAGGTGACACCATCACCATAGGAAATGATGCCAAGGCCGATGTTGAGCTCGTTTTTATAAAAATCAATGGTTTAGAACATAAAAGTAAGGATATGAAAGAGTCTTATCAATGGATTCATGATCAAATTGCTCTCACTACTTCCGAAATCCCTAACGATTTTGAATAAGAACTCATGCTACAACCTTCTCTTAATGATGATGAATGATTCCATGAAAAAATGAAGGATTTTAGTTTGTATAACATGGAGTAATGGATTCTTATGTCCACGAATCATCAAGTGGAGGTTACAAAAAAGTAGGAATTTCAAACAAGTTATGAAATGGTCTTTGGATACAAGAATGTTTTATGTGCTATATTAGTGTGAAGATGGGATCTTGGTTTCTCTGCTTCTTCTCAAACCATGCAAGGCCATCACAAGAGCATGACATGATCAAATAATGATCTTTGAGCTTTTGAGGTTTGAACTATCCCATTAATCCATCTTGGTGTGTGCTTCTCTCAACCCATTGTCAGGTGTGTGTATATTATTTCCTTGCCTCAATGAATTCCCCCCTGTAATATAGTTTCCCTTTCCGTTGTGTGTTTTCCTTTAGTTTTTTTGCTCCCCTTTTTTTGGTTTTTTGTTTGGTTTTCCTTGTGTGTGCTCATTGCTTGTATTAGTGATGGAGTGACTTTATTTCCCAACTTGAACAAGGAAATGGTATTTTCACCTAAGAGTGTTGAGGTTCTCTATTTCCCTTTACAATCTAATATCCTGAGTCAGATCCAGTTGTTGTCATGCATTTTTGCAAGCCCAAAAATTTAAATTTTCAAGCATGAAAACTAAGCTCATAGTGCAAAATTTTATCCCGAGTCTTCCCAAATCCTCTTTCGGTCAGTTTTTCTTCGTTGTCATGATCTTATGGACCTTACGAGCACTACCAATACATTGAATAAGAACTTTAAATTGATTAAAATTGATGTAGGATCATCCTCCCTGACTTGTAAATAGGACTTTTCATTATGAATTTTGGTTTGTTAGAGTAATCGTAGGTTCATGAGGTTAGTAGGAGTCAACTAGGTGTGCTAGTTTTGGTCTAAGTCCTTATAAATTTGAAATTTACCTTTTCCCTCTAAAAGTGCAAAAATTCCAAATTTGAAGGTTTTTAAAGCTTGAATTAGGAAGATTAAGGTACTTTCTTGTACATTCATGGCTTCTCATGCTTGAGTTAGGATCTATAAATTTCTAGAAGTCATATTATAAGTTATTAGTGGTCTTATACCTTTTAAACCTTGGGAAATCTCCTTTTGTAAAGGGGTAGGCTTCATGAGACTTACTCATGTGACCTTGTGATTATTTAAGACTAAAAATTCAATGCAAGAAGGTATATAAAAAATTTTGTAACTAATTAGAGATCATCATTTGAATGATCAATTGAGGTGAAGAGGGCTACAATTTTAAGGAGAAAGAAGGTTGTTTTGTAAAACAAGACCGTGTATGCTTCAATTTTGTGTTATATTTTTAGTAGCTTAAAATTGTGTATGGATGATTGATGAAAATTTTGTTAATTGTGTTTTATCTCATTGAGGAATAATCAATCCAATTCATGCATGTGATTATTGTGCCTAATATTGGTTGTAGCAATTTCTCTAAGTTTGTAATAGGACAAAAAGGGACACGATGCACCAAGAAAGATAGTAGGATGAATTTAAGAAGATAGAAATAAAGGTTTCAAGTTGAGGAAGGTTTCATATAATGAACATGATATGGTTAACCTTTTGAATTTCCTATAATATTGGTAAGAACCTTACATTGATTGAAAATCTTTAGACTGTAGAGTGTTCCCTGTTCCTAAAGGAAGAGCACGTGATTCTTCATATTGAATAAGAAAATTTAGGGGAGGATTCAACCTATTTATCATCTCCCAAGTTTAGATACATGATTATAGACCTTGAAGGGTGATTAGGAATAGTTGAAAGGAATTCTAAGTGTTTAGGTGAAAGAAAGCTAATTCTCTAGTTCTTTGAGAAACCCACACAGGAAGAGAGGAAGAATTTGATTGTTCAAAGGCTAGAGGTCAATTCAAAATCTTGATGGTTGGTAGATTCATCCTAGACAAATTTTGAAATCGTATTTGGAAATAATTGGGTTTAAAAATCCATCCAATAATCACTTCTTGAAGACATCTTACCAATAGACCTGTATGAAGGTTTCATAACTATGGTTTAAGGAGATAAACTAAGTTTTCTTCAAAATGAATCAACAAAAATATATAAAACTTAATACAAATCTTGGCCTCAATGTCATCTAATTTATGGAGAAGGATTGGGATTGAAACTTTTAGTTACAATGGATATTTTGTTGAGAGTCTTGGTAGGAATATGGTGACCTACAGATTGCACAATCAATTGACAAGGGTTTCAATGATGGGCCATCTCTAGATGGATTCAAGTCTTGGGATTACATACTTAGCATCCCAATGAGGGTAAGATAAAGATTCAAGAATTTTCATATCATAACTAGTATCAAGCCCAAGAAATGTGTGACATAGTGCCACTAAAAATGTCAAGAGACCTTAAGACCTAGTTAGGATCTTTCATAGTGAGTTTTGAGGCATTTGTTCCAAACAAAGGCACCTGAAACTTTTCATAGTAAAGAATAATATGAATGGGTATTCCAAGAAGGTTTAAGTTAAAAAAGAAAAAGTAGTGAATCAAAATAAAGAAGAAAAAAATAGTATTGAAGGGGTTGGTAAGAGCTTAAGCAAGTGGTGGTAGAGTAAGACGGTGAAAAGGAGTTATAGGAAGAGAGTTGGAAGACAAGATTTACCCCACACCTCAAACTTGGAAAAGGGTGATAGGAAATGTGAATATTTGATTGTGGAAAACTCTAGTTTGTTATATTCATGAACCCACCCCCTAACATGTTTGGTTTGAGAAGCCTTAAGAGACATTTTTTGAAAAATTGGAGATAAATTGGTGATTTCTTCTACATAGTTTCAAAATTAAGGTTGAATGAGTCGTGAATAGTGATTTGTAATAGAGAAAAGAAGGATTGTAAACCTACATTTACCATTTGGGGTCAAAATTAAATGGAGAGAAGAGTTTCCAAGCCTACCAAGGTGAGTTTTCTTGACTTAAAAGGTACTAATTTTTGGGTGTTCGATCAAAATAAATTTGTTGATTGTTTGAATACCATTTTTATCTTCATCAAAAATGATGTTTCAAGGTCATAAATTCCATTCAGTTAAGAACAACTCAAGACTATCTCTCTGGCCACTCAACAAGACCATTTTTGTCCATTTCAAGGTAGTTGTGCATCCTTTGGGAGGGTTTAAAAATATCATAATCATATGGAGGTAGTATTGGAGAGATATGAAGGTGTTGGAAATTATTTAGGAAGGTTTAGGGAACTTTTGGAGGTTTAGGGACAATTTGTACAACATCGGGCTTTCTAGGTGTATGGAGTATGTAGTCAAATTTGGTACCTGAACTTCACTAGATGATTCAGGAGCCCCCTAAGGATTTAGTAGGAAATCAAATAGGAATAGGAAATCCGAAGGAATTCTCTACATGTTTTAATCTTCACTTTGTTCACAAGACATGTTTATTTATCAAGGAAGCTTAAACTGTGTAGACACGCCTTGTTTGCACAAATAAAAATAGGCCATTTGTTGGATATGAAAGCGTATCCAGGATCTAAAGAATTTCTGTTGTTATTTATATATCCTTTGGAGTCAAAATCATATAAAACTTCATGAGAAAATACCATCTGGAGCTCCTAGAATCACTTCCTCAAGTTCTCTCTCATGCGAGGTGTTGCTTGTACTTAGTCATTTTTTACGAGTGACACATGTCATCTCTACGATGAGGGCATAATTTTGTGTCCCTATTGTACCTTTCCCAAGGGGACGGAGGGGACAAAAAAATTCACCCCACCTTAGCCATTCCATTTGGTTCTTCATATGACCCATCTCACCACTTTGAAGGGCTTATCAAGCTTAACTCACCTCCTTCATCTCGGATCATGTGAACAACACTTGGAAGCATATAGTGAGGGTGAATTTTTATGTCCCTCTTGTCCCAATTCCCAAGTGAAAATAGGGGCACAAAAATTTTCCCCTCTCTAACCTCTCTTCGGGTTCATCATGTGACCAAATGACAACTCCCGGGAGCTAGGGCATGTTTTCCTCATCTCCCTCTCCTCTCACCTCACAGTGATAAGTGGCATCATGAATGCAAGAATCATCCCAATCTAATTTTATGTCATAGTGTTCTTAAAAAATCAATCAAACACATGATATCATGATCAATCCATCAAAGGAGGTCATTGTGACTCATTAGGAAAGTTGGAAACATCGTGTCTCAAATCCATCGTCCTCTCTCTGAAAAGCAAATCAAGTGAGCATCGTGAGTCAAGAAAATGTGATCCATCACATCATCCTTCTCCTCAAGATCTCATCCTTCTCTTCAGAATCATCCAAGTATGTCATCTCCAATGGAATAAATTTCCCATAGTGAATAATATGTGATCCTACATCAATCTCACGAAAGTGATCTCGGAAACCAACATCATGTCAACTTCAAGAACCATTCCTATGGATTCAAGAATTGCTTGAATATTATCCAAGGAAAATGTAGGAAAATGTCATGCATGACCTTGGTTCTATCACAAAAACCTTGAGATCTAGGAAAATGAAGAAGGCTCAGAAAACTTCCCACTTCTTCATTGGTGTCTCAGGAAACCAGTAGGTAGAAGTTGTTAGGCCTAATAATGTAAAGCTTGTTGAAGAGATGAATGCATCACATTATGAGTTGATCTACGTCTCATTGGTTCAAGCTTTGCATGAGGGTGATTCTCATTTTTCAAGGAATCCTCTTCCTTCTTTATCACTCGAAACAAAGAATACAAGTAAACAATTGAGAAATTGGAGGAACATGTGAAAAATATTAGTGCTTACACTAAACCTTTCTTGGAGCCTAATTCAACATCTTCTCTTCCTGCAGAAGACATTCCTCCAATCAATAGCTTTGATCATGAGGTGATCAAGAAGGCAAAAAGTTACATGACACAAGGGAATGCCATCGAGAGATGGATCAAGAGAATCATCATGAAAGGTAAGACATTGTTCCCGAAGTTATCTTTCTATTCAAGTATGTTCTTACCACTCTATTGGAAGTAAAGAAAGAAAGGGAAGAGATTGTAAAAGAGAATATTCATTGGGATGATGTGTTCCCACTTGTGTCTGAGATGATATCCCTCAAATATCACACCCCTATGAGAAAAAATGTGTTCACATCAAGCTGTTGATAACTTCTCTCCAGTTTGGATCTGCATCATAGATGAAAGATATGGTATAATAAGTGATTCCATCTCCAAAATTGACTCTGGTGGACAAGAAGCTCTTGATATTTTGAATGAATTCAGAATGCTTGTGTTCATAGACTTGGTTTTCCTCCTCACACAAGAATTCATCATTAGAAGAACTCATTGTCTCCTTCCAAGAATTGGTCAAGAAAGAGGCAAGTGACTCTCTTTCCTTCAATGAAGATACCTTGGAGTCCCTAGCCAACATCAAAAGCTCCATTTCTAAATTTGCAAAAAAACGTAAAGACGGCTTAGTCAATACAAGAAGATCAATAAAATTCCTTGGGCTTGGATTAAAGTATTGAGTTGCATTTACATTCTAGAAGCATATAAGGTGGAACTTGCGGTTGCTCGGTTTAGCAAAGGATTCAAAGGATAAGAGATCATTCCGGGGAATCTTCCTCAACACTCATAATCAACAAGTTCTTCATCGAAAATAGATCAGAAAATCCCTTCCATTTCTATCTCCATATTTTTTTCAATCGAGAATTTAATTTTTGCTATTTCATCTTATTCACTTAAATGCCTATTAGTTAAAAATTGTAAGAGTCCTTTTTCCAATAATAAGAAAAAGACTCACTTCTAGGAATATGAAAGGTCTCAAGTGACGAGGACAGGTGAAGAGTCATGTGGGGGGTAGATGAAAGGACAAATTGTAATGTTATGAATTGGAATGGCTTCTCCATTCCAAAGGGTTGGCAATTGTTGATTGAATTTATGTTGTTGGGAGTTCCACTTTTACATCAAGCAATAAAAGTTGCAATCATTTTATTTCTTGTATTATATTCTTCTATTTTTTCTGTCTAACTTTGCATATGTGATAGTATTTTAAAACCAAGAAGGGTGTTTGTGCCTTTGATGAATGAATTCATGTAAGTCTATGTCTATTGTTTTTGTGTCTTATCATGGTTTGTATTGTTGTGTTCTTCTAATTGGATGTGGACTTTGATTGATTTCTATGAATTTTGTTAGTGCCTACTCACAACATTAACCCTCTTTTTCATAGTTTCTCTCCTCTATCCCTCGTCGCTGCAAATTCCTCCCTTGTACCCCTTACAAGCACTTTACCATAGGTTCAGTGAAGTGTTCATGTGCGATCCCCAAACCATTTGTCCATACCACAAAATTAAGATAGTTTACATTCAATAATGGGATCCTCCCCATACACAAGAAGGAGGGGCTTAGCCCCATACTGTTGTTGAAAACCCAATAATTTTCCACACAACAAATTATTTTGCCAACAGATAATCATGGACATGATAATAGTATTCAAGTCATAGATTGTTGTGTTTGTGTTCTAGATCTAGTGTTTTGGCATGACATCCAAGGTGACTATTTACGAAACTATTTTAACATGATATGGAAAACTATTTTGTGCAATTTTTTAATATCATTTGATAACAAGACATTACTAACCATCTAGATTTCAAATTTGAGATTTAAGCTATTAGAAAAGGAATGAAAAGTTTAAAAGTAAGTTAGAGAGAGAGAGAGTGAATCCATTCCTGTGATGGTTCGGCGAGCAAGAGTTGAGGAGTTTGACGTTACACCTTCTAGATACATTTATTTGAGAGGTTACAAGACCTTATTATCACACCCATTTTTACATTTCCTACAACCATTGCAATCCATGAAAAAATGTCTATTTAAGGCATTCTATTGAATATATCAAAACCTTTCCTATGCTTCCTCACTTCACATACATGTCGTCCCATAAAGCCACCTCTCTAATCAATTTTTGATTATCCAAATAAAAAGGAAGAGTTCTAACAATAATAATGACTCTATATTATTAGATTCTCTTGAGCACCAAGAAACCAAATCCGCACAAACACCACAAGTTTAATGGACACGTTGAAGATGAAGTTAAGAGTTTTCCCAAAATAACCAGCATAACCCAAAGTTTGTCCATGCATACATACATATTTATTGAAGGAAAAAATCTAAAAGAATTTTCCACACCCAAACAGACAAATCTGCTTCATTGAAATTGTAAAATACTAGCAATGAAACAAAACGGAGCTTACACACTGGGATTCCATGAAGCCACATGTTTTGAGGCATTTTGTTGAAATCTAACTTCACATCTGCCATTTTCCAAGGACTTTTCAACCACCCCATTTTGACCTAAATCCTCCCAATACCAAGAAAACACACCTCGCATCCACCATAAATTTATTGGCATAATGATAATAAAAGTTTAGAGTTTCTTCAAGATTGTTATCGCTTCCAAGGGTGCAAACCAAGCAATAAATCCATACTGACCACAATAGGTTTAATTAGCACATTAATGGTAAATTTTAGAGTTTCCTCAAGATTTCTAGCACATCCAGGACCTCAACACCCCTCCTCCCTTGCATTTTTGCAATAACAACATGTTATATGTAAAAATAAAACAAGAATGAATATTATGTGGTTAGGGGACATTCCATTCCACTTTTGAATGCATATCTAACAGAGCACTTGTAATTACTACTATATCGATGAGCTCCTCTATCCATTAATCTTTTCCAAAGGTCCATTGGTTGTTTCAAGCTACATTTCCTTTAGGCATGGGGCATGCTTCACATTTTGTAAACATATCTACCAGAAAAATTTATCTATAACATGATACGAAATCCTCGCAAGCATTGAAACTTTTTCACTAATGTAACCAACGAGGCCTCGAAATCTAGTTCCTACAGCTCCCATTTTGGCGCAGGCGGCTAGGCCGCTCAAAAGGTCATGGAACTTGGATTTATCTCTTTCCAATCACATTTCTTGAAAGTTCCAAGGCCTTTTAAATAAACCCATTTTATGCGGGACTTATGACTAAGTACCCACTTCCCTACCCACGATTACAAACCTCCTTATTTATCACAAAGCTAAGAATACACTTTGAAAATAGTGAGAAAGACTATTGAGTGTCCTCTTCACAAACCCAAGAAGGATATTGATGAACACACAAACCAAGACCCTTTAATGGTGGCCACTACCAAGACCAGGCCGCTCCAACCAGATAGAAGAGAAGAAATAAAACAAAAAAAAATGACCCTCACGCATTATCTCTCTCTTTACTTACTTTGTTTTTGTTTAAATTTACTTTATCTTATTTTATTTATTTGTTTTTTTTAATAATTGGATGCTTAAAAGACACACTAAGAGCATGACGAGGCCTAAAATTAAAAAAACAGTAAAATTACACTAAAATTGTGGGGGCACTACAAAATTCTATGGCCTATTTATCAAAAGGCTCTATGAAACAACTAGGCACAAATGCATCACATCTATTTTATTAGGCTTTCCAACATTTTGAAAGCCTAGGTTATTATTTATCCTTTTATTTATTTATTAGGATAATTCTTACACTTGTGTTAGCCCTACACTTGTTGGGTTAGCTTGCTTAGGTGTACTAGTTGTGTGGAGTTAGCTTACTAGTCTTTTGGAGTTAACTTAACTACCAGTATCAGTTAGTGGGAGTTCTTCACCACTGATTTAGGTAGTAGTTGCACTTCCCTCCTCCTATATGTACATATTTCTTATTGAATAATTCAAGTCATTCTATTGTAATGTATTGAGCATTATGGATTATGATGGATTTCCATATATGGTATTTTAGCTCTTCTGTTTTGCAAATCTAATGTGGTGTGCTATTATCATCTGAGATCACAGCTTAGAACAATCTTCTTTTCATTCCTTTCATGGTATCAGAGCAATAGATGATGTAGACATCCATCTGTAAGTTTTTCTTTACAAGCAAGAGTTTATTTTTTCATGTATTCAGATTTTGTTAGCACTTTTCTGCAACATGCATTTTTATGCAAAATAGAGTGCGCCATTGGATTTGGAAGGTGCCAAAACCATAGAATCGACTGTAAACTCGACCATGTTTTGAGACAATCAAATATGGATGCAGATTTGTACCCTATGGGTGCATTCTTTTATCCATTGGATATAAGTGTGTACCTTCCGGATGCATTCTTTTACCCTCTGGGTATTTCGGTTTTGGATGCAGTCTTTTATCCACTGGACACAGATCTATACCCTCTGAATGCATTCTTTTATCCATTGGATATAAGCATGTACCTTCGGATGCATTCTTTTACCCTCATGAGTATTTCAGTTTTGGATGCAGTCTTTTATCCATTGGATGCAGATCTGTACCCTATGGGTGCATTCTTTTATCCATTGGATATAAGCATGTACCTTCTAGATGCATTCTTTTACCCTCTGAGTATTTCGGTTTTGGATGCAGTCTTTTATCCACTTGATGCAAATTTGTACCTTATGGGTGCATTCTTTTATCCATTGATTATAAACGTGTACCTTCTAGATGCATTCTTTTACCCTCTGGGTATTTTGGTTTTGGATGCAGTCTTTTATCCATTGGACGTAGATTTGTACCCTCTAGGTGCATTCTTTTATCCATTGGATATAAGCGTGTACCCTCTGGACACAATGATTTACCTTCTGGAAATTTTAGGTTTTGGGCACAGGATTTTATCCTTTGCTCGCAAGCATGTATCGTGTGGATGCACTCTTTTACCCTTTGGACATTTAGGTGTCACATGTACCTTTTAAAAAGATCAACATTAAAATATTATTTTAATAGCAAAACCTTGTAGAGCTCATAACTTTTGATCCGTAGCTCGGATTAAGGTGATCTTTTTTTGAAATTGTGTATTTTTCTAGATCTACGAATTGGTGACATTTTTATACACATATTTTAAATGTAAAAGGTACTATTACTCATTGTAATATTTACATGCACTCAATTATAAAGTTTCAAATTCGGGAGGGTGTTGTGATCACTTGTGGACATAATTTTGGTTGAGCCCAACGTCCTAAACTTTTGGGTATTGTATTCTTGTATCTATAGGTGTATACATTTATATCTCTCTTATTTATTGAGATAATTTGGATCTGTATTTTCGACACTTTTTTGGCATGTTAATAGTCTCTCTTGTGGGGGATCTATTCGGTAGAGCCAGTGTTAGTTTGTCAATGTTCGAGTGGTTGATTTTGACAATTCATACAGATTTGTGATGTCACTCTACCCATTATGCAAAGTATGGGAGGGTGTAGTGTTGATACTACTTCTTGAGTTTCATGTCCTTGCCTTGTTACATTGGTTTTTCTTGGATTGTGGCACTCCTATTTATATGGATCCCGTGTCCACCTTGTTGCCTTGGTTGTTCTTGGATCGTGGCACACCTATTTTGTGATTGATCAAATTATGTTTAGTATTTTTTCACTTTCGACATCACTCCATTGACAGTCTCCTTGCATGGAGCTATTCTAGTGAAGCCCAGTGTCAGTTGTTTTTGAGTTATATGATCGAGCAGTGGATTCAGACCATAGTGCGCACCACACTTCTTCATCATTATACGAGTTTTTGGAGTCGAGCTCCGAGAATATCTTGTAGCAAGATTTTGCTCTCTACTTTGTTATTACTGGTTTTGGGTACCTTGCGGTGTCTAATTTTCCTAGTTATTGTACGTGGGTACCTCATCAGGCCTTGTTGTCGGGACCCACCTTCTTTTTCTCCCACCTAAGCTATTTTATTAGGCTTTCCAACATTCGAAAGCCTAGGTTATTATTTATCCTTTTATTTATTTATTAGGATAATTATTGCACTTGTGTTAGCCCTACACTTGTTGGGTTAGCTTACTTAGGTGTACTAGTTGTGTGGAGTTAGCTTACTTGTCTTTTGGAGTTAACTTAACTACTAGTATCAGTTAGTGGGAGTTCTTCACCACTAATTTAGGTTGTAGTTACACTTCCCTCTTCCTGTATGTACATCTTTCTTATTGAATAATTCAAGTCATTCTATTGTAATGTATTGAGCATTATGGATTATGATGGATTTCCATATATGGTATTTTAGCTCTTCTGTTTTGCAAATCTAATGTGGTGTGCTATTATCATTTGAGATCGTGGCTTGGAACAATCTTCTTTTTGTTCCTTTAGAAACAACTAAGCACAAATGCATCACATCTATTTTATTAGGCTTTCCAACATTTTGAAAAAATCACATATGTGCACATACTCCTTCACATCCTATAATATGTTCTACGCCACCACAACCCTACTATCAAAATAGTACATGTAGTTGCATCACTAACACAATGTCCACCGGTTATTTTTTCATGCGCTTTTCACAGATTTCCTTCTACTCATGCTCTAGCACACAATGTCTTAGTACTTCATGTCTTCCATTTTTTAAAGTGCACAATGAATCATTTGATATGGTGTAGCCTTAACAAGAAGTTACTTCTTTAGTTACACACTCCAATTACCTGACACAATTCCTTTTTCAAGAAACATCATGACATCATTTAGTTCTTGCAACATAATTACACATCATGCTTTGTAACAATTACACATCATGAATTCTATTTTTAATATTTTTAACCTCTTCTCTAGTTGTAGTGCGTGAGATATAATCGGGGCATGCATTATTCTTTCCCAAATTTAATACTACTAAGAACTCGGGATTCATGAAACAAGATTATCCATCTATATATGTGCTTATGCAATGCTTCTTTGTTTCTTGAATGTTTTAGCACCATATGATCAATTTAAAATACAAAGAGATTTGCTAACATCTATATTTTGTAACATGTATACCATTGAGAGTCCTTTCTTTTTGTTGTGGTACAGTTTTGTTCTATGGGGGTCAATTTTTAGCTTGCAAATAAAATTGGATGATCCAAGATTTCTTCTCCTAGATCTCAAGTATTTCTCCTATTGTTATTCTTGATGCATCCACACGTACATGAAATAGATTATTCTAGTCATGAAACCTTAGTATACGCACACTATAAAGTCACTCCTTCAAATCATTGAATGTTTTCTATTGTTATGAGCCCCACTCAAACAATTTGCTTATTTAAGATTTTTTCCAAAGGTGTGGCTATTTTTGCAACCCTTGTATGAACTTTCAATAGTATCCACAATGTCCAAGGAATGTGTGCACATATCTTTACATTTGTGGGGTCTCAGATTATACAATTACTATTATTTTTCTAGATCAACAAACAACTCATCCTTGTAAATTATGTGTCCCAACAACATCTCAAAAGGAGTTGTGAACACACATTTATTCAAGTGTAAAGAGATATGCAGCAATTAAAAGTTCTCAAATATAAGGCATGAACATTCACAATGTTCTTGTGTTACTTTTTGTAGATAGTTTAGTCATCTAGATACACCTATAAGATTTTGAGAATGAATTCATAAAACAAAGCCACAATAATGCACGAGAAAACCACTAACACGTTCTTAAGTCAATACAACATTATTGTATAAAAAAATGACACCCATTTAGTTATAAATGTTGTATTTTCATGATCCTCTTCATCTATCCCGACTTGATGATATCTAGAAAACCCATCTATACTGGTGCAAATTTCTCTTCCCGCTACTCCTTATAAAATATTTTTCATAAATGGTGTTGGGAAGGGATCTATTACACATATTGAATTAGTGCATGGTTGTTTAAACTAAAATAAGATATCCTAGCCTAATCTAATGTTATGAAAAGCAGTAAATAATAGCTAAATAAATAAAGGAAATGACTCAAGCAACTAAGTAAATAGAAACGTGAAACCCTAATGTGCGAGAGAGGGTTAAGAAGGCTTTAGCTAATTCGGAAAAGGTGTGGGATTGTGTTGCAATGTGAACTAGGTGAACAGGAGGAGGAAAATACCACACATAATTCCAAGCTCCCTAGCTGGATTGGGGCACTTGGAAAGGGATAAGGGCACTGTAGGAGCCACGGTGTAAGATTTGGGTGCCTTGGTTTGCGAAATGGCCTAAAACCCTCCTATGAGGTGTCACTAAGTGATTTTCTATATTTTTTGTCTATTGCGTGAAGTTTGTTTAATTGTGTTGGATGTCGCTATAAATTAGAGATGAATAAAGCACCTGCAAAACCCCAGGACAAAGCATTAAAGCCCTTAAAAAGAAATATTCATAGGAAGGGGTCGGACTTTCCTCTGCTGACCACATGGTGGACTTACTAACTGATCGTTGCACTACATATCAGACCAAATGTAGTTCTAGGTGTGTGTGTGTGTGTGTAAATCATGCCCTAGGTTGCTCTTGTGTTAGTCGCACTTTACGAAGTAATGAGAAAATAACTAAATGCATAATGTAGGAAATGTGTACATGGAAACAATAGACTCTCCTCCTATGAAGTGTGATGCAAATGTAGCTTTAGGTGCCTTTGATGGATGCAAATCTAGATGGTGATAGTAGATGCTTAGTGTTTGGTCCCTCATTATGGTCTCATAACTTTATATTTATATGGTTCTCTTGTTCTAATTTTGTAATTAACCCGAAAAGGTCAACCACTAAAAATATGGAAAGCTCAAATGGCTAGAAAGTGACCAAAATATGGAAACAAAGTATAAAGAGTATCGAGAGAACCCGGAAGGGACCAAGGTGTCTAGGTCGCCCTATTAAGGAATAAGAATAATGCAAAATGACAAAATAGACTAGGAAAGTATGGTGAGAATCAAAAGTGACGATAGAAAGAAAATTAAAAAGGCCAAAGGACATGGGTTAATTAGTACTTTCTTCACTCAAAAACCATATGAATAGTAGTATGAGACCAGGACTAAATATTGACTCAAAGTGCATGATTTAGGGACTACAATGGTAATCAACACAAATTCATATGCACTCATATTTATTAATGTTTATAACCATTGGGATTAACCATTTTGAATCTCTTATATGGGAACAATAATTCTAGTAGCCAACATTTCATCTATTTCTTCCTTGACCTTTTTGCGCATAAGTTTAGACTCATATGATAAGGCGTTTTCATACTAGTTTGAAATCCTCAACTATTTTTATGTAAATTTTACCCAATGATGGATGTAATCCTATTATCTCTTAGTAGATTCTTGGAAATAAGTCCTCATAGTTTTGCATACAAGTTCTACACGGATCTTCCCGATTTCATCCTCGAACCAATAATCTCTAATGGTGGAAACTCTTGACACTTCTTCGGTTCAAATGTTGACCTTTTAAGACCTTAATGGTTCACACTCTGACACATTACATATTCCATTCTTGTTTATAACATCCATGGATCCATATGGTATGTCAAAATCTAAGTATTTTTCATCCACTTCTTCATCAATCTTACAAACCATATTTTGTTTCTCTTTTCTTTATCAATTCGCGCTATCCAAACAACTTCATGTTGATCATAGGAATCAATATTATTAATTTATTTTTCAAACATCTTTAGGAGTGGCATTCATTTATTATTGTGTGGTCTCAACATTCTTTCTTCCTTTACTTCCTCATTCCTAAAGATTATATTATTGATACTTTGTAGTTAGGGGTTTAACCTTGGTACCTTAGATGTAAAAGAGAATGTTTGCAAAAATTTAATATTCAATCCCTCCCAATGAGATGTTCCTTTAATTTCTTCATAATCTATGAGTTTCCTCTAGTTGTAGGAAACTTTGACTCACTTGTAAATTTTGGTAATGTGATGAGTTGTCCCAACTCACCGGGTGTGACTATGTAGCTCGATCGCCTAGCTTGACTCGAGCTCGGTCCTTGCTCACTCCTTTGAATCGGTTAAGATCTTTACAAAAAAATGGGACTTAGTCCCACAAGCACCAGAATGTGGAGTGACATGAGGTTGATAAGTAAAATCAAATACACTATGATGTGAAGAAAGGCGACAGGGTCCCCCTCCGAAAATAAATGGACCCCACCAATTGTTTGGCCCCAAACAACATATTACGTGGGATCCATATTGACTTTCAAATATTGGAGGAGAAACCCAATGAAACAAATTTTTCAATCACACATTACCACATGTTAGCACCCTAGTGGTCTACATGTCATGCCCAAATTTTACCATGTATCTCTGTGTAACCTACTCGAATTTTTGCCTATTGAGAATGAACTTGAGTGGACAATATCTTCCTTGATGAGACTGCTTTTTCCTCGTTTAAAAGGTGTCGAAAGATCTCGATGAGACTTCCATAAGAAACCAATTTTGGGAAGTTTAGGAAAATTGAACCATAGATATCCTCTCGATCACATCTCCCCATTGAAGAATTTTTGTACCATACAAGTTTCCACTCTAAAAAAATTCTAAATGATTGATTCCTTCATTTATGGATTCCCTATCTCTTATATGAAGTAGCATCTCTTCCTACAACTTGTTAATTACTCAAAAGCAAAACATCATCAGAAGTAAAATTGAAATTTTCACCTTAATTTACTAGCATTGGTGGTTATCTCTCTTTGTATGAGACCATATTTCTCTATGTGAGATTGTGTCTCTCTATGTGAGGTTATCTCTCCCAATGGGACTATTTTTTCCATTTACAAAGTGGTATCTCCCAATATGGGATGTCTATTCCTTTACGGAGTTATGTCTCGAGCATACCAAAAATTATTTTGTCTCTCATTTTTCAGAATCTAACAATCCCAAACTAGAAACTGTAACCACATGAAAAATAAGTTTCACAAACTCCCTCTTATATATACCATATGACCCTCTACACTAGTGTCTCAAGTATTTTCTGGTGGTTTCTCTTAGTTAGTACACTACTAGAGGACGAGAAAGGATTCTAATATTCTACTTATTGTACATTGTTATCAACAAAGGTGAAACAATACATGGTAATAAAAGTATTTGCTTCATGAATGTATGTTAGCATCCTTATCTTAACATTGAAATCTACTTGTACAATTTTCCTTTCAATGGGGTCTTATTATCAATTAAAAATAAACATGGATTTTTAATACTCTTCCATTACAAACATTTCCCGATATAGGGTCTTACAAACGTGCATTTAAATCATTACACATGTATCACAAGTACATTTTCAAATGGAAGGAAAGAATGCCAATGTACATTCGAGAAAATAACAATGCTTATATACCTTAAACATTGATCTAGAGAATCTCTTTACCCATCTTGTCACTGCTACAAGCAAGGTAAGAAAACATGCTAATTTTAACATGTATATGAGAAGGAAAATAAAATGACACAACTTGTAACCAGTTGCTCATATTGTCTCTTCCCAACTGGATATCTCCTTTGATTTCTACCTCCACATTTAACTCCAATAATGAGTTATTTTTCTTCACCAAAAATGTGAATAGGAGGTGCAAAATTTAAACATGCCAAATAAATTTCAGCTATGTAAATGTGTTATCCATAAAAGACAAGCAAATGTCTTACCAACCCATTTTCATGGATACTCCTCTGTGAGTTTTCATTAGACAGACTAGTTTTTCGCGGGATTGGATTATTGCTTTTCATTCCACTCTCTTCTCATGAAGCTAAGGGTAGAGTTTCCAACATTTCTCAATCTAGTGTCCACTCATCGATAACGAGTATAGAAAAAAATTGCAATCCTTGTATCTTGTTTAGGAGAGTAGTCTTTGTTAATCCTTCTTTCTAAGGATTTCCTCTTCCAACACATGGCCACACAATGGTTACTTAATCCACAAAAAGTGCATGGAAATGAATACCACAAATTTGGTGTTACCTAACCATCCTTTACATATTCGAAGTGCACGTTGGATTATTTACCTTACCCAGAATTTCTAGGACTTTTACTTGTGCAAGATTTCCAAGGAAACTATTTTCTCTCCTCTTTTGGAAATTTCACCTTGTTTATAAGGTTGTTCCTTCTCTAACTTACATTCTCACATAATCACTTTGTGAGGCCTGCCCAATATTCAAAGCAACAACATCCTCATTAGTAGGATTATCAAAACAAATATTATCTTTACCTTGAATAGGTTATTTTTGGAGTTCTAGTGGTATAGACTCTTCTCTTGAAGTGTGTCTAGCTTCAACTATTTTGGATCATTCCCCAATTTCTCTCTTACCACTACCATATCCCAAACCTACATAGTGAGGTCTTTCCTCTACCTATATGGGATTAGTAATACCTTGGCCATTTATTCCAAGGCCATTTCCATCAAAACCCATCCTATTTAGTAATTTGGCTCCAATACCTTTAGTATGATTCTCAAATTTACCAAAATCAACATTTGATTCATGATGGGAGAAAGGAATATATGGTGATTCACTTATAGTGTATACATCTATAGTAGAGGGATGTGTTTTATCGATAGAACTATCTGTCTCCTCCACTTTCTCACCAGTTTGATATCTTTCCAAGATCTTATCTTTGGCTTGTAATTCAAATTAAAATGTTTCAATGACACCCAAGAATATTTCTCCTTGTCCTCTCGCAATCTCTCTTGGATCGCTAGGTTTTCATTCTCCAAGGAAATCCATCTTCTTTTTAGTTCGGGATTCTCTTCCTAAATCTAGTGGTTAATGGATTCTAATATCTCAAGTTTAAGATTCTTGTCTATAATTAACATGTTATAACTTATATCCACTACAAATCAATCCAAAGCAATAATCTCAAGTGGAAAATTGTTAGCAATGTTTCAGAAAATCCTTCTCTAATACCAAACTTGATCCAAAAATGGTAAATTTTAACTAACTCAGTTTTCCTGTTTTTGTGGATACTTATTAAATTTTCTCAAATTAACGTATTGTGTTAAAATTGGCATGTAAAAACTCTGAAATTGTAGTGTATTCATCAAATTAAACTTGTACACCCAATTTCACATTCGTTCTCTTCATTTCACAATTTCCCATAAAATGTGTAATTACATTAAAATTGGCACATATGCTTAGAAATCATATCATAAATAATTAAAATAACAACAAATGAAAGAAACCAGAGACAAATACTCCAAAATTAATAACAGAGTTCGTCCATGAGCAACTATGTCTCTGGGTTCATGAATACGACAAACCGATCCTATTAATGATGGTAAAATAAACATAAAATTCTTACATCAGTCTCCAAAATGGGAAAATAGGACTCTAGAAAGTTTCCACAACTAGATCTCAACTTTACAATGGTGTATTCTTACACAAAAATGGTCTCCACCTACACTTTATCTCTCTAAAAAGGCATATTCTCTCTCCAAAATGGCATATTATCTCTCCAAAATGGGCTTTATTCTCCTTGACATGCTCTACAAAGCTTAATTTCCTCTCGAAAGACTACAATTTTGATCTCTTGTAAGAAAAATGGCGTACAAAGCTTTGTTTCATTTTACATGGTCTCCCCAAACTCTCCAATAGGGCTTGTCACCAAGAAGTTAGCTCCTCAATAAAAAACAAGCTCCTTTTATAACATTTAGAAGTCATATGCTATAATGGTGGGTTGCGTATATGTTTTTTTCCAAGTGGGCATCGTTCAAATCCCACCATCTATGCATTTTTTTAACAAGTTAACCACAATATTAAAGGGATAACACTAATATGTGGGGCTAAATTTGTAACTAGGCCATGTGGCCTAGTGGTGAAGTCCCATTTTGGTATGCGAATGGTTAGGGGGTCAAGCCCCAAGGGACATTTTTAATCCCTTTATGTCGACTTTGTCATATGATTGTGAAATATCCACATTAGCCACAACTCGATGGGTGAAAATATTAATATAGCCTTGGAGGTTGCATTCGACTCATGACTTTGACCACATCTCCACCTTATTTATGTTGGATTTTGAGCCATCTTCTTTGTGTAGCTTGGTTGTATTGGTTGTGATGGATTGTGAGCCCTCTTGGCTAGAGACTCGGATCCCTACTTAGATCGACACCTTTCTTGTTGAGGTGAGTTGTGATAAGGCATCGAGCTCACGAATCGGTGTGGTCTTTGTAGGAAACTCAGATTCACTATCAATGTTGGTAATTATTATGAGTTGGCCCGACTTGCCAAGTGTGACTATGTAGCTCAATCCTCCCAACTCAACTTAGGATCGGTCCCATCTTGTTGTGTTGGTTAACAACTTTGTACAAACTTGGGACTTAGTCCGACATACACCAAAATGTAGACTGCCATGAGGTTGATGAGTAAAATCACATGCATTATGATGTGAAGAAAGGTAGCATGGTCCTCCTTTTAAAGAGTGGACCCCACCAATAGTTGAGCCCCCATCTAACATCTTATGTGGGACGCATCTCAACCATCAAAGACAAAAGGCAAAAACCAACCAAACCCATTTGTCCAATAACATAATGCCATGTTTCAGTAACCTATTAGTCAACATGTCAAGCCCAAATTGTACCATGTCATCTCTGTGAAACCTACGCTTAATTTTTCCAGTTGAGCTTGAAATTTAGTGGATGATATATTCCCTATACGGACTCCATTTTGCCTCATTCAAAAGGCTTCAAAAAGACCTCAAAAAGTTCTTTCGTAGACAATTAGTTTTGGGAAGTTTATGGAACATTAGAATTATGATTATATTACGAATCAACGAGAGGATATTCATGGTTCGGGTGTCCCTAAATTTCCCAAAATCAGTTTATATGGAAGATCTCATCAAGATCTTACTAACGTATTTTGAACAAAGAAAATAGATACCGTATGAAGGAGATACAATCTATTGAATTTTCTCTCTAAGCTGGAAAAATTAAAACATGGGGTGCATAGTACTAATATGGCATGTTGAGAATGTTACAAGTGGACAAATGTGATGGTGAAAAATGGCAAAGTATGCATAAGAATAAATTGGTTTGTAGCCTTCGATCTTGACTCTCGAGGTAGCTCCCAAATGGTATTCTAGATGGGGGCTCTACGGATGGGGTCCACTCTTTTCAAGAGGGGGAACCCGCTAACTATTTTCATATTACATTACAATCATACTTGTTTATCAACCTCATAGAATACTAGATTATATTGCATGTGGGATAATTTCCCAAATGTTTCCAAATAACCCTAACTAGCTCAACGAGATGGAGGGCAGGCCGACTGGGTGAGGCAAAGATCAACAAAGCCAACTCACTTCGCCAACTCGGTGGTCGAGCCACCTCATCGCATGGTTAAGTCCAACTCATATTCAAACTAAGTTGAGTTCATAGCATGGATATCAATGAAGACTAAACTTGAGATCAATGTACATCTAAGTCGGATGGTGATCCCATCATGGAGCCAACCAACACAACTCAATCAATCAACCAACTATCGAGCTCAAGGGACCATCCAAACATGTACAAATTTTGAGTTACAACCAATGCGGAGTCGAGGGTGAGACCAATGGCGAGTTGGACATTCCAAAAAAATAGTGCCCAATACGTGGCTACTGACCATGTCTAACCCTCAACACCCAAGTATATTTTAAGACTTGGTAGATTTGTTTCCCATTTGATGTGGGATTATCCCAACCAATAAACAATGCTTGCACCCAAAACAAGAGTCACAAGGTTTTAACATTACACTGTGACCTAAAATTAGAGTCACACCATTGGGCTATAAGCCTAAGGTTAGAATAAGAGGTCAAAATTTACGAGTTTAAAGATTATCTTGGCTATGGGAGTTAAAAAATAAGCCCAAGCTAAGGCGATGGAGAGGGATTCAACCCTTGCCCATTTGGGGAAAAAGATTAGCTTTCTACCATTAAATCATGGGCTCAATAAACATTTTAAAAGAAGGAAACTTGTATTTGAAAGTGACTATTTTTGATGATGTAGACCTATAATGGAGAATTAGTCCCTCGTAAGAAGAGAGATAAAAATTTAATGAATTTTTGATGTAAGGACGTTGATGGAGAGATAACTAGATAACCTTGGGGATGTTGTGGAATTTCTATTTTTGCATTTTGAGCCTTTTCGAGAGAGAAAATAGTCTCATAGAGAGAGAAGAAGGCTTTTCAAGAGAGAGAAGAGCATGTACAAGTTTGATTTTTGAAGGAAGCGGCCATTGAAGACTTCCTAGAGATTAAGAAAATGTATTTGCATGTCCTAATGCCCATTTTGGATATTTTGATGTTTTTACGTCATTTTAATAGGATCAGTTCATCTTATGAACAAACCGGAGACTTATTCCCTCACAAAAGAGCTTCACTATCAATTTGGGAGTTATTTGTGTCTGGATTTTATTCATATTGTTGTTTTTAATCAATCTATGATCTGATTTTCAAGTTTTAAAACCAATTTCATCGTTTCTAAGAAATGGAGATGATTTTTGAAAAGTACTCGAAATTGATAAATTGGTTAAGTGAGGTATCTAGGATGTTTTCTATGGTCACTTTGAACCTCATAATTCAGATTTCATACTTATTTCATCAATTTTAAGCCAATTTTATGTTTCTTAATACGTGGATTTGATAACAATAATTATCCACAAAACATGAAAGTGAGTCAATTTTTGTGTAACCGTTTTCAAATCAATTTCTTAGTGATATAATTTATACCTAGATTTGTATTGGACTTGTTACTAGCTATAAGTTTAGTGTATTTATGTGTTTGTTGATTATTAGTTTAAGTATTTTTGGTGCATACTATTATATTTTCAAAGGGATTGCTTACTTCCCAATTTAAATATAGAGATAGAGTCGAATCATTCAAGTAACCCACATATGGTGGTGGAAGCAAGTTGCATTGATAATCTGAAATAACTACGTGATCACAAGGTGGTCGAAGAGACCCAAACATTATAATAAAATTACATCTCAACATCCACTCAATTACTCTTTCTATTAATATTTTAAAGAGAACATATAGTGGGATTGAAAGTCTTGAAGTCCCTTATTCTTATTTTTAATAAGACTGCATGATGGTTGTAGCCTTGTAGGACAAGGACATAGACATTAAAAAAGGAGCAAATCTTGAATTTCCCCTAGTGCAAGAAGAAAAATTTGGGCTGGAAGAAGAATTTGGTCTTTGTCATCGTGGAAATGGGGTGTGGGTGGAAGCATTTGGGACGAGATTGCTCCTATATAGGAATTTGTGAGGAAAACATAATGAGGTGAAAGTGAGGACTACTCGTATAAAGCTGAAAGTGAGGTGAACATATGAAAAACCCCATGAATGTAATGAACAACATAGAAAGTCCATGACCTATTTGGGAGCACAAGTCACGAGAAGGTATTCCCCAAACTTATGAATAAAACATATAAAACCTTAAGAACATAGAAACTTTCTTTTTTATTATGATCAAGTTCTCAAGATCATGAGAGAAAAATGTGTTCGAGAAATTGGTATATTGTGTTTGTTGTACATTTAATAATAAATGCTTTCAAGGAATCATTTCTTTCTTTGTTTTTGATATTTTCATCTCTACTTGTTTAAATTATATATTATTGAGACCACAGTGTTGGAGAGAATTCACTACCTAGGGTTTTAGACTTTAAAAAAACGGATGCTTCCTTACAATAATCCATTTTTTTGTCATTTACGATTAAAATTTTAATGTATTTAGAGGCTTTTGACATGCATGGTCAAAGTTTGAATGTCATGTGAAAGAAGAGTGGATTGTTTACATATTTGTCAAAAAATCGTAGTTTACTTGATTAATATTTTAAAAATATTGTTTATTTAATTAATATTAGAAAAATATCCTTAATTTTTATGATGTATGTACTAGATTTACTCTTGCCTTATGAAATAGAAATTTTTATATTACTTTTTATCATGAAAGATCTGCTTGAATATAAGTCCTTCAAGGTGAAATTTTGACTAGCCCTTCAAATTTGATCCCAAATCAAAAGTAAACAACACTAGAAGTTAATAGATCCTACACACAAGTTTACAACATATAATATTTTGGAAGCTATTCGAATTTTTAGTAGTGTCTAATAAAATGGGTGTTTCCCAAGGAAGACAAGTGCAGTATGAAGTTTTTATGACAAAGTTGCCAAATTGTTGATTTTTGGCTTCAGCTATAACAATTGGTTCACATTACTCAGCTATATTATCTCCTTACAGCTTTGCAAGCAGTGCATTATGCTTTTCATTAAATCTCTTTTGCATTAAGCTTTCAATGAATTGATTCACCTCCCTCACTGCTTGCCCATCTGTCCATCAGATGCCAACATTACAACAACAATTCAGTTGGTATTAAGCAAGTTTAATCTGCAGAAGCCTACAAATAATGATTAATAGAACCACCAAATGCATTACAAAAAAAAGAACAGATATGTACCTAATTTTGGGACTACGTGGCCGTGTGGGTGTCTGATTACCAATGGATTCTCAAAAGCCTGGATGAGTTCTTGGCTGAGTTCCTTCACATAATCTTTGGCACCTGTGATATGAACAGAAGGACATTTGATATGTGGAGGATACAAAAATGCAGACATCTCTCGATCTCTGAACTTGACTCCAGAAATAGATATGATGAAACTTATAGGTGGGTGATTTCGCAGCATTGCTCCCTGCAAATGTTAAAACCTACATAAGTAGAAATAATAGAAATGCCCTTTGTTTGTACAAAGTTCAAACTTGCTGCAAACAAAAAGAATTAGATTAACATTATCTTACCTTGGGTTGATAACACACAACAGCAGCACAGAGCATGGCCCCCTAAAAGTTTTATCCAACTGAAAAAATGAGTTATGTCCGGCATTTCCATAATTTGCTTAGGTTTGTAATAAGATCTTATATTATATTAACAAGTGAAATGATACAAGATAATTCATCCCAAAAAAAAGAGGGCGGTATGGAAGTATGCCCCAAAACCTAGAATCAAACTAGGCAACAACAAAGTTTAAAAATACATCCGATTACAAAGCATCAGAAAGCACAAAAACAAAGAAATTAAGCCGCTGCTGCGAATCATTGTCCTGCAGAGTCGGGTCTTGATCATGTCAACCAAAGCAAGGCATGTCTTTGCCACTATCCGACAGGTACCAACCAGAGTCGGCCTGATTTCCCAGGTTCAGATGATTTAACTTCAAAAAATATTAATTAAGGTTATGCACCTGCGAAAACCCAAGCAAGCCATCAAAGGGGCCATTCTTTTCCATGTAATCAACAATTAAGGAAAATGCTTTGTCGAGGTTGTTAAATTCGGTGAAGTCCTGCATATATAATGTTGATGCTGATTTAACAGAAGCCACAAATATAAATATCTAAGTGAAGCAACAATTAAAGCTTACCTTATTATACTGAAACCATTCATAATAGGGAGGAGGAAATATTCCCTCAACTTCAGATTTTCCTGTAGCAGGAAGCGGTCCATCCAAGAAGTGCTGCACCCACCACAATCATGGAAGCTGGTTATGATTTCTGGACATAACTTACTTCAAAATGACCTTTTGCATTCAAATTTTAGAAGAGGAGATACCAACCATATCAAACTTATCTGTGATTGAAGAGTCCCATCTACTTATTTGCTTCTGTAAAATATCCCCGCTTGTTCTAAAACCATGTATACACAAAACTCTCAGCTTGTCTGTGGCGGCAGCCATATCAAGAGTGGCTCTCTGATGAGGATGCAGTGTTAGTTGCACAACTTTGAAGTCTTGTACTCCTAATTAAAAACAAGTGACAAATGTTCATAATCAAATACAATTTCAATTACATGCAAACTCTAGTTAAGTGTAATATATTTTGAAGAACAACCTTGGTGTTTCAAAATCTTTGAAACAACTTTAACTTGTCTCGGTGTGCGTGTTCATGTTCATTTAGTACAGGCATTCTTGTAGGACCAGTTGTACGCTTCTTGTAAAGTCTTAAGCAAGGAGATGAATTTAGTGTTCCAATTTTTTTGAATGTGTATATTTTTTCAGTAATTATCAGCATTGTTGTTCCAAACTTACTCCCTTAATCAAAATAGAATATCTCTATCTGCATCTTGGCCTTGATTGCCACAATTTTTTCCAAAGTTACTTCCTCAATGAAAGTAGAATATATGTATGTATATCTTGGCCTTGATTACCACAACACTTATACCTAATACTGTGTTAGAGTTGTCCTCTTCTTTACATTTATGACTTTGCTTTTTAGTAAGAACCTTGTCTTTTTGTCCTGGTTGTATACTCTTTCTGAAACTTTAGAGAGGAATTTAGTGCTACAGAAAATGTTTGAATGTGTTAGATGTTTGCTAACTGTAGAATTTTTGCTCGGAGTTTTCCCCGAGACTCAAACAAATATTAAAATGAACGTATGCTACTTGTACGAGATTTTAAATAATTTTGTTCTACTTTGCAATTGTTTATTGTTTTACTACTATGCACTCAAAACTGCTGAAATTTACATAGAATAATAAGACATGTTCTGAAATTTACATCAAATAATAAGACATGTTCTTTTTTGCTCATGATATAAGATTTGCAAATGCATATGTATGAATTTGTAACAAATTTGAAATGAAGAGATAAAACCTTTAAATGTAATGCTTCATCTATATTCCTAAGCTTACAAAATCAATCACACCTCTTATGAATATCAACTACAAAAGTAATAACTTCCCTCTAAATCAAATAACATATACCGTTCGGCGTTCACATTGTATTGTGTACATGCGATTGCTAGTATTAATTATTTTGGAGTCTTGTAAAATTATAGGTTTTGTGGCCATTAATTATTATGTTTACATTGTAAATTGTATTAATAATTGAATTGTAGGTAATAACATTAATATGGTATGATAGTAATAATTAGTATACATTAAAGTTTACATTTTTATGTTTTTAACTAATATTATTACACATGGGAAAATTACACTTACTAAACAATTATAAACTTCAAAATAAATGATACATTCCTAAATAAAAATAATCTCAAAAATTATAAAAGAACTTAAAGATTCTTTAGTAGAAATGGCAGTTTAAACTTCCACCACACACGTTATGTTTAGTATAGTAATAATTAATTCGCCGGTAGGCGTCCACTTTGAAGATGTCCTTGCTGGAAAGTGTCAAATTCCGGCGGCTCCAATATTTATTGTCTTGCCGGATTTTAGATATTTTAAAGGTTGCCGGATTTTAGATATTTTTCTACAGTCCTAGATATTTACTATCTTAGATATTTGATTTTGATTTTATTCTTCATAAAGTAAATTCTATAGTTTACTATTTGGAAAATAATATTGGTCATATATCTTTTTCAAAGTTTTTGAGATTCAAAAGTTTTCTGATTTTGATTTTCTTCATAAAGTAAATTTTATAGTTTACTTTTTGGAAAATAATATTGGTCATATATCTTGTTCAAAGTTTTTGAGATTCGAAAGTTTTAATAGATAAATATCTGGTGTTTGACCAAATGATGAAACGTGATTTAGTTTGGCGACTATCATAATTGTGTCTTACAAAAATATGGACAATAGAAAAATAAGAGCTTTGAACAACATATAGACAGCCAGGGAATATCAACGCAAAATACAACTCAAATAAACTAAATATTGCTACTATCTCCGGCGTAATTTGCAACTCATTTGCAATTGCTAGTTTAAAGTATATTGGACATTTAATGTTTGGTTTGTCGAAGGTTAAATTAAAGTTTAAATGATTTTTGGGCCATAAGTACCCAACAGGAAATAGTGATTATGTGGTCACTAAAATGTTTGTAGGAATTGGAGACGAGAAGCATTAGTACGTAACATAGACATATTTAATTAACTGAGCACGTAACGTAGACATATTTAATTAACGTAACACAGGCATATTTAATTGCACATGCTTATGTCTTTTTCCGCAGACAAAACTGCACATCATATCATAAAGAAACGAGGAGAGTTCAAAATTGTCTTTGTTAAACTCTTGTACGTCTTGTAGTCATAAATTGTAGTGCCCCTCTAAGTTGTGGCCTCATCGTCGTCCTCGGGACATGGTTATAATTAAATTTTGCAGTTGTTCCTCGTGTCTTGGTGCAACTGTTGTTGTGAGCAGGTTCGTCTCATCTCGATTTAAGATGGAGGAATTTAGATTTTGATTTTAGGTATATTGATGCAATATTTTGTACACGTGACAAAATATGGATTTCACAATCGTTCAGGGGATGAAAAGTCCCTCTATTATCTGGGGAGGTTCCCTTATTGAAATTCAAAAAGAAAATTGCAAAAAAATTACAGTATTTACAGTATCCCATTTGGATATTGGGGTTTTAATCATTTGGTGGAATTTCCAGATAAGGGATAAAGGTAGAAGAGAACAGAAATGAAGAGGGAAATTTAGGAGAGAGGGGATGGAGACTCCATTTTCATAAAAATATAATTTGATCCTAAATTACTTATGTATGTCAAATGTAAATGGAAAACTATATCTCATACAAGAAACTAATCATGTCTAAATCATATGATCTTAGAGAAAAATAATGTGATCTAGATTAACACAGACACAAAGCTTAATAAATATGTAAGATAAAAATGAACTCATAGTTTCATATTACTTTCCTCACAAAAATGTACTATTTTGAACACATAATGGAAGGGATACTCCCGGTATCATATTTTTTCGAAAATTTGTGAAACCTTTACCATGGAGTAGGCTTCTCTAATGAGAGGCTTCATATCTCGTATATATTTCAGCTTTCAAAGCTTCACCTTTTTGTATGTGAGATTGAAGGTTAGTTGTACTTTCGTTGGACACTTTGATTCACCAACTAACATTGTTGGACCAATTCTAAGATAGATATTATTAGAATTGTCAAAAATATTCACAGAGGGTAGATTTTTCTCATCGGTAGAAGCCATAATTCTGGAATTTTGTGCTAAACTTGCCCGTAAGTTGGCTTGTTTCTTAGCGATTTCAATTTGTCTTTTCATTTACTTTTGTGCTTCAAATAGCTAGCCATAAGTTTTGTGGCTTTCATCAATGAATTTGAGGACATCCACCAACAAACTTTCCACCCGTGCTTCCATTATTTTACCTCGATGGTGTGCTTGTGAACTTCAAATATGGTCTTGGTATCAATTTCAAACACGAGGAAGAGGAGGAAAGAGATGATAATGGAGTAGGATCGGAAGGTAGAAAGGCCTTGATATAAGAGTGAAAGTATGAACATATTCTTCCGATTCTTGCTATTGTGTTTTCTTACCTTTCTCCACTCGTTCAATAATTAATAAAGTTTTAAATAGTGAATAGTCCAATTAAACTCAGTTGTAGATAAAGGGTTGTCTTACCTTTCTCCACTCATTCAATAATTAAGAAAGTTTTAAATAGCTAATAGTTCAATTATTTTCCACCAACAAATTTTCCACCCGTGCTTCCACTATTTTACCTCGATGGTTGTGCTTGTGAACTTCAAATATGGTCTTGGTATCAATTTCAAACACCGAGGAAGAGGAGGAAAGAGATGATAATGGAGTAGGATCGGAAGGTAGAAAGGCCTTGATATAAGAGTGAGAGTATGAACATATTCTTCCGATTCTTGCTATTGTGTTTTCTTACCTTTCTCCACTCGTTCAATAATTAATAAAGTTTTAAATAGTCAATAGTTCAATTAAACTCGGTTGTAGATAAAGGGTTGTCTTACCTTTCTCCACTCATTCAATAATTAAGAAAGTTTTAAATAGCTAATAGTTCAATTATTTTCCACCAACAAATTTTCCACCCGTGCTTCCATTATTTTACCTCGATGGTTGTGCTTGTGAACTTCAAATATGGTCTTGGTATCAATTTCAAACACCGAGGAAGTGGAGGAAAGAGATGATAATGGAGTAGGATCAAAAGGTAGAAAGGTTTTGATATAAGAGTGAGAGTATGAACATATTCTTCCGATTCTATTGTGTTTTCTTACCTTTCTCCACTCGTTCAATAATTAATAAAGTTTTAAATAGTGAATAGTTCAATTAAACTCGGTTGTAGATAAAGGGTTGTCTTACCTTTCTCCACTCATTCAATAATTAAGAAAGTTTTAAATAGCTAATAGTTCAATTATTTTCCACCAACAAATTTTCCACCCGTGCTTCCATTATTTTACCTCGATGGTTGTGCTTGTGAACTTCAAATATGGTCTTGGTATCAATTTCAAACACGAGGAAGAGGAGGAAAGAGATGATAATGGAGTAGGATCATAAGGTAGAAAGGCCTTGATATAAGAGTGAGAGTATGAACATATTCTTCCGATTCTTAATGTGTTTTCTTACCTTTCTCCACTCGTTCAATAATTAATAAAGTTTTAAATATTGAATAGTTCAATTAAACTCGATTGTAGATAAAGGGTTGTCTTACCTTTCTCCACTCATTCAATAATTAAGAAAGTTTTAAATAGCTAATAGTTCAATTATTTTCCACCAACAAATTTTCCACCCGTGCTTCCATTATTTTACCTCGATGGTTGTGCTTGTGAACTTCAAATATGGTCTTGGTATCAATTTCAAACACCGAGGAAGAGGAGGAAAGAGATGATAATGGAGTAGG
Source organism: Taxus wallichiana var. yunnanensis (assembly GCA_018340775.1). Classification (NCBI taxonomy): domain Eukaryota; kingdom Viridiplantae; phylum Streptophyta; class Pinopsida; order Cupressales; family Taxaceae; genus Taxus; species Taxus wallichiana. The sequence goes on from CM031239.1 coordinate 170,985,490, forward strand.
ATCAAAAGGTAGAAAGGCCTTGATATAAGAGTGAGAGTATGAACATATTCTTCCGATTCTTTATTGTGTTTTCTTACCTTTCTCCACTCGTTCAATAGTTAATAAAGTTTTAAATAGTGAATAGTTCAATTAAACTCGAGTTGTAGATAAAGGGTTGTCTTACCTTTCTCCACTCATTCAATAATTAAGAAAGTTTTAAATAGCTAATAGTTCAATTATTTTCCACCAACAAATTTTCCACCCGTGCTTCCATTATTTTACCTCGATGGTTGTGCTTGTGAACTTCAAATATGGTCTTGGTATCAATTTCAAACAACGAGGAAGAGGAGGAAAGAGATGATAATGGAGTAGGATCGGAAGGTAGAAAGGCCTTGATATAAGAGTGAGAGTATGAACATATTCTTCCGATTCTTTATTGTGTTTTCTTACCTTTCTCCACTCGTTCAATAATTAATAAAGTTTTAAATAGTGAATAGTTCAATTAAACTCCATTGTAGATAAAGGGTTGTCTTACCTTTCTCCACTCATTCAATAATTAAGAAAGTTTTAAATAGCTAATAGTTCAATTAAACTCCATTATTTTCCACTCAACAATAATTAAGAAAGTTTTAAATAGCTAATAGTTCAATTATTTTCCACCAACAAATTTTCCACCCGTGCTTCCATTATTTTACCTCGATGGTTGTGCTTGTGAACTTCAAATATGGTCTTGGTATCAATTTCAAACAACGAGGAAGAGGAGTAAAGAGATGATAATGGAGTAGGATCGGAAGGTAGAAAGGCCTTGATATAAGAGTGAGAGTATGAACATATTCTTCCGATTCTTTATTGTGTTTTCTTACCTTTCTCCACTCGTCAATAATTAATAAAGTTTTAAATAGTGAATAGTTCAATTAAACTCAGTTGTAGATAAAGGGTTGTCTTACCTTTCTCCACTCATTCAATAATTAAGAAAGTTTTAAATAGCTAATAGTTCAATTATTTTCCACCAACAAATTTTCCACCGTTCTTCCATTATTTTACCTCGATGGTTGTGCTTGTGAACTTCAAATATGGTCTTGGTATCAATTTCAAACAACGAGGAAGAGGAGGAAAGAGATGATAATGGAGTAGGATCGGAAGGTAGAAAGGCCTTGATATAAGAGTGAGAGTATGAACATATTCTTCCGATTCTTTATTGTGTTTTCTTACCTTTCTCCACTCGTTCAATAATTAATAAAGTTTTAAATAGTGAATAGTTCAATTAAACTCGATTGTAGATAAAGGGTTGTCTTACCTTTCTCCACTCATTCAATAAATAAGAAAGTTTTAAATAGCTAATAGTTCAACTATTTTCCACCAACAAATTTTCCACCCGTTCTTCCATTATTTTACCTCGATGGTTGTGCTTGTGAACTTCAAATATGGTCTTGGTATCAATTTCAAACACCGAGGAAGAGGAGGAAAGAGATGATAATGGAGTAGGATCATAAGGTAGAAAGGCCTTGATATAAGAGTGAGAGTATGAACATATTCTTCCGATTCTTAATGTGTTTTCTTACCTTTCTCCACTCATTCAATAATTAATAAAGTTTTAAATATTGAATAGTTCAATTAAACTCGATTGTAGATAAAGGGTTGTCTTACCTTTCTCCACTCATTCAATAATTAAGAAAGTTTTAAATAGCTAATAGTTCAATTATTTTCCACCAACAAATTTTCCACCCGTGCTTCCATTATTTTACCTCGATGGTTGTGCTTGTGAACTTCAAATATGGTCTTGGTATCAATTTCAAACACCGAGGAAGAGGAGGAAAGAGATGATAATGGAGTAGGATCGGAAGGTAGAAAGGCCTTGATATAAGAGTGAGAGTATGAACATATTCTTCCGATTCTATTGTGTTTTCTTACCTTTCTCCACTCGTTCAATAGTTAATAAAGTTTTAAATAGTGAATAGTTCAATTAAACTCGATTGTAGATAAAGGGTTGTCTTACCTTTCTCCACTCATTCAATAATTAAGAAAGTTTTAAATAGCTAATAGTTCAATTATTTTCCACCAACAAATTTTCCACCGGTGCTTCCATTATTTTACCTCGATGGTTGTGCTTGTGAACTTCAAATATGGTCTTGGTATCAATTTCAAACACCGAGGAAGAGGAGGAAAGAGATGATAATGGAGTAGGATCGGAAGGTAGAAAGGCCTTGATATAAGAGTTAGAGTATGAACATATTCTTCGATTCTTTATTGTGTTTTCTTACCTTTCTCCACTCGCTCAATAATTAATAAAGTTTTAAATAGTGAATAGTTCAATTAAACTCGATTGTAGATAAAGGGTTGTCTTACCTTTCTCCACTCATTCAATAATTAAGAAACTTTTAAATAGCTAATAGTTCAATTATTTTCCACCAACAAATTTTCCACCCGTGCTTCCATTATTTTACCTCGATGGTTGTGCTTGTGAACTTCAAATATGGTCTTGGTATCAATTTCAAACACGAGGAAGAGGAGGAAAGAGATGATAATGGAGTAGGATCGGAAGGTAGAAAGGCCTTGATATAAGAGTGAGAGTATGAACATATTCTTCCGATTCTTTATTGTGTTTTCTTACCTTTCTCCACTCGTTCAATAATTAATAAAGTTTTAAATAGTGAATAGTTCAATTAAACTCCATTGTAGATAAAGGGTTGTCTTACCTTTCTCCACTCATTCAATAATTAAGAAAGTTTTAAATAGCTAATAGTTCAATTATTTTCCACCAACAAATTTTCCACCCGTGCTTCCATTATTTTACCTCGATGGTTGTGCTTGTGAACTTCAAATATGGTCTTGGTATCAATTTCAAACACCGAGGAAGAGGAGTAAAGAGATGATAATGGAGTAGGATCGGAAGGTATAAAGGCCTTGATATAAGAGTGAGAGTATGAACATATTCTTCGGTTGTTATTGTGTTTTCTTACCTTTCTCCACTCGTTCAATAATTAATAAAGTTTTAAATAGTGAATAGTTCAATTAAACTCAATTGTAGATAAAGGGTTGTCTTACCTTTCTCCACTCATTCAATAATTAAGAAAGTTTTAAATAGCTAATAGTTCAATTATTTTCCACCAACAAATTTTCCACCCGTTCTTCCATTATTTTACCTCGATGGTTGTGCTTGTGAACTTCAAATATGGTCTTGGTATCAATTTCAAACACCGAGGAAGAGGAAAGAGATGATAATGGAGTAGGATCGGAAGGTAGAAAGGCCTTGATATAAGAGTGAGAGTATGAACATATTCTTCCGATTCTTAATGTGTTTTCTTACCTTTCTCCACTTGTTCAATAATTAATAAAGTTTTAAATATTGAATAGTTCAATTAAACTCGATTGTAGATAAAGGGTTGTCTTACCTTTCTCCACTCATTCAATAATTAAGAAAGTTTTAAATAGCTAATAGTTCAATTATTTTTCACCAACAAATTTTCCACCCGTGCTTCCATTATTTTACCTCGATGGTTGTGCTTGTGAACTTCAAATATGGTCTTGGTATCAATTTCAAACACTGAGGAAGAGGAGGAAAGAGATGATAATGGAGTAGGATCAGAAGGTAGAAAGGCCTTGATATAAGAGTGAGAGTATGAACATATTCTTCCAGTTGCTATTGTGTTTTCTTACCTTTCTCCACTCGTTCAATAATTAATAAAGTTTTAAATAGTGAATAGTTCAATTAAACTCAATTGTAGATAAAGGGTTGTCTTACCTTTCTCCACTCATTCAATAATTAAGAAAGTTTTAAATAGCTAATAGTTCAATTATTTTCCACCAACAAATTTTCCACCCGTTCTTCCGTTATTTTACCTCGATGGTTGTGCTTGTGAACTTCAAATATGGTCTTGGTATCAATTTCAAACACCGAGGAAGAGGAGGAAAGAGATGATAATGGAGTAGGATCGGAAGGTAGAAAGGCCTTGATATAAGAGTGAGAGTATGAACATATTCTTCCGATTCTATTGTGTTTTCTTACCTTTCTCCACTCGCTCAATAATTAATAAAGTTTTAAATAGTGAATAGTTCAATTAAACTCAGTTGTAGATAAAGGGTTGTCTTACCTTTCTCCACTCATTCAATAATTAAGAAAGTTTTAAATAGCTAATAGTTCAATTATTTTCCACCAACAAATTTTCCACCCGTTCTTCCGTTATTTTACCTCGATGGTTGTGCTTGTGAACTTCAAATATGGTCTTGGTATCAATTTCAAACACTGAGGAAGAGGAGGAAAGAGATGATAATGGAGTAGGATCATAAGGTAGAAAGGCCTTGATATAAGAGTTAGAGTATGAACATATTCTTCCGATTCTTTATTGTGTTTTATTACCTTTCTCCACTCGTTCAATAATTAATAAAGTTTTAAATAGTGAATAGTTCAATTAAACTCGATTGTAGATAAAGGGCTGTCTTACCTTTCTCCACTCATTCAATAATTAAGAAAGTTTTAAATAGCTAATAGTTCAATTATTTTCCACCAACAAATTTTCCACCCGTTCTTCCATTATTTTACCTCGATGGTTGTGCTTGTGAACTTCAAATATGGTCTTGGTATCAATTTCAAACACCGAGGAAGAGGAGGAAAGAGATGATAATGGAGTAGGATCATAAGGTAGAAAGGCCTTGATATAAGAGTGAGAGTATGAACATATTCTTCCGATTCTTATTGTGTTTTCTTACCTTTCTCCACTCGTTCAATAATTAATAAAGTTTTAAATAGTGAATAGTTCAATTAAACTCGAGTTGTAGATAAAGGGTTGTCTTACCTTTCTCCACTCATTCAATAATTAAGAAAGTTTTAAATAGCTAATAGTTCAATTATTTTCCACCAACAAATTTTCCACCCGTTCTTCCATTATTTTACCTCGATGGTTGTGCTTGTGAACTTCAAATATGGTCTTGGTATCAATTTCAAACACCGAGGAAGAGGAAAGAGATGATAATGGAGTAGGATCGAAGGTAGAAAGGCCTTGATATAAGAGTGAGAGTATGAACATATTCTTCCCGATGCTAATGTGTTTTCTTACCTTTCTCCACTTGTTCAATAATTAATAAAGTTTTAAATATTGAATAGTTCAATTAAACTCGATTGTAGATAAAGGGTTGTCTTACCTTTCTCCACTCATTCAATAATTAAGAAAGTTTTAAATAGCTAATAGTTCAATTATTTTCCACCAACAAATTTTCCACCCGTGCTTCCATTATTTTACCTCGATGGTTGTGCTTATGAACTTCAAATATGGTCTTGGTATCAATTTCAAACACCGAGGAAGAGGAGGAAAGAGATGATAATGGAGTAGGATCGGAAGGTAGAAAGGCCTTGATATAAGAGTGAGAGTATGAACATATTCTTCCGATTCTATTGTGTTTTCTTACCTTTCTCCACTCGTTCAATAATTAATAAAGTTTTAAATAGTGAATAGTTCAATTAAACTCGGTTGTAGATAAAGGTTGTCTTACCTTTCTCCACTCATTCAATAATTAAGAAAGTTTTAAATAGCTAATAGTTCAATTATTTTCCACCAACAAATTTTCCACCCGTTCTTCCGTTATTTTACCTCGATGGTTGTGCTTGTGAACTTCAAATATGGTCTTGGTATCAATTTCAAACACCGAGGAAGAGGAGGAAAGAGATGATAATGGAGTAGGATCGGAAGGTAGAAAGGCCTTGATATAAGAGTGAGAGTATGAACATATTCTTCCGATTCTTAATGTGTTTTCTTACCTTTCTCCACTCATTCAATAATTAATAAAGTTTTAAATATTGAATAGTTCAATTAAACTCGATTGTAGATAAAGGGTTGTCTTACCTTTCTCCACTCATTCAATAATTAAGAAAGTTTTAAATAGCTAATAGTTCAATTAAATTCAGTTGTAGGTAGAGGGTGTTTGTTGGAGGGGGTAACTTGGCTTATGGGTCCTAGTTGGCCTTGTGCATCTAAGTTTAACTTTTCTCCTCCAAGCCCTATGTTCATGTTTACCTCTCCAACTAGGGCATGGATGTCAATGCACCCTATGTTCTTACACCTCATAGCTCGGGCCAAGCTTAGGTGGGCATGGTCGTAGCCATGACTCTACATTAATGTAGAAATGATCTTATATTTATATGCTAACTTATTTTATTGCTTGATGCATGTGGGATTATTTCCCATTTGTTAAATGGGTGTTGAGCTCACTAAGCCAACCCAATGTCTTGTTTTATGTCGAGCTCACATCCAAGCCGAGCTACATTGAAATCACTTGTCGAGATCATCAAGGAAATGTGTTCAAGTTAACCTTTGAACCGAGCCAATCCGAGCTACATGGGATTCGAGCTTACATTACAATGTTTGTGATCCACCTTACTGACCCATCGAGTTGCATTATTCATCATTTGAGCTAATTTGCATTGCGCATCATCCGAGCTCAAGCTACCACCGATTTGCATTACTTTACCAACCGAGCCACTTTTCCTTTTCTATGCATTGCATTAGCTTAGCTTAACTCTCTCGAGCTCCAAGCCAAGCCGAGTTACTCACTCAAAGCCAAACTCGTCGAGTTAGTCAAGTTATGACTCAAAGGAAAGTCTCTAAACAAGCGAAAAACTATATAAACAACTAAGAAAGATAAACTCCCATAAATGTGGGATTAACCAAAAGGAGGTCATACCGGTGGCATGGATGTGTACAATGTGGCACACATTGGCGCACCCAAATTTTCTTGCATTGAAGGCGAAAGAAGAATGGCATTCAAGAACACCTATTGGTGTCGTGTGGCACCAATCGGTAGCCCTCATTCGTGCAATGCGGTTATTGAGGCGCGACAACTGTACCAAGAAGGGACCGATGGGTCACATGTGGCACCAAGTGGTAGCCCATCAAGTTAACTTAAGCTAAGAGATGGCACGATGCACGGGGGACACCAATGACCCCCACATGGTGTGTGTTGAAGAACCCGTCCAAGAAAAATTTGTTACCTACGACATACAACTTCAACCAATCATGTTTGGGCACGTGGTCGGGTATGACCACTTAGGAAGTTAAATAACCTAGTTTAATTTAAATCGCCCATTTAGTATTCTCACTACGTATGTAGGACAAAGTCCGGTTAATCGAGGCATAAAAACAACTACCTAAGGTCCTTTCTAGTTTATTATCCTGCCGAAGGCAAGGATATTGGCTCCACTATAACAATTACTGTTTTTACTCTTTCCAATTACATTGTGTCAGGTATATTTAAATGCCAGGTATATTTAAATGACATTATACTAAAGTTTCATATTGTAAATTTTTATTTTGGCTTCTCCTCATTGGTTGATCCCTTTATTTGTCAGTGTGTAGAGAATGGAAACTTTTTTGAGGGAGATTTGATTGTTGTGTGGCTCGAGGGTCCGATCTGTCTCCTTCCTCTGCGTCGAACTGTCATTTTCAAGCTCTCAAATCGCACACTTTAGCCTACAATAATTTTGAAGAACCTGTATTCAGGTTCAGGAAATATTCTTACTCGGACTCGATCAGAGAGCAATTTTTTTTTTTATCTTTGCGATGAAAATGAGAGAAATATTGCACAGGGCGGGCAGTGAGGTAATCAAATCGGAGCGAAATTATGGGAAGTGGATCTCGAACTCAAGACCATGGAAAACGTCTGGTCTGGGCCATATGGTTAGATATTCAAGCCCGATAACTTCGTCTTCTGGAGCCGGAAACAATTGGACCAAAGGACATTACATGGAGGGTGCCGAGCTCATTGATTCTGTTTTGGATGTCGTGCGCAAGGAGGCCGAGAATTGTGATTATCTTCAAGGTTATTTCTCGTTTTTCTGTTAAATTTGCTGTTAGGAAAGGATTACTGGCTTTCTCATGGCTTGTATTTAGTGTAGCTGCAGCTTCTCGTTGCTTGATGTTTTCATGGCAATTACGATTTTCAATGCTTTTAAGAACTAGTTTATATGGAGTTTAACTTTTTGTTAATGCATTTTCGAGCTCCATTTTTTCCACAGACTACTTAAACACGAATGCATTTAACTTCTCAGATTTTGAGGATGGAAAGAGAAATTTAAGGATTTAATATTAATGTAATATTTTTAAGGTGCATTTAGGATTATTAAGGTGTTACCAGTCAGTGGTGCCATAGATTGTTTAATCTCATGGACGTGGTTGAAATATATCATGATAGCTTCCCCTTTCCCATTCTATATTTGGTTTGTTTGCATTGATTTTTTATTTTTATTTTAGACATTTGCGTGCACAGAAGGATTCCTGATTGAGTCTTTTTTCAAACCTATATTTATAGTGTTTTAGTCTATTTTATTTTCTTGCAAAATTCATGTGTTTAAATGTAAGTTGTAGCCTTTCGTCTCTTTAACAATTGCATGGTGATAAGGTTTGAACTTAATATTCAATCATAATATTTTGATTGGTTTGTTCGGTTTAAAGTTGATTGATGCAAATGCAAGCCTTGTTCTTAGTTCCCTGGAGCTAGGCTTGATCCATGCAACTTATATGAAAATAATGCATTAAGTTGGTGTTGTTCTCTTTCTTTTTAATATTTGAAGTTGCAGAGTGGTGTCAATTTGGATCTTAATGCTACAGAGAAATATACTTTCTCCTGAGGATTACTGTCACTGAATTTAGTTCATAGGATTTTTTCCCTCTGCAATTTTATAGGAGTAGAGTAAACACTTTTGATGACAGGAACTATGAACCAAATTGGACACAAAACAATTCTTTAATTCCTAGGCAACATTTTTTAACCCTGCCTCAATTACCGTTGAACCACACCCTCAAGTGGTTTTTACCGTAAAATCTCTTCCTTATGTACTTATTACTTGCTTTCCAGAAAAGGTAGCCCATGAATGGGATAACTAATTGAGTTTTCTTGTCTTGTGTTTTGGTTTCAGCAGTATGTTTTAGGCTCCACATTTTAATGAGTAGTGGCTTTTTTTTCGTTGCTTTATTTCTTACGGTATTTAATTTTACTGACGCACATTCAAGCTCCATTCTGTCTACACGGAGATATGGTTAGTAAGGGTCAACACAAATGCTATGGAATGTTGTGATTTCTTTGCATTTTCTCTCTTTTAATGATGCGCTTCTTTTCTTCTTTTCTCTAATGTGTGTCAGATGTCTTCATGTCTCCAAAATTATATGAGAAAAAATAGACTACATAAATTACGAGGCACCATAGGGCTGAGTAATTACAGAGCATTAACAATGCTACACATTAATAGTGGGACTTATCATGTGGAATGTAGGTATAGCGCCTTCAACTCATCCATTAATTTGTTCCTTCTTTTCAATAAATTTTTGCCATATGGAATATTTCATTGCTAGATTATAATTTCTGTAAAAATAATATTTTTGTAATTTGTAAATGTCATTTATCTTTCATCTCATCAGGTTGTCAAATTTTTCTTTTATTCGTTGCAAAAATCAAGGCAAAAAAATCTATTGCACTACAATTGTAAAAGTTCTTACTCTATTTATTACAATAGCAAATGGACTCTCCACATGTGCTTCACAAAATTTCTGGACATCGCATTTAATGATCTTAAAAAAGCACTACTGTCAATATTATATTTGGGCATAAAATTTCTTGACTCCAATTTGGGGAAGGCGGTGGCTTCACATTCCAACTAAAACTCCTGTCAATAATAGCTCTATTAGTAGTCAATTTTGCATCTATATCTTCTCCCATTGTTATCATCTTATATTCTTTTATTGCCTCTAGAAGTTTCAACTAACATTCCTTTATAGTTGTGTCGTGTTCACAAAATATGTAGAACCTATGATGCACGTAAAAGATCTGGCCTCCATTTCTAGGAAATACTAGTGAGAAGAAGAGCATGGCCAAATCTTGAGAACACTTTTGGGAGCTTGCAGGATCTAAACTAGTGTTTACATCAGGTCACGTTTTGGAGTGCCATTTTTATTTATTTTGGAGACATTTCACTGCTTATTGAAGGAATGACTGCAGTGTGAAATACTCTCCTTGTGTACAGTCATATCTACTAGGATTATGTGGCAGAAACCTCCAATGGGTACTCCTACAATATGGCAAATACAGGATGGCTCTTTCTGGAATGACGAAAGGGTGTTTTTCAACATTTGTTTCTATATATTTTCCCATGTTTGAATTTGCTATGTTTCTTTATATTGCTTATTTGTTGATGGAAGTATCTGAGACTGATACAACTTGCAGGTATATGTTGATGCTTGGGTTGTCCCATGCCAGGGATGATATTCTACCCACAACCCATGGTAGTAGGTATCAGGTACCTGTATTTCCTTTGCAATAATGGCCATGTTGAACTTTTCATGATTGCCATTGCTTATAGCTGCGGTTTCCTGTATTGAATAGAATCTAGCCTCAACTATAGACATTGGTTCAAACAGACATGTTCTAATCTCATATCCAACAACTAACAATGGATATCCTATGTGGGAAATGTCCATTGATGTTCACTCGGTAATGTCATTCATTGCTTTATGTGTATGCATGTGACTTGTGATGAAGATAAAAATTACAAGGATAGATTTTCAGATAAAAATATTTCTTTGTAGCACTTTAATTTCTCATTTGCACAAATTACTTGGCACTGCAAAGACGGTTATCCTTCTCAGGAAGAACACAGTCTACCTTGAGTGTATGCAGGCTCTTTACCACTCTATAAACGAATCAAACACAACTAATCAAAAATTATGGTCCTTTACTACGTGCCTCAATTTCATTAAAAAGAGATCCAAATATTTTACTTTCAACCATGAATTGTTTCAATTTTTCACTTGGTGACACTTTTCTTCACCTAAATGGTCTCGAGGTCACAACTCCCATTCGTACCATGTAATATGTCCATGATGTTTCTTCTATACTTAGATCCTGCCAAGTAATTCAACTACAACCCTTAATTTTCATGGGTATTGATTTACATGCATGGATATGTTTATGTTTCAATATTTTCAGCACATTACCTCATGCTAAGTAGCACGATCATGGTCCTCCTCAATATTATGTTCATCTTATGCAATTGTTCCACTTTTCCTAAATATATTTTGGGCTTCAATTTTCTTTACGCAATCTTTGAATCCAATAGGCCCTATAAGGACATCGAATTGTGTTATGCGCTACGATCCCATAAAACTAGATAAAAATGTTGGCCTCTTTGAGGTGCTTGAAATCCCAATTTTTAGTGTTGGTTTATTCTAAGAGCATATTTTAATTCAAAATTATTTCAAGCTTGAGATCAAGCAATTGATAGTGTCACATGTACACGGCTCGTTACTTCAAATTTTCAATATAATGTGCAAAACATCACCAGAGGGGGATTAAGCCTTACGCAAATTAGGCAGTTGCCTAGGGCGCCAACAGTCAGGGGGCACCTGAATCTAAAAATTTCTTTCCATGATAATTTATTAATATTTCATTATTACCATGATGTAAATTTAAAAATACAAAAATATAGACAAATTTTATTTATTTAGTTTATGGAAAAAAATATTAAATAAATTTTTGAGGAGGGCGCCCACTCAAACTATTGACTAGGGTGCTCCTGACCTTTAATTCGGCCCCGAACATCACAAGATCTTGCTTCTTTTCAACATCTTGGCTCTTTTCCCAAAATCTATGTACACTTTGTTTGTACATAAGCTGTAATTCGATGAGTTGCAATAAACTATCAAATTTTAAATCATCTAGCATGTGGTACCATTGTGTTTGTCATTAGTTGTTACAATTTCAATGTAGTATCATAATTTTTGTATTCTTTCATGTCTCCCTGAAGATATCTATTATCATTGGCTTGTGAACGCGATGGAGTTATTTTGGATAATTTCATGTGTCATATTTAGAGAGATTCCCACTATGAACTTTTATTTAAATGAAAATTGTCCAAAATAATGGTTACGCTCTTAATAGGACTCGAAGAACACAACTGGTATTAGAAACTTTCTTCTTTTACACATGTGACCATATCTTTATATAGTGGTACCTAGTTTCTAAGTAATGTGTAATGTGTATTATTCTATTCCTTCCTCCCCATAACACAAAACTTAATCTTCGGCAGGATTTGCCATATCATGGCCTTGTTTAATATAGCCATGTCATTAAATGGACCAAAAGGGGAGTTGAGAAAAAGAAGGCTATTTTTATAAAGTTGTTGAGCCAACTGAAAGAACAGTGGAGCAAATTTCCCGGCTAAACTCTAGAAACACGAAAGTCATCAAAGCAAGTGCAAGGAGTAGAGGAGGAAAAATTAGAAAAGAGTAGGGGATCGCGGTAAAGAGAGACACATAACTCATGAGAAGCTGAAGAGAAGTCTATAAAGAGGGTATTTACTCCAAGTTTAACTATGAATAGATTGTTTTTGGCAAAAAGTCTATGTTGTAAGAAGAAAGGAGGGAAAACATGAGGCCGAGGAAAAATTAGGCCGAGAAGACGCTCCACCGGTTGAGGAACAAGAAGTTAGACAAAGAAGAGAACAAAAATTTAAGAAAGCAAGAAAATAAGTTGCTTCAAGAGCCTTTTCACATAAATGAACAGAGCTAGAGCAAAAGAGATAATTCAGGTTCCATTTTATATCTATATATGCTTTATGTTTATGTAGGTTGATTGTGTGTGGAAAGTAGCTTAATGGTTAAACTCTTGGTCAGAATCGGATGACTAGGTCAAACCTTGACTTCTCTAGAACCATATTTGTTAAAGTAAACCGAGAAAAGTATTGAATGGCTAAGAAACGAGTTAAAATGGAGAATGATAGGAAATTAAGAGTAATGGAACAACTTCCTACGCTAATCGTGAGGAGAGATATTATCAAAACTTTCAACATAGTATTCGAAGCATGAAATAACAAATATTCATAACATAAACACAAACACCGGATATACGTGGGGAAAATCCTTTCGATAAAAACCCCACACTCCAAAAGCTCACTCAATGTATTTCAAATCTAATAACAAGATTACATACACTGCAGAGCAAGTTTCTTACAGAGTATCACCGAAACAATTCTAGGAGGATTAAAACTCACTACTCCACCGCTTCTCCAAGCCTTCAATTTATAGACCTCTAGTTATACAAGAAACCATCTATGGTTTACAAAACCATGTGCCAAACCTCTCATGAGGTGGATAGCATTAAAGAGCAAGATTTCGGTCTAAAAATAGGCTCCCACGTCCACAATATTCTCCCCTATTTTTGACCCTCATAGATGTCATAAAATCTATCATAATATCTCTAAAAATAGCCCTTCCATGATATACTATCATATGGGAATCTTTTGACAACTCCTATTTCTATTTTTAGAGCCTAGACAATGTGAAACGGTTGTAGGAAAATATTAAATGAATAAACCAAACAAGGTTGAGACACCTCATTTCCAACAATCTCCCACTTGTCGAATACCTTGCAAGGGCCAAGGGAAAGATACCATCATGGATCAACTTCTAGGGGCCGAGAGGCCCATAGACTCGGAACACCACCTGAATTTCGTTGTGCTCACGGGTTTAGTTAATGCATCTGCAACATTTGCAACTGTCTCTACCTTTTCCAGCTTCACCCTTCCATCCTCGACCATATCTCTCACGAAGTGATACTGAACATCAATGTGTTTGGTCCTGGCATGAAAAGTTGGGTTCTTCGCAAGGCAGATTGCGCTCGATCATCACAAGATATCAGAATCGCACCCTATTTTAATCCAATATTTGAACACAAACACTTCATCCAAATGGCTTCTTTACAGGCATGAGTAGCTGCCATGTACTCTGCCTCAGTAGTGGACAAAGCGACCACAACCTGTCGCTTGCTCATCCAACTAATTGCACCACCATTAAGAGTAAACACATATGCACTGGTGGATCTTCTGCTATCGACATCACCGCCCAATCAATCCACAAAACCATGAATATGTAGGGAATGTTGATCTCCTCTTCCATGAAACATATATAGAGTACTGATGATGTACCCTGCAAATATTCAAGACCCTCTTAACTCGCATCCCAATGCACTCTTCCAGGATTAGACATAAAACGAGAAAGAACTCCCACTGCTTGGGCAATGTCCGGTCTTGTACAGACCATAACATACATTAAGCTTCCAACTACACTCTAGTAAGGCACTCTGCTCATGTCTTCCATCTTCGATGGGGATGAAGGACATTGTGAAATGGAGAGCTTTGTTCCCAAAGTAACAGAACACAAAGTGGTTTACAATCCCGCATGTTGAACCTTTGCAAAAGTAACAAACATACTTACTCGCCAAGCCATAGCTTTTCTGTTCTCACGATCTCTTCTAATCTCCATCCCAAGTATGTGTTTTTTGCTGCACCAAGATCTTTCATTTCAAATTTCAGAGAGCTGAGATTTCAATTCTCGCAATCAAACCTTTTCCTTTCCCAATAAACAACATGTCATCAACATATAAAGTAATTACCAGAAACAATCACCATCGATTTAAAATATACACAAAGTGATCAGATTTAGACCGCACAAACCCCAAACTCAACACATATGAATCAAATTTTGGTACCACATCCTAGGACTTTGTTTAAGGCCATATAGGGATTTCTTTAACTTACAAACCATATTGCTTTTACCTTTCACCATGTAGTGCTCTGGCTATGTCATATAGATTTCTTCCTCCAAATCACCATGAAGGAAAGCAGTTTTCACATCCATTTGTTCAACCTCTAGGTCATAAGTTGCTGCAATAGATAATAAAAACCGAATGGATGTCATTTTAGCAACAAGAGAGAATATCTCACCATAATCAATACCCTCAACTTGAGAGTAACCCTTCGCAACCAACCGTGCTTTATACTTTTCAACATTTCCATCTGAACCAATCTTTTTCTTAAACACCCATTTACATCCAACAGGTTTCCGACCTTCTTCAGCAATGGTACAAGGTCCCATGTATCATTCTTTTTAAGGGCTGCCATCTCTTCATCCATGGCTATTTTCCAGACTTTGCATCATTCATACCCAAAGCCTCTTATACAGATCTCGGTTCATCAATGTTAGTACTCAAAGCAAATATACACTTCCAATCATCAGGAGAATACCCATACCTTTCAGGTGGTTTCCTTTGCCTTGTAGACTTTCGAACAAGATGAGGTGGAGATTCTTCCACTTCTTCCTCTTCTTCTTCCTCTTCTAAAGATTCAGAGCTTGGTGATCTCTCCTCAACTTCTTGTCTATTTTGGGGTCTCGATTCAACTTTCTCAGGTGTAGAAGGAAGTTGAACCACATCCTTTTTTGTTCATTTTCTTTATGTTGTTTTGGCTGAAAATTAACATGGAAAGATTTAATCTCTCTAGAAATAACACTTCTAGAGTATATTACCTTTTGTGCAACAGGATCCCAAAGCTTGTATCCTTTCACACCATAGCCATATCCGATGAAGATACATTTGACAGCCTTAGAATCCAACTTTGTTCTCTTCTCCTTAGGCACATGTGCATATGCCTCACAAAGCCAAAAACTCTCAGATGTCTAATTGAAGGATTTTTCCCACCACGCCTCCATTGGTGTTTTATCAACAAGCGCTGATGTAGGAGATCTATTTATCAAATAGCAAGCAGTGGTAACAACTTCAGCCCAAAACCTCTTTTCTAGACCAGCTCCAATAAGCATGCTCCTAGCCTTCTCCATCAACGTTCTATTCATTCTTTCTGCAACTCCATTTTGCTCCGGAGAATACGAAGTTGTCTTTTGTCTTTTAATCCGCAACTGCATACAAAATCTGTCAAAGTCTCGCAGAAAGTACTCACCGCCATTATCGATCTCAAACACTTAATTTTCTTCCCAGTTTGAGTTTCAACCATAGCCTTAAATTCCTCAAACGACTAAAAACTTCAGATTTACTTTTAAAAATATACCCATGTTCTCCTACTAAAATCATCAATGAAAGTAACATAATAAACTGATTTAGCAATAGAAGCAACCTTAACAGGACCAAATACATCCGAATGGATTAGATCCAAGATACATGAAGACTTATGAGTAGACGAGTAAAACTGAACGTGGTTTTGTTTGCCATAAATACAATGTTCACATAAATCAAACTCTAGATTGCAATCATTCAACCCCTCAACGAGGTTCTTATTTTTCAGGGCTTTTAAACCCTTCTCTCCAATGTGGCCAAGCCTTTGGTGCCATAACATGGTCTTCTCTGCAGGTAATTTTGATTCGGTAGACAGAGCACCCTTGGGTACCCAGAAGCCACGACCATCCGCAGAGGAGGAAACCCTCTCCTTTTTCAGCAAAGTAGTTATTGGCTTAGTTTTATCCGAAGTGCTATTGCACTCAACCGTGCATGCATCAAGTTGGTACAATGTACCCAATCTACTTCCTCTTGCTATCACCATAACACCTCTCACCATTTTCACACCTGCTTCAGAAAACTGTACATGCACACCCGCATCTATTAGCTTGCTAACAGATAATAAATTTCTTGCTAGTCCTGGGATATGCAAGACACCATCAAATCTTCTAATTCTACCATCAGAAAATTTCACCTGAATACTACCACGACCAGCAATTTCAAGGAAAGAATTATCACCCAAATACACCTTACCACCATCATAGTTTTCATACTTACTAAACCAATTTTTGTTAGGAGTCATGTGGAAAGATGCACCTGAGTCTATCAACCATGCATTATCACTGCACGAGTGGCCAAAGCTGCAATAAAGGCATCTCCATCTTCTTTTTGACTCAGAATCAGAATCATACTTCTTCTTTTTCTTTTTCTTTTTTTCTTCTTTACATTCCCTTCGGAAGTGTCCAGATTTGCACAGTTCCAAAGATATCGCCTTGACTTACCAGGATTTTGATCTCCCTTATTCTTGGAATGGCCATGCTTCTTCTCATCTTTGCCTCGTTCTTTTGTTCTTCCTCGAACACTCAAAGCCTCTTTGGCGTTCAGAGAGACCTTCCTTCTCATCTCTTCAGAGAGTAGAGAACCAACAACATCCTCCATCTTCAGAGTGACTGAAGTGCTCCCAATGGCCATGACTAGGTTGTCCCATGAGTCAGCGAAACCAACAACATTTGGCACCTTTCTTCTTCGTCCATTTTAACCCCAACCGAGCTCAACTGAGTCACCAACATATTAAATGTTTCCAGATGCTCAAATATTTGTCCACCTTCTTCCATTCTCAAGGAAAACAACTTCTTCCTCAAGAAAATCTTATTTACTAGAGACTTAGCTTGGTATATCTCACCCAACTTTTTCCAAAGCTTCTCCCAAGTGGATTCTTCATGGACATTTATCAAGATAGAATCTACAAGACATAGTCTAATAAGACCTTTAGCTTTTCTATCCATTACATCATATTGTGCAGCCAAAACTAGATCCGTAGGCCTATAGACCTTCTCATCCACCGCATCCCATAGATCTCGATCAACCAACAGATCTTCCATCTTCAGCTTCCACATTTCAAAGTTTGTGCCAGAAAACTTCTCTACGTCAATCCTCCTAGATGTGCTCACCATTTGAAAAATATTTGCAACCAGATAACAAAGTATTCTCTGCACAAGCTCCCACTCAAACCCGGATTAGCACAAAAAACCCAACAACCCACAATTGAAACCAAAGGTGATCAAGCTCTGATACCACTTGATAGGAAATTAAGAGTAACGGAACAACTTCCTACGCTAATCTTGAGGAGAGATATTATGCAAAACTTTCAACATAGTAAAACAATTACGTAAATATCAAGCAACATATTCATAACAGAAACACAAACACCAGATATACGTGGGGAAAATCCTTTCGGATAAAAAACCCCACACTCCAAAAGCTCACTCAATGTATTTCAAATCTAATAACAAGATTACATACACTTGCAGAGCAAGTTTCTTACAGAAGTATCACCAAAAACAATTCTAGGAGGATTAAAACTCACTACTCCACCGCTTCTCCAAGCCTTCAATTTATAGACCTCCGGTTATACAAGAAACCATCTATGGTTTACAAAACCATGTGCCAAACCTCTCATGAGGTGGATAGCATTAAAGAGAAAGATTTCGGTCTAAAAATAGGCTCCCACGTCCACAATATTCTCCCCTATTTTTGACCCTCATAGATGTCATAAAATCATCATAATATCTCTAAAATAGCCCTTCCATGATATACTATCATATGGGAATCTTTGACACCTCCTATTTCTATTTTTAGAGCCTAGACAATGTGAAACGGTTGTAGGAAAATATTAAATGAATAACCCAAACAATGTTGAGACATCTCATTTCCAACAGAGAAGTCTTATGTTTAACTATTTCTCTTAATCTGTTTTGATATCTTAATGAGACATAAAACATTAAGACATTTGTTGGAACTTAAGGATACAAAAGAAGACAATGATTTCGTAGGTAACAAAGAAGACAATTTTGTTAGACAATAAGTAGACTTGGATGAATCGGAACTGCCTTAGATCTATAAGGACAAAGAATCAAGCCGTAACTTATATGCTACTACTAATAGTTTAACTATGTCATTATATGGGGATTCATTCTATAAATTCTTTTGAGGACATATGTTGAACCTTATATGAAATAACAATAGTTGCACATTGAACCATAGAGGACAATTGGTCAATACAATCAAAACAAATGGTGGAAAATAGTACTACTAGTTAATACATATGATTGATATTTGAAGAGTAAATTTTTTCAACCATGAAATGAGATAACAATAATTACACTTGAGTCTATGAGAAATAATGTTTAACTTGTCAAGATCAAATAATAAGATTTGCACAAGATGTCCGCTGATTTTTACTATTACGATTAAGTAGATAGAAGATAAACTTTAGCAAAACACAAAAGGAAATAACAATAATTATAGGATGGTTACGCTTGCTAATTCGCACATGAACCATAGGGAATAAATGAAATGCCAAGTGAGCTAGACTTAAAAGCTGGAACATAAATTAAGGTCTTAAGACTATAGATATGATTTATACATATAGTATGACCAATTCATGATGAGAATCCCTATTATTATGTTATGAGTTAACTATATATTAGAGTTATCATTTTAAACACATTAAGATATGTTTTATGCAAATTGTATGGATGATAAAATATTATGCCTTTGTGCTTTTCAATATCGAAAGAACATAGTTGTATATTGTTTGATATTGTTATAAACCTTGGAAGACATAAACTTATATATATATATATATATATATATATATATATTGGAAACTATTACGGACATTTTATAGTCCTTTGTATGTGATTGCAAACTTAGCTTAAGATTCTTACAATAATGACCTCCTTGGGTGTATATATATATATATATATATATATATATATATATATATTGGAAACTATTACGGACATTTTATAGTCCTTTGTATGTGATTGCAAACCTAGCTTAAGATTCTTGCAATAATGACCTCCTTGGGGGTATGGGACACACAAGAAGGTTAGGATTGTTTGCGTCCTATTCATGGCTTGTTTCGTGTTGTTTTGGGGATTACAAACTAGGATTAGGATCCTTATAGCATTAATGTGAATGGGTGGTATGGGACACTCAAGAAGGTTAAATGTTGTTTGTGTTCTATTTCTAGTTTTCCCACGTTGTTTTGTTATGGAGATAGAGATGTCATGTTGTAAATTGTTTATGGGGAGAAGTGTACATGAACTAGGGAGTGACTTGTATAGATGGGTGGGTAACCTAATGTAGTGGATCACATATGACAAGTGCTAGGGGGTAGGGGTAGACTACGGATAGACTCAAAGTCTTCCCTCATGTGGAGTCGGGTAAGACTTAACATGCCCTAGTTCATTGTCAGATTTCATTAGGAATGTGAACCTATTGTTATCCTAAGTCTTTTGGCCAAAAGCATTATCATTACTTATTATTATTTTCTAAGAGGTATTTACTCCTACCATGTTCATTAGTCTACCATTTTTTGGTGATTGTATTTACACATGGTATTCTCTCTTACTATATTGATTTCTCACATCTTCCTTCTCGTGAAGGGAAGGGCCACTCTCACTTCGTGAGAGGTGTGATGGGAACCAAAAAGCTTGTGATTGGAGCTAAACCGCTCTAATGCCACTCTTTCTCCCATAGTACAGTGGACTTCATGATGGATCTCTAGCGAATGGCGACATGGTGTCATGATCATAGATGTGCTATTGTATTCTTGATATATATTTTGTATTGAAGAAAATTGAATGTAAACCTATGTATACTTGTAATTTATTGTAAATTAAATACATCAAAATGTAACTCATTAGTTGTCAAAGTTAAAAAAATCATGTTTATTGAGGCTAGAGAAATATAAAATTTACATACTTTAATGAAAACTATGGAGAGTCATTGTATACACTGGAATTGTTTAAATAATACTAATATGTAAACCTTGGGATATTGTAACACTTAATCATTAATGGATGATTACAAAATTTTAGGTTTGCATTTATTTTCATTGGTTAACTTAATGGATGTATGTGATGCAAACCATAATTGATTTAGTAATATCCTTATGCTCAATGGGATAAAACGAATTGTACATGTTTATAGACAATGTACTTATCCAATATTGAAATCATAAACTATGAATGAATAATAGGATACATTTGAACAAGTGAATAAAGAATTAAACATCACTTTTATATTCATGTATTGCTCTTGTTTATAATGAAAGAAAGAATGAATATTTTATTCACATGCTTAAGGAATTAAACCACAATGCCTAAATTAATTGGGTGAACAATTGATATGCGTAATCATATATATTTTTACTTTTGGTTAAGTATAATTGATTCAATATTTATGTTAAGAAGTAAGGCTGCATGACAAATTAACATAATAACTCCGACTAAAGCATGCTTTATATTATTATCTTCTTGCATGTGTATTTTGAATGTTATGTGCAGGACTAAGAAATTGAGAGGCATCAATTTATGTCCCACAGTGGCGAGGGTGATTGAAAATTCCAATTACAAAAAAATAATTCCAAGCAGTGTGTTGTATGGTCACCCGCTAGGGGTCGCTACATTCACACTATAGATTGTGGGAGGTGGGTCCAAGATTAGTTTAACTCTCCTCTTCCTCTATTGTTTCAAGTTATTATAGGACGAGATCA
The DNA here is from genome assembly GCA_018340775.1 of Taxus wallichiana var. yunnanensis. Lineage (NCBI taxonomy): Eukaryota > Viridiplantae > Streptophyta > Pinopsida > Cupressales > Taxaceae > Taxus > Taxus wallichiana. The sequence continues at coordinate 171,006,575 of CM031239.1, forward strand.
AAGGAGAAGCTAATTTAACATTGTTGCACATTATCACAAAATCCTAGTCATTATTAAATTGGATAAAGATAGGTCAACATACTTCAAAAAATCAGGAAAAATAAAGGAGTTCACGATGAGAATGACACCCCTATCTATATGAATGACACCAATTTTGATAATGCTTGGCAATTCTATCAAAAACCAAAATCCAAAAAGTCAAACTCATAAGAATAGTTGATGACGCCTTTTTGATCCTTATTCCAGTCTGTGCGTATTTTATGCAACAATATTTAATAAATAATCAACTTGGGTCATTCTAATACTCATGCTCTAGCCTTTCTATTTCGGTTTCACTTTACCCTAATTTCATATATTAATTATTATACTTCACCACCATATTTCTATAATATGATTAGGTTAAGTTTGAATAGTTTTAGGATTTTAGATCTAAAATAATAAAAATTGCTTTAGCTATGGATGGATTGGATATTTGTTTTATGCATCTTTGGTTAGAGAATTTGGGAACTCTAATTATTGATTTAATAGATGGTTATGAAGATTTGGTGTAACAAAAAGGAGATTACACTGCAGTATATCACACACCAAAACAAACAAATCGAAGCACATGAAGAATATATAGAAAATAATAACTAAAAATTGAGGAGAATAAGAATTAAATTCAAGAGTAAGCAGGAAAAGTGCAAAGAAGAGAACAAGGGAGTGGTTAAAGAATAGTACAAGGAACAATCCAATGAAGATCATAGAAAATAATTAGTAGGTAAGAAAGAGTGCAAAGAAGAGCATAAGGGAGCAGTTAAAGAAGAACATAAGAAAAAAATTCATTAGAAGCACGAGGAAAAATCAAAGAAGTGCATGATAAGGAAAAACTGAAATAAGTGCGTATGAAAGAGTTGGAAGGAAAACATGAGATTTATGTGGGTATGCAAACTCTTCACCCACTAAATAGCCAAAGGAACAAGTGAAAGAAAACATTAAAATAGAAAAGAAGGTCAAATCTACAAAGTTAGAGCCTAGAGGTATATAGACATCTATGTTGTCATAAGATGAAACAATCATGGAGGCAGAACATGAAGCATCATAAAATGAATGTTGAAGGACCTAAATAGAAGAAAAGAAGCAACAATTTCAGTCTTAGATAACATCAGCGGAGAAATAAATAGGGAAAAGTTTGGAATTAGAGTGGCACAATAGAAACCACAAATCATTGAGGACCTTCATCTATCAATATTAACTAAGGGTAGAAAATTTATCAACGGATTATCGATCATCACTTCAAATGTACGAGAATATTGGTAAAGTATCATTACTTAGTATTTTTGATAGGGGTGGAAGTTATCTACTTAAGACCATGGTAGTGTGATATGTATTGAGGCTATGGAATTGTTGATATGTGATACACATATCTAATTGTTCATTGAATTGAAAAATGAGGAATGGAAAAATTGTTTGGAAGGCAAGCAAGAATGATCATGTTGATATTATGAGATTTTGAGTTGTTCGGAAAATTGGCCAACCAATTATGGATCTTTGGATTTTAACATCTAAAGACACTTGAGTGTGCTTACAACTTCTTCATATGATGTGACCAAAGACCTTTTGAACATGTGTAAGTTGTTATGTCTATGTCTTCTTTAAATGAAGATGTTATCCAAATGGATAGAAAAAGAAGCGGGACACAATATGGCACTTATAAACCTTAGGATAGTGGCTAGAGCGTGCATTTGACCAAATCAGTAGACTAACCACTCATATATGCAATTGAAATGCAGACTTCTACTTGTGTCCTATTTAATTGCTACTTGGTTATAACCACACTTAGATGAATGTTTTTGAGGTCTTGCACTATTTGGAGTTGTTTCAAAATTATCCAAGGTGTTAAGGTTAGATATGTGGCAAAGTGTTAAGGCTCCAAATTTCACATGTTCTCACTCGAATATAGAAATATTGGGGCAAACAATTGATAGGAAAATCCACAACAAAATTTGATTAAAAGGGAGTGTTGATGCCTATATGGAGGAGTTGTGTCAATAATCCCAACACCCACGCAAATATTGGGATGGAAAATTTATGGTTTGGATAATTTTGTGGATGCTTTGTTAGAACTCTCATACTTCTAAAAGTATTATTGGGTTGTAAATAACATCATTAACAACATGGGGTCGTAATTAGCAGCATGAACAAAACTAAGGTTGAATGCCAAAATGTATGTGTTCGCTTGAAAGATAGGGAAGAGAATGAATGTACATGAAAAGTGGTTAGAAGCCCTTTTCAGATTCACACAATTAAATATCAATAAATATAAGTTAAAGCGGTTAAAATTGAAAATAAATTGAACATAGGCATGCATGTAAGTCAATATACGCATGCATTCATTACTATATATATATAGTGTGATTCTAGTCATTATTCTAATTATCTAAATGAATAGTTATCGGTTTAATATCATTTTTCATATATATATATATATATATGATTATAAAA